>JAQPPZ010002341.1:2400000-3000000 GCA_028583015.1 Wollemia nobilis | reverse complement strand
CTAAATCTTCTTAATGCTTTCTTACATTTCTCACTACTTATTTTTTTTTCCTACATTAAAATAAGTTCAGTACTATAACAATCTCCTAACTCCTTTTTGGGGGTAATATTCATAGCCCAAATATTATAGGATACCAACTTAGCCCCACTTCTTGTTAGCATTTGTGATATTTCTTTTTGTTTCCTAAATCAATATCCCTTTGAATTTGCTTGTCTTTGTTCCAAGTTTGAGGGTCTTCTCTTCTTTTTCTATTCTCACCAATGTTTTTATCCTCATCATTTTTCTTTTCATTTTTTTTTATATTTTTCACAATTTAACTTAGTACCTATAAAATTAGGTTGCCCTATATAATCTAAAGTGCAAGATATAACCTTGGAAATAGCTTCTTCATTATGCTTCCTTAGAAACTTGAAGTACAAGGGAAAACCTTCATAGTACTTACTTTCTCATATTGTTCTAAAAAAAGTTAAGTCTAATGCATATTTTTCATATTACTTTCTTTATTATGCTTCCCTAAAATCCTTAAAGTGCCTCTAGATTGCTTTCATTATTATTGCAAAGAGACAAATTTTCACCATTTGAAGAGATTGGATTTGATTTAACCTCTTTTGCCTTCTCCTCTTTGAAAATTGACTTTGCATATTACTTTTCAATTTTAGTTCCTTTCGTATTTAAACTTGCACATTGCACTTCCTCATCCTACATATCCTTCTTATTTTCTTTAAATAGTTGCTCTAAATGCATTGTAATCTGATTGCATTCTGATTGCATGCTATTCAGCATGAGAACCATTAAGGCATCTATAAATAACATTTTCACATAATGGACAAATCTGGGTCCAAAGCCAAGTGCAGTAAGCATTGAAAGTATGAAATTCCATTCAATTCTGTCATAGGCTTTTTCAAAGTCAATCTTAATAAAAAGTGCATCTTGCTGAGACTGCCTTGCCCAGTCCATCCCTTCCCAAACTGCTAGAACATTATCCAGAATATAGCGATTACGAATAAAGCCTGTTTGCTCAGGCCTCACAACTAGAGGAAGGAGAGGCCGAAGTCTAAGAGCAAGAGCTTTAGCAATAATTTTATAGCTAACATTCAGCCGAGTGATAGGCCTCCAGTTAGTGATCACCTCAGGATCACCAGGCTTGGGGATGAATTTTATGTTTCCTCTATTGATGAGTGAGCCTAGAGAACCAGACTGCAAAGCTTCCTGATAAACCCGAAAAAGGTCTGGCCCAACCATATCCCACAAGGTTTTATAAAATTCACAAGAAAACCCATCAAGGCCAGGCGCTTTGTCATTAGCCATATGAGATAAAGCTTCAGTAAGATCTTCTAAAGAAAGAGGTTTATCACAGGCTTCAGTCTGAGAAGGCGAAAGCTTCTTTGGCACCACCGAGCAACATTCATCCAATGCTTGTTGTCTCTCAGTAGAGAGATGCTGAGCAACAAAGACCTACTGGTAATGGTGAACAAATACCTTAGAAATATCAGGCAACTCTGAAAGCCTTTTGCCATTATTCACAATGGCTTTGAATTGAACCGCCTATCGAGGCGGTCTAAGGCGCTGGAAAAATTCCTTGGAAACCCTATCACCGACCTTGAGCCAATGCATTTGGGCACGAAGTTGAGCACCTCGAGCCTCATAGAGCTCAGCCTTCTTGAGCTCATGTCGAAGAATCGCAACATGCTGTTGCAGAGTGACACTGAGAGGGGAGGCATCAAGTCTAACAGATGTTGAGGCAAACTCCCACTTTAGGGCCAGATTGGACTTTTTACGCAACTGGGCAAGCTTGACCCCAAGATTGCGCAACAAAGTGGTTGTGCGACTGATAGCATCATTCCACCACACAATCCACCCCAAATGTCTTGAAGGTCAAGGAACCAAATTCCAAACCCTAGTAATATGCGCAATAGAAGCAGGATGCTGGAGAAAGGAAGTATTAAAAAAACTGAGATGAGAAGGTCTTAGCAGGCAGATTCTTCGAAGAAATGTTAAAGAGGATAGGAACATGATCTGACACTGTGGAACCGGGAAGAGCTGTCATGGGAGGAGCAGAAGGCACAAGGGGCTGAAAACTAAACCCAAAATGGTCTGTAAGCATGGCTCTGTCCAATCGCTTGAGAACACGATCATCCCCACTTTGAAAATTTGACCAGGAAAACCAGAGTGAATGCGGGAAGTCTTTGGAGGAAGAACAAGCATTGGGGTCAAAAAGCCCTAGTTTATTCTTTAAAAAAAAACCAAGCTTTGCATTCCCTAGCACACCACCGCATTGGGAGGCGGCCCACTTTATCAAAAGCTGACTCAATCATATTGAAATCACCACAAAAAATCTAGACAGCAAGAGGTAAAGACAAAGCTAACCACCGCCAGAGGGCACATCTGTCAGGGGCATGATTGGAAGCATATATATTTGCAATACCAAAAGAATGTCCATCAATTTCAAAGAGAGTCCATACCACCTGATTAGTAGGGTCCACTCCCCAAGTAACCAGATGAGATTGCCAAGTGGGAGCCACAAAAGTGACAGCTCCACCTCGACCAACTGCATGATTAGTTGCATAAAATTGGTTGCCAGGCCAAATAAACGAACAGGCACAATGCAAGTTAAAAGCAGAAACCTTAACTTCTTGTAAACAGAGAAAATCAAACCTGCCATGCAGACGACAAAGTTTGTCAACTTCACTACGAACCAAGTATTTACGGATTGGGTCCGTTAAACCTCTGACATTCCAGGAGAGAAATATCATGAGGAACTGTCAAGCTGCATATCACCTTCAATAATCTCAGAAGCCCCTAGATCCCCAAGCGAGGAGTAAGAGTTTGAGATAAATCGGTCATGATTTTCTTCTAGAAACATGGTATACGGGCATTTATCAGAGGTGGGACTGCGAGACCTTCTCGCTCGAGCCTTTTCAAGGGCCGCATGCAAAGTACTCTGCAAACCCTCATTTTCCACTACAACAGAAGCCCTGTGAGAGGACGTTGGTGCTATATCTTGCATGGCCATTTTATCTTTCGATGCATGCACTAGAGGAGCCATTCACGAGCCAAAGGGTTTACCCGAGGGTTTGATTGGATGATTTCATTTGACAACAGTGGTCCAAGAATCCTACGAACCAGTCTATGAGGGTCATTGCTCACCGGGAGCAGCTCAAGGAGGAGGCACATGCGCAGAGCTTGTAGGGTTAGAAGTAACCTTATTGTGCTTGAATCGCCCCTCCATAAGCGGGCAATATTTGATCATATGAGCTATTGACTGACAACGAAAGCAAGTGTTCGAGATATTAATATAGACTAGCTTCTGGGCAAAGGAGGTATCCCCAACACAAATGGTAATATGGTCACGAAGATCCTTGGAAAGATCTATTTTCACACAAACCCTGTGATAGGGCCGAGCACCAAAAAACCTAGGATTCTCAATGCAGACAAAATGACCTAGAGGGGCAACAAGGGTTTCCAAGAAAGGCCAAAGAGCCGGTGGGAGGCCAGGGAATTCAACCCACACTGGCACCTCCAGGGAAGCACCCTCTTCAATAGAGAAATCATGGGACCAGGGTTGAAATACTAACAAAGAGTTACACACATACCAGGGGCCATGGTTAAAAACCTTCTGCACATGTTTAGGAGCCGAGAAATGGAACAAAAAACCCCTTAGTCAAGTTTTGAATTCCATCAACTTCTATACCATGAGGAGTCCAGTAATGTTGAATCCAGCTACGGATTAGCGACTCATTGGGGATTCTACCCAAGAAGTATCCAATAAGAGTGTTATTTTCTAACCAGCTACAAGACTGATTGAAATCATCAAAAGGAATAGTAACATCGGGCACCTGATTCATACCTCGTGGAAGACCTTCGGGACAAATTTCCTCGGTTGCTTGTTGCGCGCCATGTCCAAATCTAGTAGCTTCGATAGGAGTCAAAGAGACTACGTTCCCGCTAGCCATCTTAAAATTAAAACCAACCACCAAGACAATTAATGTTTAATGACATGGATTTCAGGGGTGACGATCGACCAAACTCTACGTAAAACCTAAACAATGTCGTAAACCTAGAAAAAATAAAACATTCTTGGCTCACCAAAACCTCTTCGCCATTCGTATCCATATTTTTGCTTTCGATGATATTTTGTGGTGATTTCAATATGATTGAGTCAGCCTCTAATAAAGTGGGCTGCCTCCCAATGCGATGGTGTGCTGGGAAACACAAAGCTTGGTTTTTTCTAAAGAATAAATTGGGGCTTTTCGACCCCAACGCTTGTTCTTCCTCCAAAGACTTCCCGCATTCACTCTGGTTTTCCTGGTCAAATTTTTAAAGTGGGGATGATCGTGTTCTCAAGCGATTAGACAGAGCCATGCTTACAGACCATTTTGGATTTAGTTTTCAGTCCCTTGCGCCTTCTACCCCTCCTATGACAGCTCTTCCTAGTTCCACAGTGTTAGATCATGTTCCTATCCTCTTTAACATTTCTTCGAAGAATCTTTCGATTAAGACCTTCTCATCTCAATTTTTTTAATACTTCCTTTCTTGAGCATTCTGCTTTTGTTGCGCATATTACTAGGGTTTGGAATTTGGTTCCTTGGCCTTTGGGACATTTGGGGTGGATTGTGTGGTGGAATGATGCTATCAGTCACACAACCACTTTGTTGCGCAATCTTGGGGTCAAGCTTGCCCAGTTGCATAAAAAGTCCAATCTGGCCCTAAAGTGGGAGTTTGCCTCAGCATCTGTTAGACTTGATGCCTCCCCTCTCAGTGTCACTCTGTAGCAACATGTTGCAATTCTTCAGCATGAGCTCAAGAAGGTTGAGCTCTATGAGGCTCGAGGTGCTCAACTTTGTACTTGAATGCGTTGGCTCAAGGTCGGTGATAGGGTTTCTAAGGAATTTTTCCAACGCCTTAGATCACCTCGATAGGTGGTTCAATTCAAAGCCATTGTGCATAATGGTGAAAGGCTTTCAAAGATGCCTGATATTTCTAAGGCATTCATTCACCATTATCAACAGGTCTTTTCTACTCAGCATCTCTCTACTGAGAGACAATAAGCGTTGGATAAATGTTGCTCGGTGGTGCCAAAGAAGCTTTCACCTTCTCAGACTGAAGCCTATGATAAACCTCTTTCTTTAGAAGATCTTACTGAAGCTTTATCTCATATGGCTAATGACAAAGCACCAGGTCTTGATGGGTTTCCTTGTGAATTTTATAAAACCTTGTGGGATATGGTCGGGCCAGACCTTTTTCGGGTTTATCAGGAAGCTTTGTAGTCTAGTTCTCTAGGCTCACTCATCAATAGAGGAAACATAAAATTCATCCCCAATCTTGGTGATCCTGAGGTGATCACTAACTGGAGGCCTATCACTCTGTTGAATGTTAGCTATAAAATTATTGCTAAAGCTCTTGCCCTTAGACTTTAGCCTCTCCTTCCTCTAGTTGTGAGGTTTGAAAAAACAGGATTTATTTGCAATCGCTATATTCTGGATAATGTTCTAGCAGTTTGGTAAGGGATGGACTGGGCAAGGCAGTCTCAGAAAGATGCATTTTTTATTAAGATTGACTTTGAAAAAGCCTATGACAGAATTGAATGGCATTTCATACTTTTAATGCTTACTGCACTTGGCTTTGGACCCAAATTTGTCCATTATGTGAAAATATTGTTTACAGATGCCTCAGCGGTTCTCACACTGAATGGCATGCAATCAGAATGCATTGGTTTGTACATATATGTTCGTTAGGGTTGTCCTCTTGCACCTTCCCTCTATGTGCTTGCAAATGAATCTTTTGGTTACCTTCTTGCCTACAAAGCTTCGCAAGGACTAGTTAAGGGTATTTCCCTACCAGGAGGGCAAGGGCAGCTCATCAATGGACACTTTGCAGATGATTCCTTCTTAACGCTCACTAAAGATGAAGTGTCTATCACACAGGCTCTTTCCAACCTGGAGGTATTTTGCAAAGCTTCTGGTTCCAACATCCAGTGGAGGAAAACTGCTTGTTATAGACAATCCTCACATCCCCTTCCACCCTGGTTAGAGCATTACCAATGGCAGTGGATACATCCAGGGGAGATGTTCAAATTCTTAGGCATTCCCTTTGCTTTTCAAAGCACCCCTTCTCATATTTGGGAATATGTAGTGCAAAAGGTAGAGACCAAGCTCAATTACTGGATCACCAAGAAATTGTCACTTGTAGGTAAATTCCAAATCTGCTCTAAAGTTCTTGCCAGTACACATGTTTTGTTGGATGTGTCTCATTCTTTGCCGGAAAAGAATTGTACGACAGGCACTACAACGCAAAAGACGACGGGTAGGGGGGGTCCGGGGGTGCCGGAGGCACCCAAGGACCCCCGGCTACGGTAAAGGTGATTACGTAATAGGTGATGGCTCGGGGTGCGTAGGGGGACGCCCTCGGATGCGGTGAAAGTGAAAGATGCTGGCGAAGACCAGCTGAGAATAGCCGACGGAGCCGGCTAAAATTTTTCACCTACTTTTATCGCTACTTTTCACCTACTTTTATCGCTACTTTTGGAGCGGCCCTCGGGATTCCCACGGTTGGTGGGTGGTTAGTGGGTGTGGGTGGTTTAGCCCACGGTGTTGTATCCACGGTACCCTAATACCACTTGGTGGTTTAGGGTTGTATGAGTTTCCTTATATAATTATTGTAATGCCCCATTTGAGGGACAAGAGAGAGAATAATATATCAAGGAGGATAGACTCTTGTTTGCTGGACTAGCCCAAATTGGGTGAACCAGGGTAAATCTTGTGTGTTATATGTGCATTGAATGGTGTCATTATTTCCTTAGTTATTATTTCTGCATTATTTCTAGAATATGTTTCTGTAAGTTCTCTTCATTTGGTATCAGAGCCAAGTCATTAGCCATAGGGGGACGCCTTTATTGCTAGGGTTTAAATCCGTTTGAAGAAGATCTAGGGTTTCTAGGAGTGAGAGGAAACCTATTCTGGAGTGGGAGTTACGCAGAAGGAGTTTGAAGGAAAAATGTTAGGAAATCATTCAAGGATAGAGATCGAGAAGTTTGACGGCAAAAGTTTTGAGCTATGGAAGTTAAAGATGGAAGATATGCTCGTGGACAGAGATCAGTGGGTTGCTATTTCAAAAACAACACAACCTCCGGGTATTTTCGATGAAGATTGGGAGAAGATGAATTGAAAAGCAAGGAGTCTGATTCGACTGTGTCTTGCAGATTCGGTGCTCATCAATGTTTCGGGAGAAGCTACAAGCAAAGGATCTTTGGGAGAGGTTAGGGGCTTTGTATCAATCGAAGTCCCTAGTGAACAAATTATTCCTCAAAAAGAAATTGTACAATCTTAGGATGCATGACGGGGATTCGGTTGCAGATCATCTGAATGCATTCAATACAGTGGTAAGTCAACTAACATCCGTAGAAATTAAGTTGAGTGAGGAAGATAAATGCATTACTTTGTTATGCTCTTTACCACATTCATGGGATAACTTAGTAGTAGCAATTGGTAGTACAACTTCATCCACATTGAAGTTTGAAGATATAGTGGCATCTCTATTATCTGAGGATATGAGGAGAAAAGCCATGGAGGGCACATCTAAGGAAGCCCTAACAGTGAGAGGGCGTGCCAAGGAGAAGGACAAATCTAGATATGGTGATAGGTCTAAGTCAAAAGGTAGATCCAAGTCTCGAGGGAAGTTTGAGAGAAAATGCTGGAATTGTGGCAAGCCTGGTCATATGAAGAAGGATTGCAGATCAAAGAAAGCTAAGTCTAGGAAAAAGTCTGATGAATCAACTTCCACAGAGATGAATAAATCCATTGATGAAGCAGGGGATGTGTATCTGGCATCCTGCTCATCATGCTCCACACGATCAGATAAAAATGATTGGTTGATTGATACTGGTGCCTCTTTTCATATGACTCCTCATAGAGGGTGGTTCAGTGAATATGAAAGATATGATGGAGGGGAGGTACTATTGGGAGATGATTCACCACTCGAATCATGGGTCGTGGAAGAGTGAAAATTTTGCTGCAGGATGGTAGGGTTAAGACCCTACCAGGTGTGATGCATATTCCGGGACTTGCTAGAAATTTGATTTCGGTAAGCAAAATGGCTGATGCAAGCAGTTGAATGTCGGCTTTGGCAAGGATTCATGCAAAATGGTTCGTGGATCAATGGTGTTGGCAAGGGGAGTTCGGATTGGAACATTGTATAAGCTATTGGGAAGCACTATGACAAATGAGTGCAATAGCTCAACCGTTCCTCGAGGTTGATTCCGATAAAAGCTCAACACTCGGCATCAAAGGATGGGACATATTGGAGAAAAGGGATTGCGTACCTTGTACACAAAAGGTATGGTTCATGGTATCCCTAATTACTCAATGACTTCTGAGTTCTGTGAACATTGTATTTATGGTAAACAGAATCGGGTTAGTTTTCCATCTAATGCCACAAGATCTAGTGGGGTACTAGATTTGATCCACAAGTGATATTTTTGGTCCCCGTTCCTATGCCGTCTCTTGGAAAATCACGGTATTATGCTTCCTTTGTTGATGATTTTTCAAGATATGCATGGATTTACTTTCTTAAGAGCAAAGATGAAGTGTTTGAAAAATTTAAGGAATTTAAAGCACTTGTTGAGAATCAAACAGATAAAAGGATTAAGGTGTTGAGGTCTGATAATGGAGGGGAATATTGTTCTAATATATTTGAGAAATTTTGTAAGCAATGTGGTATTGCAAGACAGAAGACTACTTCATATACACCTCAACAGAATGGAGTTGCAGAGAGGTTGAACAGATCACTGATGGAGAAGGCTAGAAGTATGCTCAGTGGTGCAGGTTTGGCACAGGAATTCTGGGCAGAAGCAGTGAGTGCAGCATGTTACTTGCGAAATCGGTCACCTACATCAAGATTGCCGATCAAACTCCATTTGAAGCTCTATTTGGTAAGAAACCATCTATTTCACATCTCGTAGTTTTTGGCCGTGATGCATACATGCATATTCCAAAGGAGAAAAGAAGTAAGCTAGATAATAAGGTCGTTAAATGTATCTTTATTGGTTATAAAGATGGTGTTAAAGGATATAAGCTTTGGAATCCAAAAACTAAAAGTACAGTGTATAGTAGAGATGTGGTGTTTAGGGAGATGATCAGTGATTCTAGGAAGGTAGTTACATAAGAGGAACCTGGAACGGTCCAATTTGATCTCATGGACAACTATCAGACAGTAGAGGATCTGGAAGAGGAGCATACAGATGAGGATATGGAAGAGGAGCATACAGGTGAGGATCCGGAAGAGGATGAAGAAGAGGTTCATACACCGGTGGTAAGGAGATCAACACGGGAAAGGAGGCAACCTGAAAGGTACAGTCCATCCGCTTTTCCTACTTCTTTTGTACTATCTCACTATCGATGAAGATCCTAGAACAGCTTAGAGAAGTTATTAATTCTGGAGAGGCAAACCATTGGGAAGAGGCCATGGATGAGGAAATGATGTCCCTGAAAAAGAACAGAACATGGGATTTAGTGAAATTACCAAGTGGTAGGAAAGCAATAGGTTGCAAGTGGATCTTTAAGAAGAAGCAGAATGTCGAAGGTAAAGTGGAGAAATATAAAGCTCGCCTAGGTTGCTAAAGGTTTTTCCCAAGTTGAAGGAATTGATTATGGTGAAGTTTTTTCTCCCGTTGCAAAGCTAACATCAATTAGATTTATGTTAGTTGTGGCTGCTGCATTTGATCTTGAAATAGAACAGATGGATGTGAAAATTGCATTCCTTCATGGAGATTTGGAGGAAGAAATCTATATGAGGCAACCTGAAGGTTTCACTGTTGCAGGAAAGGAGGATCCGGTATGTAAGTTAAAGAAATCATTGTATGGACCGAAACAATCACCTAGAATGTGGTACCAAAAATTTGATACTTATGTCTTAGGAATTGGTTTTGTTCGTAGCAATGCTGATCACTGTGTGTATTCAAAGAAAATTGGTAATGTAATTGTCATTATAGTTCTTTATGTTGATGACATGTTACTAATTGGAAATAGCAAGAAACCGGTCGTGGAAGTAAAGTCTCAGTTGGCATCACAATTTGACATGAAGGATCTTGGCCCTGCAAATTTTATATTGGGTATGCAAATAAAAAGAGATCGCTCTAACAGAAAGTTGTGGCTGGATCAGAAAAAGTATGTTGAGACAGTGTTGAAAAGGTTCAATATGCAGGATTGCAAACCGGTGAAGGTACCTATTCCTTTAGGTGAAAAATTGTCTACTGAACAATGTCCAAAAACAGAAGAAGAGGTAGAGGAAATGTCACATATTCCTTATGCAAATGTCGTAGGTAGTTTAATGTATGCCATGGTTTGTACTAGAGCAGACATTGCCCATGCAGTGGGAGTCTTGAGTAGATATATGTCTAAACCTGGTAAAGAGCATTGGACCGTCGTGAAAAGGGTTTTCAGATATTTGCGTGGCACCTCCGATTTTACAATCTGCTATGAGGGTACAGGTAAAGAAAATAGACAATTGGATATAGAAGGGTTTGTTGATGCAGATTGGGTGGAGATCCGGACAGGAGAAGATCTACTAGTGCTTATGTATTCAATTTGTTCGGAGGGGCCATTAGTTGGATGAGCAAGAGGCAGACCGTTGTTGCTCTTTCAACTACCGAAGCCGAGTATATGGCTGCCACCGATGCAAGTAAGGAAGTCGTATGGCTGCAAAGACTATGTGCTGAAATTGGGTTCTTTCAAGGAGTCATGAAGATAAACTGTGATAGTCATAGTGCCATATTTTTGGCAAAGAACCCCGCTTACCATTCAAGAACGAAGCACATTGATACAAAGTTCCATTTCGCAGGGACATGCTTGAACAGAGGAAAGTGTTGCCGGAAAAGGTAGACACCAAGGAAAATGTTGCGGATGCTTTAACCAAGGTCGTAAGCACTCGAAAAGTTTAGATTCCGTACAATTGAAATGGGTCTGGCAAAGTATTCAACAAGTGGGAGAATGTTGGATGTGTCTCATTCTTTGCCGGAAAAGAATTGTACGACAAGCACTACAACGCAAAAGACGACGGGTAGGGGGGTCCGGGGGTGCCGGAGGCACCCAAGGACCCCCGGCTACGGTAAAGGTGATTACGTAATAGGTGATGGCTCGGGGTGCGTAGGGGGACGCCCTCGGATGCGGTGAAAGTGAAAGATGCTGGCGAAGACCAGCTGAGAATAGCCGGCGGAGCCGCCTAAAATTTTTCACCTACTTTTATCGCTACTTTTCACCTACTTTTATCGCTACTTTTGGAGCGGCCCCTGGATTCCCACGGTTGGTGGGTGGTTAGTGGGTGTGGGTGGTTTAGCCCACGGTGTTGTATCCACGGTACCCTAATACCACTTGGTGGTTTAGGGTTGTATGAGTTTCCTTATATAATTATTGTAATGCCCCATTTGAGGGACAAGAGAGAGAATAATATATCAAGGAGGATAGACTCTTGTTTGTTGGACTAACCCAAATTGGGTGAACCAGGGTAAATCTTGTGTGTTATATGTGCATTGAATGGTGTCACTATTTCCTTAGTTATTATTTCTGCATTATTTCTAGAATATGTTTCTGTAAGTTCTCTTCATGTTTACTATTCCTCCTGTTGGGTTCCTTCTCAAGCTTGTTATAAGAAGCTAGAAAAGCTTCTACGGGACTTTTTATGGGCTAATTCCTCTCAAAAAAATGGCTTTCATCGAGTAGCCTGGGAATTTTGTTGCCTCCCTAAAAAATCAAGAGGTTTGGGTCTATTTAACTGTTTTCGTCAAGGATTGGCTCTTAGTGCTAAATGGATCATCAGATATCTTAAAGGGGATGAAGCATGGAAAGTTCTTATTAGAAATTGTGTGGCGACAGGGTTACCAATTGGCAAGAAATGTTGGCAAGGGTTGGATTTCCCTTCCATTATTGTAGCCCCTATTTTTTGTAAAATTACTGGCTCCTTTGTGACTCAAAGTCTTTGGAGAGCTTGGGAGTCTATCAAACCCTGGTTCCATTGGAAAGGAACTAGTCATCATAAGGGAGCAACTATTGCAGATTTAAATGTTTGGTGGTCCCCTGTAATTCAGTACCAAGGACAACCCCTTGCTCAAGTTCAGTGGATCCATGCTAAATTTTTTTTTAAAAGGGGTGTTGTGTCCCTTTCAGATTTTTTTTGCAGATAGTCTGGAGATTGGATCCCTTGGCCACAGTTCCAGCAGCAACATAGGTTACAGTCTATTGACAAAGATACATACGAGGTGGTTATTAACAGTACACCTTTCTCTTTGTGGCCTAAGCTTGGCCAGGTTGCTCAGCAACCATTGTGGAAAGAGTGGGAATGGTATAAACATGTCCCTCTATTTAATTACAGTACTAAGCAGGGATACAACTGGCTTTTGCCCAATTTGCCTATGGTGCCCAAGCTTAATGCACGCTGGGATTTGTTCTCTTCCAAATCCAGATGGAGAGCTCACTTTCAGCTCGCTTGGGCACCATATATTGAACCTAAGTAGGCCTCTTTTGTTTGGAGTTTGTTGTATCAGGGGTTGCCGCTTGGCTCAAGACTTAGGCATTTGGGCATTGTTTCTCCCACCTGCTCCTTTTGTGGGGAAGCAGAGTCCACTTTGCATCTTTTCTAGAACTGCCATAGAGCTCAGATGGCCTGGGAATGGATGGAGTCCTTCTTTCAGCCTTTTTTGCTTACTCCTTTCACCTGGCTGCATAATTTGTTAGGCGATCCTCCGCAGTTTTCTCAACCTTTGCTAGAATTCTGGAACATTTTAAGAATTAGTATATTATTTCATATATGGAAGGCAAGGAATGAGATAGTTTTTGCTGATAAGACTCCCTCTATTACTTTTTCTCTCTCAGATAAGCTTATGGTATTTCATGATGCCTGGTTACAGATTCAGGTGCAAGCTAATAAAGTTGCAATGAAGCTTAATCATCTGCAGGAGCTGATTGATCATTGGGGTAATGCCCCATGTGTTGTGAGTAGAGTCCCCCCGGACCATGAGCAACATTCTCATTCCAGATCCAGACAGCGTAGGGACCGACCACCTTATAGGGCTCGCACACAGCCCTCTAGGGATCAAGCGCAAGGTTTGTTGTGTACACACTATGCCCAACACATTTCTACTTGGGATGCTCGCCCTCAGCTGGACCAGTTGCAAGGTATGGCTAGTTGGGGAGCTCCTTAGGGCTGGGGAACTCCCCCAGTTTCTTCTGGTCAGGTCGGTTCTCAGAGGGGAAGTGATGGGGATGCTAATACTAGTTGGAGTTCGGGTACTGCTGGGGATGTTGATGGATGGAATACCCCTTTTGAGGCTCCTGCTCAGCCTGCTACTGAAAATTTTGTCACCCATCTTGGGTCGGGGTGGAATATTTAATGGCTGGTGTCCTTGAACTCTTTTTTTGCATGGTTCTAGTTTCTTGTTGTTGATGTTTTGATCGTTGTCTTAATCGCGGTCCTGGCTATCTCTTAAGTCAGTGTGGGGTTTACTTGGAACTTGTTGTAGCTGATGGTTTTTTGGTTCCTGGCTGTTTTTCTCAACCGGTTTGGATAGTGCATGGGGTGTGACGTGGCAGTCCACCCACTTTTGTATAATTAGTCGCTATATTTAATATATTGCCTCTTCATTCAAAAAAATATTGCCAAGCAATACATGGATAATATCCAAGCTTTGACGATGATGTAATACCACTGTGATGATGATGTAATATGAGTGGGGCCCATTTCAATCCCATATAACCAATTGAAAAAAAAAAAAAACTTACATTACATGTTAATTATCATGGATTACTATATATTCATTCTTTCCTTTATCGACAAAATATTGCTTCCCTAACTAAGACATCCTTACTTTGGCTTATTTAAAGTATATTTTTTCTTGCTACTCATCATTTTCCGAGAATCCTTTATTTTTAAATTTCTCTAAATATATCTAGAGCAATAAATTTGAAGGTGACAGTTGCTCCTTACTCTCAATCAAATTTTTTTGTCCCTTTCATAAATGGTTAAAAACATGTTTTAATCGTTGCAACAATTTGTATTTCACTTGTAAAGCTTTTAGTAGAGTTCTTTAAGAAAAGAAACATCACCTTTACATATTGTTAAAGATATGTATCAATTACTATGTAGTATCTTATAATGTTTATGTAGAGATTTAAAATTAATGTTTTTTTTTTCAACTTAACCAATGAAATTAAAGAAAAATGTTAATTCAAAAAATATGTACAAAACATTACACATATAGATGATCACCAAAATTTGCTCTTGTCACCTTACAAATTAATTCACAACTTTAAAAAAATTACAATATAGTATTTATTTGCATATACAATCACACCACATAATTCTGCGTTCACCTCTCTCAATACAAGCTCCTTCCCACATGACCTAAGTTAAAAGTTTTGCATCAACTCTTGTATATATTGTAAGTTAACCTCTCTCAATACAAGCTCCTTCCCACATTACCTAAGTTAAAAAATTTGCATCAACTCTTGTATATATAACCTCTCTTGATACAAGCTCCTTCCCACATGACCCAAGTTAAAAATTTTGAATCAACTCTTGTATATGTTGCAAGTACGCAAGGCATTTTGTAATGCACATTTTGCATGATTAACATAATGGAATTTGGGCTCCTTTGGAATTGTTGGAGATTTTGTCGACCTGTTAAAAGCAGAATCTCCTAATTGAGTTAGATTGATATAGTAAAAACAAACATTATAACTCTGGAACTGTAATGTAGAAACCTAAAATTTGTAGCTTACAAAAAAAAAAAAACAATACTTTTTTGGTATAAGTGGGCGATCAAAAAAGGGCATGAGCTGAGCATGTGGAATCATTGCTTTTCTCAACCTCTTAATTTCTTCTTCTTCAGCTAGCTGCTAGGAACATGCACAAATGTTTTTGTTAAAAGATTTGTACAATGATAAACAGTATACTAAGAAATAATAAATCAATTAACAATTTAATGCCTTTTTCTAGATGTTCCAATAGTAACAAAGTATAAGAGCTCCTTGTTCAAGAAAGCTATACCTGTTTAAGTCTTTGTTCTTCTAACCTTTGTTGCTCAAGAAAGTGGAATTTTTCTTCAATCTATTTTATGTTCCAAAACAAACATTAAAAGTTGGAAATCATGTGTCATTTTGATGTTGTAAAGAATTTTTATTTAAAAATAAGAAACCTAGAACAAGGATCCTTACTAGGTGATCAAATTCAGCTCGTTCAATTGCTCTGGTTTCAGTATGAAGCTTTACATCTAATGGCTTTGTCTTCTCTTTAACAAGGGGCCTTGGTAAAATCTGTCAATTTGTTGGCAGAAGGCAAAGTATGTCTTTAGGTCATCTAGAAAATAGCAACAATTTGAAGTGGACTTTGAAAATCCACATATTTAGTGATGTATGTATAAAAAATATCGTTAGTAAAGACTAATGTGATAGTTTTTTTTAACTTGACTTACTTGTGGCACATCTGTGGTCCATGGCAAACCTTGTGCAATAGGTATTCGATGCTTTTCCTCCTCTTCCAATATTTGTTGTATCTTTTTCATAAATTGTTGCTCTTTTATTTGCCCCCTTTGCTGCAGCACACAAGTCAAGTCAAGCTTACATGTGCATTCATTTGTACGAAGTTTTCATTAATAGATGACTAAAAGTAACAGACTGTTGTTCATCAATATGTAAGCATATTTCAAAAAAAGTAACAGACTGTTTTCTTCAATATGTAAGCATATTTCAAAAGATCATTATTGACATAAACATTATGTATTTATGATAAATGTGAATGTGATGAGCCTAGGTCATACTCTAACAGAGAATTTTACAGGAAAATTTTGCTTTATGCAAAATAATTTTACAGTGAGATGCTCTCAACTCTTTTCTTTCTTTCTGCTAGATACTCTAATTCTTGTCTATCTTTCTTGGGTGTTTTTACAAGTCCCATTAACTTATTTTTCTCACTCATAGATGTCAATAATCCAATGAGAAGGAAAGGATAATAATATTAAAAAATAGCAGGAATATGGCAGGGATATAAATCCTGCATAGTCTCATAATCCATAAATGCAATATGAAAAGCAAATAAAAATTCATGAGAAATATGCATATACCTCTGTTCTTAGCTTAAAAGGTTGAGCAGAGGTGACCTTGACTATTTTCTTATTATGAGCCTCTGTCCAATTCTTCCATACTAGAGATCCACTTTCAGAGGAATTGGAACCCTAAAACAAGAAATATGTCAACTTATAATGTTCAGTGATCTGTTCACTCAAAATCCATGAAGCCAATATTATTTAGGTTGATTACAATTGATTGAATACAAAAATTAAAGAACTCTTCCCTGTAGCCGAAACTGTATGGACAGAAAACCAGACAAATAACTATAGAAAATAAGAAAGGAAAGTTCACACATACGTTCTTGCATCTGCTTCTGCCTCCACAACTGCACAGGAACAAAAAGAAAGGGGAAAAGGCAGTACTTTAGTACCATATTTTAGAAAGAGTTAAACTGAGTATTCATGACTGGCTCAAGCAAAACATGGAAAATAGTTCTAACGATACTCATTGTTAAGAAGGAATAAGCTCTAAGTCGTGGAATTGAGTATTTGAACCCTGCCGAATCCACTGTTTGAACATTAGAGCAATTGATTGCCTACGGGTTACTTTCAAGAACATTATGAGACACAGGTTAAACCTAGTGCCGACTAATGATCTAAAAATTAAATGTATGTCTCTCAAATCAAGAGATTCATATAACCATATTTATATCTTTTCCTCGGGACTGACACTCAATGTGTGATAATTGGCCGCTTTCTGTTTGCAAATCATGTAAATTTCCCTGCTTTAGGGACCTATTGTAATCCTAGAGAACACCTCAAAACTAGGCCATTGGTGAACAAAAAAATAGAAGCAAGGGCATGGTAAAGGCCAGACTTTGAGGAAAAACAGAAGTTCACCTAACCACATCTATATGTACGTTCAAGGTTTCTTAATTGGCCAGGTTTCTTAATTGGTCACTTTATCTTATTACAAAAAATGTAAATTCCCTTACACTAGAAACTTAGTGTAACCCCCAAACATGATCTCAAAGCTAACCCATTGCAGGAAAAAGAAAACGAAAAGTGTTTAGTTAAGCCTTTACTTTGAGGAAAATCAAACTTCAAATTCCTACATTCCATGATATATAGGAACCCATATTCAGTCTACCTGGACATTTGATTAAGGTATGGCTAAAGATGAATTTAGAGACGTGATAATGTAGGCTAAACCCATACAAGCGAGGGTGCAAGTTTCAACCGAATTTGGCGAGGGTGACGCAAGTTCCAATTGAATTTGGCAGACCAAAGACTCAAGATATTCCCCAGAACATGTTTTCTATATCTAGATTTACTGGTGCATTATATTAATTACATAACTGATACCAAGAACAAAATAACAAGAACAGAAAACAGGTAGCTTCTAAGCCTAAAAGTGTTCTAAGCTTGATGGTAAGCCGATGCATGTGAGCATCACATTTTATCTATCAGAAAACAATACCTGGATTCAGTAGTCTCTGTTGATTGCAAGCTCCCAGACTGAGAGCTCCGGGTATCACTGTGGTCATCCTCACAATTCACATTAGAGTGCTCAAAATCATCAGAAAGACTATTAGGTTGCCTCTCAGCCAATGGCCTATCCAACCCAGTAAATGCCCATCTCTCAACAAACTCATTAGGATTACCAGTCACATTGGAGTCTTGATTCTCCTGTTGCGGTTTACCATTGGCAGTAGATTTGGCATTAGCCTTGCTGACACCTCTCCTACTGAATGCCGATGGTAATTTGGGCTTGTGGGCAAGGGTGGTTCTAGGGGAATAAGACTCTGAAGAAAAGGAAGAAGAAGAAGAAGAAAGGATCTTCATCTTCTCAAAAACCTGCACCAAATTCTTCACTCTTCCTTGATGTTGATGTCGTCGTTGTTGTAAAAGGATATTGGGATCCGAATTCTCTGAAGCCATGAATGCATTACTTCTACTTTTATGTGTTATTCCAGAAGCCTCTAAATATAGGGTAGCCAGCCAAAGGTGATGCTAATATTCAGTACAGGGGATCACTTCGATTGAAATTTTCTCTGCACCCACAGATTATAATGGATTCATTCAAATCTTGGGCACCGTCTCCTTGAAAGTTTCTCTGCACCGACAGATTATAATGGATTCATTCAAATCTTGGGCACCGTCCTTGAAAGTTTCCCTGCACCCAGAGATTATACCGTTGGGCACCGTCTCCTTGCAGAGAGGAATCGGGGGGCAATTGGGTGCTAAATTTGGAAAGTATATGGGAATCAGTTTGTTGGGATATGGAGAAAATTTCGGTGGACTGTGGGCGAGGATGGCGGAACAGATCACAGGGGGGAGGAGAGGAGAATAACGGGTATTTGGGTATTTGGATTTCATGGCAACCGGACACAAAACTGCCGCGCTTTTAAGGAGGAGAGATAACTATGATTATTAGCTGGGATTAGGATTAGTTTCTTGTGGTTATGTTTTGGGTAGTACATATCTATCTATTGCATTTGTGTCTCGATATTGATGGGGTGAGAGAGGATGAGCACCTACAGAGCCAGCAACAACAACCGAATGAAAGGGCCATTGGGAAGGCAAGGGGACCTTAGAAAAAGGGGAAAGAAAGCAATAGGAAATTCTCTTTGAGATGGAAATGAAAAACAACAACCGAATGAAAGGGCCATTGGGAAGGCAAGGGGACCTTAGACGATGGGGATAGTAACCTATAGGAAATTCTCTTTGAAATGGAAATGAAAAGGGCATGAGGGAAAAGTTTGGGGAGTTTTCAGCAGACAAAGGTAACGGAAAAGAAAATGGAGGGTGAAAAGCAAAACAAACACTACCAAATGAGGGATGGGTTGGTTTTGGCTTCTAAATTCAAAGGTAGATAAGGTATTTAAGTTGTTTAGTTGATAACATAATATACAGTATCAATCAATAGATGGCTACAAGTCCACTTGCAATGTTTTTATTAGTGTGACCCATATTATTTAATTAGTTAAAAAATTGAAGTAGGTTAAGATGAGCTTTGAAGCATCTTGTATTTGGTTAAAAGGTTATTGTTTTTGTGGGTGTGGTGGGTCTTGTTGTTGGATGGTCTATATGGGTAGCACTCTCAGTATTGTCATCTCTGTTTTGGACATGGACGTATGCAAGTGAAGTGATATGGTCCATTTAAAACTGCCAAAGCTCATTCCACCAACACACAAAACAAACTTGACATTATATATCATCTACTTACATATTTTTATTCTGGCTTATCCCTATGTGAGAGGGTCATTAAAAAAAATTATCTCATGGATTCAGACCCATTCAATTAATATATATAATATATATGTCATTTTAAGATCATATAAGCTTATAAAAAAGTTAAGGTGAAGTGATATGGCCATTAAAACTACCAAAGCTCATTCCAACGACACACAAAACAAACTTGACATTATATATCATCTACTTACATATTCTTATTTGCCTTATCCCTTTCTAAGGGTGATTTTAAAATAAATAAAAAATCTACTTACATTATATATAATATTATTTTAAAATTTTATAAGGTTATAAAAAGTTAAGGGCAAGTTTCTTATATGTTTTATACTATTCTTTATAGTTTTAAGTTTCATATCTTTGACATTGTGAGAGTGGACTTAAAAAAAATATTTTTATATTGCATTACCATGGTTTTAAACTTATTTCATCATTCAGTTTATATATAATAATACTTCTTTTTTTTAAATTTACATGGTGGAATTGGTAGTCGCCACGAATCTACGAATCCAGGCAGGCTGTCCAGCTTTTATGGCCGCCATAGTATTCAGCGTTGTCCGCTTCAAAAGCCGCCACACAGATCTTTGCGTAGTCCATCCTTATAACCACCATGCCACAATTATTTTAAACCTTTTACGTCGTTGAAAACACCAAGAAAGGGACAAACGTTCAATTTGACGAGGCCCGAGATTTGAACCTTGGACCTCCGCCCCCCTTATGGGGTTTGGATGAACCAATTGGTCTACACCTCGGACCTTATATAATAATACTTTAGATGGTATAATTATAATATTTTTTTGTTATATTATATATATTAATTGATTATATGAGATTGAAACAATTTTATTTAAATTATGTTATACTTATGTTACAATAATTTAATAATTATGAATTGTTTGATAAGATTTCATCTTAAATTTTCTCTTTATAATTGAAAAAATATAATCAATTAAACTAAACACCATTTAATGATATCTTATCATTCTAATAATTATTATATATAAATGTAAAAAAATAAAATTATTTAAAAAAAAACATGGTCTTATCACTTATATTATTGTATCCAAACAATATTATGTTAAATAAATATCTCATCTCAAGTGAATTAACTGCTTTTATATTAATGACTCGGATAAGGTAGTTGAGCTTTCATATTTACAAATATTTTTTGATGTGAAAAACACATTATATTAAAAATTAACAGACTAACTGATTACAAAATGATGAGGCTTCATTATATGGGTTTAGCCATCTCTTCCCATCCAATAGTAGCATCAAAAGACTTTGGTACTAAGTCTCTCCCCTATCTAGAATGATGTAACTGCAAGAGGTAAGAACAAATACCTCCCATCACATAAAATTGTGATAAATAAAAATAAACCTGTAAAACCCTCCATTTACATAAAAATTGCGATAAATAGAAATAAACTGTAAAACCCTCCATTTACATAAAAACTATAATATATGAAAATAAATCACTAAATATTTTTTTTTTCTTATTCTTCGATTCACTTTTTTTCTTTACAATGCAATACCAAGCGAATATATATCCCCAAAGAAACCCTAAAGCTTAAGGCCCTAAAACTAAAAATAAAAATACTATTTTTGGCAACTTGTTTTTTCTACCAAAAATTGTTTTTTTAAGTAATTACTATTTTTGACAAATTATTTTTTCGTCAAAAATTACCATTTTTAGTAATTATCATTTTCGGTAAATTATTTTTTCATCAAAATTTGTTTTTTTTAGTAATTACCATTTTCGGTAAATTATTTTTTTGTCAAAAAATTCCATTTTTAGTAATAAAAAAATTATTTAAAAACTTCTTTAAAAAGAAAAACTCTAAAGATAGGTTCCTGCATCATTCTCCTTTGGCTGAAAAAAACTCTGCTCCTGTGAGTTCCTTTGATCAAACTCATAATTGCTCTCCATAGAGAGCCACACATCTGCAAGTAATCCTCAAAGTATCAATCTCCTTCTGAGTTTTTATATCTCAAACCTCCTGCAAGTACTACACATATTGTCAATTTCTTCTTTCGAGGTTTTAAAATAACAAACCTTCTGCAAGCACTACACAAAGTGTCAATTCCTCCCTCTGAGGTTTTACATGAAAAAAACCTCCTGCAAGCACTACATAGAGTGTCAATTTCTTTCTCTAAGGTTTTACAAACCTTCTGCAAGCACTACACAAAGTGTCAATTCCTCTAGGTTTTACATAAAAAAAAAACCTCTTGCAAGCACTACATAGAGTGCCAATTTTTTTCTCCAAGGTTTTACAAACCTTCTGCTAGCACTACACTAAGTGTCAATCTCTTTCTTTGAAGCTTTTACATAAAAAACACTCCTGCAAGCACTGCACAAAGTGTCAATTTCTTTCTTTAAGGTTTTACAAAACTTCTGCAAGGACTGCACAAAGTGCCAATTTTCTTGGAGCCCCTTTGCTCTTCTCTCATTTTTTTTTTTTTTCTCTTCTCTTTTCTCCCCTAGCAAGATCCAACTTGTTTTGATACCAAATGATATAAATCCAACTACAAGAGGTCAGAAAAAATACCTCCCATTTACATAAAAATTACGATAAATAAAAAATAACCGATAAAACTCTCCATTCACATAAAAACTACAATATATGAAAATAAATCAATAAATATTTTTTTCTCGTTCTTGGATTCACTTTTTTTCTTTACAATGCAATACCAAGGGAATATATATCCCCAAAGAAACCCTAAAGCAAAATCCTAAATCTTAAAGTCTTAAAAATAAAAAATACAATTTTTGGAAACTTGTTTTTTCTACCAAAAATTGTCTTTTTAAATAAATATTATTTTTGGCAAATTATTTTTTCATACAAATTTGATATTTTTAGTAATTATCATTTTTGGCAAATTATTTTTCATCAAAATTTACCTTTTTTAGTAATTATCATTTTCAAAAAATTATTTTTTTTGTCAAAAAATTCCATTTTTAATAATAAAAAATATATTTTAAAAACTTTTTTAAAAAAAACCTCTAAAGATAGACTCTTGCATCACAGAAGTGCTGAGCACATCCTCCCAACTATAAACAAATGGCTCTTGGCTAGCAACAATCATCAAAGCTCCTAAATTGTCCCAAGCATCAAGTCGAGGAGTTGGGGGAGAGAGGAATAGTCAAGTAGCCACGACCATCTCTGTAAGGACCTTGAGCTAGGATAGGAGTGTAGTTTGGGAGTGAGCGACACTATTATTTGGACTTGGATCGACTTCAAGGAGTATCTTGCTCAAGAGGAACCCGATTGACTGTGCATGATGCGTTTCCCCACTGATCAATAAGCTCCTAAAGATGAGTGAGCTCCATGGCCACCTTATTGGCTTAAACTATAATATGAAAATACACAAAAGAAATAATATTAGACTTCTCAAAAATAGATATGTGCAAAGAGGAAGAACACTTACCAAAGATACAATCATTTTTAGCTCTCCATATGTTGAACATGGTCGCCATATGAAACAAGTGCCACACTTCAAAGAAAATAGTCGGCAAGGGAGAGGGTCTCCCAAAATTATATGCTTCCACTCAAACGTGGTAAAGGAATAGAGTCTAAAAAGAGAAAAAGAACACTCTCAAATAGAATGAGCACGAGCACAAACCCAAAAAAGATGGACAAAGTCTTCATACTGAAGACAAAAAGGGAAAGAAGGGTTAGGGAGGCCTAAATGCTAGATACATTCCCCAGTAGGAAGTCGTTGGTGCAAAAGACTCAAAGCAAAACAAGAAATTTTGGTCTCCAAGAAAGGAGTCCAAGCAGTTTGGAACCTATGCATCCAAATATGTCGAGGGGAGGAGACCTTCCACTGTTGATTTAACTTATCAATCATGGGGAGGCAAGGAGATAGCCATCCATACCCCAATCGAGCCTTATAGTTTTATAGCAGAGTGTCTGGATACCACTTCTAGTCCTTCCACCAAGGTCGTTGCAAAAGCACAAAAATCTTGTGTAACATGGAGTTAGGGAGAGCAGCCTTGGTAGTCTCAAAAGTATTCTTATCAAAGTGAATAAGCCCAAATTTGGATCTGAAGTCATCCCAAGGGAGCCAATCCCTAGTAGGATGAGAAAATAAATTAGTGATGCATCGCACATCTTTGCAAAAGAATCTAAGTGCATGAACCCAAGGAACCCACGCAAGTGAAAAACCTTGGTAGGTGATGATACATGACCACCAAAAATTCATCTGGTTGATGGAGAGGCCATGCCAGAAGCTATGGCCATTCCATCTAAGCAAGGCTTAACACTCTCCCAGGTTTTCTAAATGCTCCTAATGATGAAGGATCCTAACACTTTGATAGACATAGGGACAACAAGGAGGGAAGGGAACCCCATGCCCCTCTAACTCTTATAGCCAAAAGGGGAACCTTTACTGATATAGTGTCAAATTAGAATCTTTCATATCTCATTACCTGTGAGGGCTCTAATGATCCACTTAACATAGAGGGCCAAACCTTGATGTTGGGTATTATGAAAACCAAGCCCACCATGGCTTCTAGGAAGACAACAATACTCCCAGGCAACATAGTAAAATCTTGAACCATTATTGGAAGAGGACCATAAAAAGTCTCGCATAAGCTTATCAAGCTCCTTATAGCAATTTTTGGATGGGATCCAGTAGGAAGAATACTAAACATGGGTGGCCGCAAGGACTTTGGTGCAAATTTAGAATTTACCAGCAAGGGAGAGCTTCTTGATGGGCATTCCTTTTGCCTTTAACAATTTGTTGCCAGAGTTGTGGAAGTATGTTATATTTACATATATTTTGCATGACAATAAAGAAAGGGTTTTATTTCACTTCAATTTTACATATTAAAATTGCTTTAAATATTAATTTTTATATTAATTTTTTTTTAAAATATATATTGTATTATGTTGAAAGGATCTTAGCATATTTTTTTCAAATACAATGATGATTCATTGTTATATATATATATATATATATATATATATATATATATATATATATATATATAGGTATTACCGTGAACAAAATTCCAATCATGGGATATGCCACTAGACTTGGAATATCTATGGATTCTTGAGGTGATTTCAACACTAGTCTATTTTCATTGGAAAAGAAGAGTGGTATTCTAATATGGTCTAAATCAATGCAAGATTTTGTTTCATTTATCAATTCAAATGACCTTTGGATGTTAGTCCTTCAAGTTTTCAATATACATGGGATAATAAACGCATTGGGCAAACTCATATAGTAGAAAGATTGGATAGATCTTGTTATATAATAATGATTGTAAACAAAGCATACAATCTTTTAGATATTTTATTATGAACATGATTATATCACGAACCCATTTTTTTGACTTGTGATATACTCAATATTGGTCATCCAAAGCCATTTTGCTTTCAGTCTATGTGACTCCAAGATCTTGATTTTTCCAAATGGTTATGTTATGGTGGGATGAATTAAAAATTGAAAGATCATGTATGCAAAGGTTTGTGCAAAAGATGAAATTTTTAAAGGAGCAGATGAAGATTTGGAATGCCAAATATTTTGGTAACATTTTTAAAGAAAAGAAAGAAATTGAATCCAAGCTCAGAAGTTCACAAGAGATAGTAGAAACTAATGGAACGGATTAGGATTCTTATGTGAAATAAAAACAAATTTGTTATTATCTTAATGCATTGAAAAAGGAGTCATATTGGTTCCAAAAATCTAGAGAGGGTCTAAGGAAGGAGATAAAAGCATAATGTTCTTCATGCTGTAGCAAAAACAAAAATATGAAGAAATATTTTATTTTGGTCATATCAAAATATTTTAGCTTTAGATGGAAGAAATATTGAATACAAAGAAGATATAAGGAAGCAATTAATTATTTAAAAAAAAAAATTATTTATACTAGGCAAGATAAGGAGGCACAAGATAAGCTTTTGTAAAATATTCCATCAATTATCACATAGGGACAAAATGAAAGCTTGATGAAGAAGATATCTATGGAGGAGCTACATGAAACAATTTTCTCTTTGCATCCTAACAAGGCATTTGGCCTTGGTAGATTTCTTACATTTTTTTTTTGAGATTTATTAGAGTGATATGTTAGTTGCGGTTGAAGAGGTCCGAAAAAGGAAATCCATAATAAGTGAGATCAATTCCACTTTTATTCCATTGGTTCCTAAGAAAGGCGAGACAATATTTTGATAGTTTTTGTCCAATAAGCCTTCGTACTATGATTTATAAGTTCATTTAAAAAATTATGGCAAACAAGTTGAAAGAAATTCTAAGTTGTGTTATCTCAAAGGAACAAGGTGGTTTTATTTATGGTAAACAAATACTTGATGGTGTAATCATTGCATAGGAGGTATTACATTATCTTCATTCCATGAAAAACCAAGTATGCTTGTGAAATTAGATATGAACAAAGCATATAATAGGATTTCCTCAAATTTTCTATATGATATTCTTATAAAGTTTGGTATTGATTATAGTTGGTATAAATGAGTTAAATGTTGTTATAGCACCACAAAATATTCTATATGAATATTGTGGACTTTGTCAAGGTGATCTACTATCTCCTTATCTATTCATTATTCTTGTGAAAGCATTAGAGAGAGCTTTCTCAAAGGCAAAAATAGAAGGAAAATCAAAAGTATTAAAATTATAAAGAATGGCCCTTCAAATCTCATCTCCAATTTGTTGATGATACTTTTCTTTTGGGCCATCCTAGTCAACGATGCCATGGAATTTAAATCAATATAACATGTTATGAGAAAGCTACTAGACAATTGGTTAATCATGATATTTTTTATTAACACTACCCTATATTTACAACAAATTATTGTGAATATTTTAGGGTTTAAAAGTGAAAAATTTCATCAACCTACTTGGGTATTCTTGTCTCATAAAGGAAATAAAAAGGAGCTTTGGATCTCTTTTTTGGATAGAATGAAAGCTTGTTTGGTAGGTTGGAAAGGTAAGTTCTTAACCATGGTGGGAAGGCTATAAGTGATAAATAATACAATGCAATCTATTCCTATTTATATGATGCCACCTTGAAGATTACAAGCAAGTTTACCATAAAAATTTGATAAACTTCAAAGAGACTTTCTTTGGAAAGGTTGTGAGAAAATATTTAGGTTTACTCTATATAAATGGGATAGGGTTTGCAAAGAATATAATATTAGATGAACATTCTTGTAGAATTATAAACTTATGAGTTTGACATTAAGGACAAATTTTAGATGGAGATTATTTAGAGACCAAGGAAAGAATTGGGTAAAAATATTACTTAAAACATATATAGGTTCTCTTGATGCAACAAAATTATTTATGAAAAGAACCCTACCCAAAGGATCTTCAATAGGGAACTTTATATCATATAATTTACAATTGATAAAGAAACATATTAGATGATCAATCAATGAGGGGAATTATGCTTGGTTGAAGCCTTATCCTCTTATCTATGACTCAAAATGGAAACCATTTGCTCAAGCATACTTATCTTGTAAATGTCCAAAGGTCAAAGACTATATTAATATGAGCAAAAACTCCAAATTATGGGTTTCTTTTAGTGACCTAGTTGAAGGAGAGGAACTCAAAAAAAGTACATATGAACTTTAAAAGATGCTTTAGGAGTTTTATTTATCGATTTTTACACAAAGGATGAGTTGATTTGGAATTTATCAAAGGATGGTGGCTACTCAGTCAAGCAGGGATATGAGGATTTAAAATAATAAAAAATTTCTACTCCCAAAGATTTTCCTTGGAAGAATGATTGGTCATTAAAGGCTCTCCTTAAGGCCTCAACATTCCTTTAGTTAGCAATTCAAAGTTGTTAACATTCACTACAAAAAATAATTTATATTCAATAGAAAGTTATCAACACTTCTTATAGGGATTAAACTTCTTATATGGATTAAACTATAAAAGAAAAGGATGGAAATATAATTCATTTGAGAGAGATTCACAAATTACCATCAATGTATCAACAAAAATGGATGTGTGGATTGGATAAAAAATAATATTATTATTGATGTTCATCATCTATTATTGGAGGTAATCTCTTGGAAATGTGAGTATATTTGTAGAGAAGGAAATTGGGTAGCATATAATTTAACCAATCATGATGTGTTAGGATTCCACATCCTAACCTCACTTTATCACTTAATTAATTAATTAATTAATTATGTTTGATAGTCACAAATGGACCATCACGTCCTTTCATGGTAGCATTAGGTAGATATAAAGTAGGGTAGGCATTTTGTAATAAATCATCCATGAAAACAATATAATTATTTATTAAATACATTAGAAGGGATTTCTACCAGTGAAACAATGATTCTTTTTAAACAGTGATTCATTTCCAAAAATTCTAATATCCTCCTTCATTTTCATTATAAAACCATAAGTTAGGATCAAGGATCCTAACATCTAGTAAAAGCTCTTTCCTGGAAGTAGAGTTCATAAAACCTTCCTGTGCTTAGACATCTCCTGCACTTAAGTGACATATATATATTGATCTAGGCAGGTTGGGCTTTCTCAGCGGTGCTTGCAATGGAAACATATATATTCAGCCAAAGCTCACGCATCCATTCCTTCACATATAATAGGTAGAGAGGACTGCCAATAAATCCATAGTTACCAGTGCCTTACATCCACCTTCGCCAACATCATAAGGAGGAATAACATGATACAATATAGACGTCACAACAAGCATATCTGAAGGAGAAATAAGTGCCAATTTAAATATCACCAAGCAATATCATCTATGGATGTAAGGTTTAGCAGGAGGAAATCACATCAAATTCCAAAAAATTTTATATCTTCGACATCTTCTTACTAGGACTATGACGTGCCAGTTTAAATTGTATCAGAAATAAAAATTACATCCAACATTAATTTTTTTGATACCGTCTCTGTGAATAAAAAATACTCAGAAGTAAAAATTACATCCAATATTTTTGAGGGCTATGTCTCCAGCAAAACCTACGGTGCACAAAATTTGGTTACAAGGGCTTTCGCGCAACAAGAAGGGCATTTCATAATAAATTCTAGCAGACGTTGTTGATAGAGTGTAGACAAAATTTTTACTACAACAAGTCTCGCAATATAAAATTTTCTAAACTTTGGTTTGGTGACCAATTAAAATAGGCCACGTGGAGGCAACATAAATTAACTTTAATAAATAAATTTTTTAATTTAAATTGTTGCATATTATTACAGTGAGATTATTACGTCAGAGAAAAATTTACTCATCACTACAACGAGATTATTATGTCACTGAATATAAAATTTGCAGAATTTTCACGAATGATCATCAAATCACCTCCCCACCAAAATTCTTTCGACAAATCAAAATTCGAGAAAGACAATCTACTCATTATCTGCATGAGCCATAGCACAAGGAAGGCCTGGAAAACCCTAAAACTATTTACTAGTCTTCTCATGACACTTGGCAGCGTGGGGTTAGATAGAAATTTGTGTGATCATGGACAACCTATTTTTGTTTTTCACCTTTGATAGTTTATATCTTTGTGGGTTTTTCATCCCACACAGACCGTGTGATGAACCATAGATTATTTAAAAGGGCTTTCACCCACATAATTAATTGACCACATTGGGTGGTCACTCCTTCGTTGTCTTCTCACACTGCCCGCACGCTCGTTGATAAGAGTTTGTTTGCTTGGCTCTCATATCATTGTTCACATTAGTTCCCCCCTCATGTTCGCTTCCCCAAAGTCTTGGGGTCTCATATTCCTATGCCTGTCTTCGAAGATTCAAACCCATTCATCGATGTCCTTTCTTATCATCTGTATCCTCACATCCTTCGCTATGTGTCACCTCCTATTCGTCATCTCGCGTACCCCATACCCGGTTTCATCCATTCATTGTCCTCATTATCGTGTTGTTAGTCTGGTCCTCTCCCGCATGTCAATCTAGTCATAGATTGTCAACCATATATATCTTGTTTGTGTCCTAGTCTAGTCCTCACCAAATGTGTCCACGCTACCATAACCCATGTTCATGCCGTCAAAAAAGTTGCACAACCCAAAATTTACACAACCAATATTTTTCAACGAAAAAATTTGCTCAACAAATCTTTGACAAGAAACAGACGATAATTTTTTTTGCAAAAAAGTTGACGACGAGTTTTGTAATAAATTGTTGACAAGAAATTATCGACGACTTTTTGACAAGAAATTGTCGACAAATTTTTGAAAAACTTGATGATAAATTTTCATCGACAAATTACGAAAAATTTTTGCTGCAAAAAAAAAACTTGACGATGATTTTTTCAGCAACAATTGTTGATGACTTTTTGCAAAAAAAATTGTCGGTGACTTTTTGCTGCAAAATTTTGATGATGACTTTTTAGCAACTTTTGATGACGACTTTTTGCGATAGTTTTTTGTGATGATTTTCAATAAATTTAGTGACAAATTCCAACGATGACTATGCAAATGGTTGACGATGGAAGATCTCACAACCCCAACATGCTTTCATCGATTAATATCATCACCCTTCGTTAAATCATTTATGTGCATGCATATCAAACTCAGTTCAAGGATATCATCACCACAAGTTTGGATGGATAATTTCTCATACGTTGCTTCATTAAGGCATTAAAGGAAGAAATTAAGAAGGAAGTAGAAATGTTCAATCCTCGCACCATGATGCAGACTTTTGGATTAGCTTTGTTAGCCGAAGATAAATTCAATTCAATTTTCAACGTCAATTAGGAAAACCACCTATGGGGAAATCACAAACCACTTACACCACCCCCAAACCTAACCAAACTTTACCAATTAAATATCTCAGCTTTGAGGAGATGAAGGAATGATGAGCGAAATATCTCTACGATAATTATGATGAGCAATTTGGACCCCACCATAAATGCGCTACACTAATGTTATATTTATTGAAGGAAGTTGATCCTTATCCATCCCTAAAATGCAAAAATGAGGTAGATGTACAATAATTGAAGGTAGTTGTTGCCTATCCCTCCATAGCGTAAGAATATGAGGTAATTATATTTGAAGTGACCAGCGTACCTACTCATAACAATGAAGACAATGAGGTTGATGTGCAAGATGTGATTGATGCACCAGGAAAGGATGAGATAGACATACACGAAGTGACCAATGAAGTCCAAACATACACTTTACAAGAACTACACACAAGATCCTCACCAACAGTGAGTTATCACCGTATAGGCAAACTGATTTAGCAAGGAGGTAAAAGAGTGAGTGCACATTTCTTTTCCCTTCATTCTACATAGGAAGAAAAGACAAAAGTGGAAGTCCAACATCATTATGATTCTACTATTCTTCCTGGAAACCCCCCACTAACGCTTTGACCCTCAAGATATTCCTGCCTTCTAAAAAGTGACATTAAACTTGTGCAAGAACTTGTACAAATACTACTTGAAAAGTGTCTTATCAATTTCAAAAACAATTTCTTTAGTATCAGCTTTGACGACAAAGCTTCTTTTAGGGAGGGTGGCATGTTAGGATTCCACATCTTAACCTCACTTTATCACTTAATTAATTAATTATTTATTTATGTTTGAGAAGTCACAAACGGACCATCGCATCCCTTCATGGTAGCATTAGGTAGATATAAAGTAGGGTAGGTATTTTGTAAGAAATCATCCATGAAAAGAATTTAATTATTTATTAAATACATTGGAAGGGATTTTTAACAGTGAAACAATGATTCCTTTTAAAAATTGATTCATTTTCCAATAATTCTAATATCCTCCTTCATTTTCATTGTAAAACCATAAGTTAGGACCAAGGATCCTAACATGATGTTGATCTTAATCTTGGTGAAATTCAAATTTTGGAAGGTGACTAACCAAGTGAAATTTATCTCGTAATCAAAATGATATAAAGGAGCTAATTGTGAAAACATAAGACTTTGAGAAAGTTGAGGAATATATTTAATAAAAAAATAAAAATATTTTTGATAAAATGCTAGTACGGAAGCTAGGATAGAAAATAATTTGGGTTTTAAATCTCTGGGATTTAGAAAATTCATAATAGAAGGTGACTCGCTCAATATCATTAATATGGTTAGTGGGATGCAGACTCCAACATGGATAATCTCAAACGTATTGGAGGAAGTGCATAAATTAGCCCAAATATTTGAAATTGTTCAGTTCAACATGTGTTTAGGGAGGGTAACAATTTGGTCAATTTTTTGGCTAACTTGGGCACCTCTCAAAATGGCATCACAGTTTGGAATAGGGAGTTTTCAAAAGGCTTAATCCAACTAGCTAATGATGTCAAAAGAAGGTAATCTTCTTGTTGCTTATTTGGAGGCTAGGGTTTGGTTCTATTTAAGGGGGATTTTATGGTATTTAAAAAAAAAAAAATCAAGAACCACCATCTTTTAAATCCAAACAAGATGATTTTGTTTGGGTCTAAGATGACTAGTTTTATGGCCCTAATCCTCTTGTTTTTGGTAGATTGTGGGATGAATCTATTTCCTCAGACACCAGATCTGATGGACTTGATTGTTGGGTCTAAAATCCTCTTGAGTTTTTATGGAGTTGTGAGTTTTCATTACTGGACTGTCTCTCCAAATGATGGTCTAGTCTCTAAGTAGCTTAGCGAAATGATTTTTGAACTATTTTACCATGCTCTAAACTAGGTTGATATTTTGGTTTCATTTTTTGTGGTTTTCCATTCTCAAATTTTAGCACTTGTTTCTACATCGGCTAGGTGGGAAGCCCATTTAAATTAATAGTTTTAACCTTTCAACGGTCATTTGTTATTTAATTTGCTTCACTTTGTATTTCAGAATCTTTCTTGGTTGGGCGACATTTCAATTTTTAAATTTTAAATTATGTTGATGTAAGTATCACCCAGGTCTACCTAGGTGTAGCCCCTTTTTATGTTGATGTTCGTTGTCACTCTCTTAGTGACTAGTTTCTCTTTGTAATAGGTTTGGAGGTCCTTTCAAAACTCCTTCGTCCACCTAATAAAAAAAATGCTAGATATGGTTAAATTGACCTAACAACAAATGTACTATTTAGTTATTTTGATGGGAGTGGCCCCATAAAAGCTCTATATATATATATATATATATATATATATATATATATATATATATATATATAACTAATAACAAATTTACTATTTTGTTATTTTTATGGGAGTGGCCCCAATAGAAGCCACATATAACTTTTCTATATATATACAAGCGTTTAAAAGAATTATTAAAAGAAAACTAATTAAATTAATTTTTTATATTTTAAATATTTAACCTTTAGTAGATAATATAAAACTTTCTAAATACTTGGTAGATAATTAAAGTATATTTATTTAAAGATAAGTAAAATGTTTCTAATTATATATTTATTTATAAAGTTAAATATAAGGAGAATCGTTTTAATTATAAGATTAATATTTTTTTGATTGATAAAAGGGGTTTTGAAAGGGTTTCGAAACCTTTTTAACAAAAAGAGTAGAAATATTTAAAACAACATCTGCATAGGGAATCAAACTCAGAAAAGAAGGGATCACCCTAACAAATCCAGCAACAAAAAAGAGGAATCAAGTAGAAAAGAAACAAAATCGAGAGAAACAACAGAAAACCATCCAAATGATCCTCATTTAAGTCTACCTCGCCTTAGATTATTACTAGCTAAAGTCTTTGGAAATATATGCCAAAAAATTAGTTGATGGTTTGACAAAAAATAATGTAAGAACTAAAAGTACAATTTTAGTGGGTCTAATGATGAAGGGTTGGGTATTAATAGGAGATCCAAGGTTCAAATATAGAAGACTAAATTTTTTTCACGGGATTAATGTCCAATTAGTGAGAATTTCTAGATGATAAAGAGCCTACAAAGGTTCAATTTCTATGAGTCTCATATGGTTTATTGTAATACCACTATGTGGTTTGTTGGAATACTATGGTAAGGTGGTTATGATATAATATAAATGGGGCTTGTTTCTATCCCATATAGTCAATTAAAAAATAAAAAAATAATGCAAGATTTAAAGGCCAAGCTAGTATTAGAACCCAATACTTCTCAATGGATCACATTTTTGTACTTATGATTATTATAAAAAATCATTATAATAATGATAAAAAAACATTATTTCATGTTTTTTGAGGAAACCATTGACATTATTCCAAGAATAAACCTTTTTAAATGTATGGAAGATATTAGTATATTTATTAAACTTCAAATTATATAGATTATATGAAAGAGTCATTGCTCAATCTAAAATTGGTAAGTCTGATAAAATGTGATACATTGAAATATAGGAGTTAAACAAAGATATACTCTAACCCCACCCTCTTTGTCATCTACATAGGTAAAATTGAAAAAATACATAAAGAGGAAAGATGCATCGATATTACTTGATCTAGTTGGCCCATCATATTATTTGTATACGCTCATAATATTGTTTCACTTGTTGAAGATGAAGTTGATAAATAATTAAACCTATTCCAAACAATAACAAGTTTGTCTTAATGGTAATTATCGATGACAACAAAATGGTAAATATTTTGAAATCTCAAGAAATTACTTACCCCATACTTTTCTAAATTGATAATCAAGCCATTGAACAAGTCTAATCCTACATGTGCTTGAGTATTAAATTTAGTCACAAAATTAATTGGAACACCAATACCAAGAAAAAATGTAACTTGAAAGACATTCTATGATTTAGAAATATATGTTGTAATTCTGAACTTTGATATGGAAAATAAAGAAGACCCTCTTCTATATTTTTGTGACACATATCACCCTTTTATAGATGTGATATATTAGGTGGGAGTCATATTCAAGATAGAATAAAATTGAGCAAATAAAAAAATAAACTTATCTCTTTAAGGTTGAGAATAAAACACCCTATCCTTTTTTCCTTATGGAAGTGGGCCTACTTTTCATTGAAAGTGATATCTTAGAATATTTGCTTAAATTGAAATTGCAATGAAACAACTTCCAAAAATATAGTAATAGTAGTAACAATTCAATAATACGTAAAATGAAACATTCACTAGAAACAATAATTTATATTCAATGCTAGAAAGTTAATAATGCTAGTAACAAATTCTAGATTCCAAATCAATATAAATCCTAGCCACTTAAATAGGGAATAGTATCATATGCACAAAAAATAAAACTAATATTCAAATAGGAAAAATAATTCCAACTACAATATAACTCTTCCTATTTATAGACTAAATCAATAATAACCCTAACCCTAATGCTTAAGGGTCGACTACCTTATCCTAGAACCCAAGCTAATAATAATAAAGATAGTTGATGTGGCTATATTAGAGGCATTACATGGATCATCCCTTAGATTTATCCTCAAAGTTAGAAATGAATAGAAAATGCTCTCAGGATCCTACATTACATCTTCTTCTAAAAGATGCTACCACTTGATGAGGACCTCCTAAATCTAGAGAGGCCATAGAATATGAACTCCGGACTACAACATTACTCTCAACTAGGGAGTCATTTGACCTTCTTCATTGAGTACTGGAAGATCCATCTTGGAGTACACCTTCTCATCAATAACATGTATAAGATAAGAAACATGAAAGACATGATGAATGTAGGAAGAGGGTGGAAGCTCCAACTAATATACCACTTCACTTATTCAATGAACCACCTTGTAGGGGATGTGAAATCAAGGAATCAACTTCTGACTAGAGATAATTTATTATAGGGATAGAGGTGTAAAAATACTATATCCCCCACAACAAATTGCCACTCAAAATGATGCAAGTCATGTTGCTACTTCATGCAATTATGGACCTTGATCAAATTATCTTTAAAAAGTTGTAGCCCAAGCCAACACTACTACAATAAATCCTTTACTCAAGCCACCTTGGAGGATCCTAGAACATAGTCTACCACTAATAAAGATTTCTAATTATATAATTTCTCAAATGATAACATCTTAAGGGAAGAATGGTAAAAATTATTACATCACCATTCAACAAAAGGAAGGTAATGAACCAATGATACTACTTATCTTGGGCAAAACAATGAAGTAAGTACCCAAACATTTATTTATAATCTTTGTCTAGCCATTTGAATTAGGGTTATAAGAAGAGAATATTTTCAACTAAGTACTATTGAGATGTAAATCCTTCAAAAATTTATTGGTGAAGATAGTGTCATGATCACTTACATTGGACTTGGGCATGCCATGAATTTTAAAAATAAAATTAAGGAATTCCTTGACAATTTTACTAGTTGAGAAGGAATGTTGTAGGGCACAAAAATGAGCATACATTGAAAGGTGATTTACTACCACAAAGATCATTAATTTTTCTTAATATTTGGGAAAGCCTTCAATTAAATCCATGGAAATGTGCTCCCATTGGCAATAAATAATAAGCAAGGGTTGCAACAAACTAGGATATTTAATTATTTCTCCTAGTTATGATGGCATACCTCACATTTGACTTCAAAGGAAGAGGACTAGAGTGTTGGAATTCATAATTTTTTATATAAATAAATAGAAGGAATCCATCCACTCAAATCTTATATAGAAGGCATAAAAGGATGAAAGAAAGAAAAAGAGGCACAAAAATGTTGGGCACACATAGGCATCATAAATAATAATTTTCTTATCCATTGATAAGAATCACAACACTTCAATGCAAATAATGGAGTGGTTTGAGGTATTTATACTAATACCTACTCCTCAAATTACATACATGAGTTAAACTTAATCCGACATAACAAGAGGGATTTAAGGTTAATTAGAAGTTATAAGATGGGTTTAATAATAACAAGGTTAACTATGGCCCATAGGTATTACATAATAAAATATTAAAATAAACTAAATACATGGTATAATAATTGCCCTTAAAACTATACATGATGACATCATGCAATGCTAGCCTTGGCCATAAGTTAGATTATGCTTTTAGTATCCCTTCAAAATTTGAACTAAAGGGCCAAGTAGAGAAGATATTAGTGAAAATAATATCTCCCCCCATAATGTATGCTCTAATGGGCCTTTTTAGTTGAGATATATCCTTCTAAATCCCCCTCATCATTTGAAAAATATCCACCCATATTTATAACTCAACTTCAATCCTTTACAATTTTAGTAAGCAATTATTGGTCATAAGTCATTCACTCTTATAGTATCCACAAATGGTCTTTGACTTCTTTAAAGCCTTAGCTTGGACCTTGGACCCATAGGTATTAGTATCCTTAGGTTTTAATTCCTTTGTATGAGCCTGTATTTGTGAAGTACCCGCCCATTCTTTATTGCTACCAAAAAACCAGGAAAGAGAAAAGCTAACAAGCAAGAGCCTTTTGTGATTCCAAGAACATAGAAATCATATGAACCATGAGTTTCAACATATGAAAAGGAGATATTAACAAGGACAAAATTCACACATTATATATCATATTTTTTTTGTCTTTAGAATATGTAATATGTGCTCTCAATGCCTTAAATATCATAAAATAGTCATTAAAATTAACAAAATCAACTATTTTGAGAAAAGAAAGCTCTAACTACAAGCACCTTACTTCAATTGTATCATAGTTGTATTTAATTTTCCAAATAACATGCAATATTAGCCATACCTTGATAGAGTCACTTTCTTCGATATGAAAAAGAAATTTTTGTTCAATCAATAAGGAGAACAAGCCAAGAGATTCTTCTTGCTTATGTTGCTGAGTTTCTTTATCAAGGGATACCACTTTATATTCTTGAAATATGCACCATAAATTCTTGTTGCATAATAGGCTAATAATTTGGGTTGACCAAATATTGTAATTTCACCTAATTGAGGTAAGTAACTAGGGATTAATGATTCATCTTACCCAATCTAACCCCTAACACTATAACCAATTCTTATATTGGTGGTACCAATGCATAGAGATTGAAAAACCATGTGATTTATGTTGGTATTGAAATAGATGAGTTATATTACATATGAAAAGAGTACAATATATAGGCATAACCCCTTATTTCTCCTTGACATGTGTCCTTGACACTTGTCATGTTTTAAGAGATGAGTTATATTACACATGAAAATAGTACAATATATAGGCATAAGCCTATATGAAAATATGACAAGTGTCAAGGACACATGTCAAGGAGAAATAAGGGATAAAGTACACATTAAATTTAACATTCCCCTGTAAAATGTACTTTAAAAAATATATTCTAGACCACTTTAAAAAATTCAAACCCAGATTCAGGCTCCAAGCTTAAAGCTTCAGGGGCAACCATGATTTTTTCTCAAGTTGTCTAGTTTCTGATCCATTTAAAAAATGGAGAGCATACTCCCTAGGCTTTGAGAAAAAAAATAGGGAAAGAAAAAAATGAGGGGGGGATTATCATGAGGGAAATCCCCCCTCAAACCTACAGGGCAAGAAAACCTATTCTGATACCAAATGTTGGCACACAAATTCATCTCTTTCAGTCCCAAAAATTTAAAAAAAGGGACTCAAAATGGTTTTGCATATAAGTTATGACTCCAAAATATTCTCCCTAATGGGACTCAAAAATGAAAAAATGAATCCTTAAGCCTTAGAAAAACAAAATTCAATTACTTATCACCACTTGGCATTCTATAATTTATTGGTGTTGTCCACTTATATTTTTCCACCTCAAAATCTTTGTATCTATGCAGTTGTGAGAGATGGTATATTTTAATTGGTCCACCACATATAAGTAAGTGAAGACAATATTACAAATGGCATGGAAGATAACCACATTGGATACCACATTAGTCCATTTTTTGTTTATTATAAGTCAAAATAGCCTTCAATGAGGTTCAAAACTTGAGCCTACTCTTTGTTATGAGCCTTGGTCTAACCAAGGTGAAAAAGCCCATTTTGGATCATGAGGACCAACATATCGATGAGGAACCCTATTCCCTATCAGATCTAGAAAAAAGGGCATGTGTGAGGATTCAAATCTATGATCAAATGCTTTCAAATGCACTAGAGAGTTATGCATTGCCAATGGGCCATATCTAGGGATGGTGACCAGTCCATTAATGACTCCATAGGTGATACCCAATGGACTGATATCTCTAAGAAAAAAGGTTACCACAAAGGATCAAACCCAAAAACTACTCCTTCTACTTCTTCACAGCCACCATGCTGGCCACTAGACTACACCTTTGACTAGTGACATAGATTTTCAAAATAAATTTTGAAACCAACTTTACCCTCGAGCAAAGTAAAAAATACATCATGCAAGGTTTGAACCCTTGAATCTCTAAAGCCTTTACAATACTTCATATAACTAATACACACTCCTAAAATGCTATCAAGAATGGCAGTGCCCTCCTTAAAGAACCCATCAACATTAAAAAAAGGGAGCATTGGCTACAAAGCACAAAATCTATGAGCATGTGCAATTTGCAAAGGGCACTAAAGTGATTCAAATTTGAATTTAAATTGGTGCCTTCTTGCTCCCTCTATTATGCCATAGCCTTTAGATTGAGGAATTCATAAAGTCTTAAACCTTTAAATGAAGAGTTAAAAAAACTTTGATAACAATAAAGTAGAAATAAAATCTTACAAAAGTATTTCAAATTTTTAGAAAATGGGATAGATAGAGGATATCCTCTTGGTTTCTTATAAAAATGCTTATGAACCTTTGAGAAGTAATTCACCCTAGAATTTGGAAGAAGTATTAGAGGCTCCAAAAGACTTTCTTCATAACCAAGAAATTGTACTTCATACTCACTCTAACACCATGTTGAAATTTATAATATTTTCTATAAATGAACAAAAGCAATCCACCTACTCAAATCTTATACAAAAAACATAAAAAAAATAAAAGAATGAAAAAGAGAAAAAATTTGGGTATCCAAAGGAACCATAAATAACCACTGTATTATTAATGGGTAAGAATCATAACACTCCGATGCAATGGATGGAGTGGTTGGGGGTATTTATACAAACACATAATCCCCAAATTATATAAATGAGTTAAAACCAAGTTAACATAACAAGAGGGATTTAAAATTCATTACAAGTTAGAATATGGGATTAACCGTAACAAGGTTTGTTGTTGTCCATCAAGCTTATATAATAAAATAATACAAGTTAAATGCATTGTACAATAATTTCTCTTAGACCTATACAAGGTTACATCATACAATGCCATCCTTGATCATAAGTCAGATTGTACTTTCAATATAGAGATTGTGCTAACAACAACACCCTAAAATTTATGAGACAAATCATCAACCACCACATTCTTATTTCTCTTCTTGTACTGAATGACAAAATCATACCCCAAGAGCTTTGTAAACCATTTATTCTATTTTGTGCATGATAAATACTATTCTATAAAATGCTTAATTTTTCTATGGTTAGTATTGATAATGAAGCATCATCTCAACAAATAAGGTCACCATTTCTCTATGGCATGTAGAAAAACTAACATTTTCTTCTCATTAGTGGATCAACCCAAATTTTTATTAGAGATTTGATTGCTTTCAAAGGCCAAGGGATGTTCATCCTATATTAAACTAACTCCAACACTTGTGTTTAAATAATTACATTCAATGACAAAGGGTTTGTTGAAATAATCACTGACCAAAATATGGGTGGTACACATAGCCTCCTTGGAAAGCTACTTCAAACCATGCAAAGACATCCTTCCTAGTCAGAGAAATAAGAAGTGGTAATTTTACCATTGTTTTAAAAAAAATTATAATATCTGGTGAGACCTAAAAATTCATGGAGTTGCTTGAGGAATTTAGGTAATGACCAATTTTGCACGGATTTGATATTGTTAGGTTCCACCCTTATTTCTTCTTTAGATACTATATGCCCCAAAAATTGTACCTTCGGGACCCTAAGGGAACACTTGGACCTTTTGAAAAAGAGCTTTTCCTTCTATAAGAGGTGGAGAAGTCAGTACATATGAACTAAATGATCTTTCTAGAACTTGCTATAAACTAATATCCCATTAAAAAATCTTGTTACAAACTTGCAGAGAAAATGATGAAATATATAATTCATTAGGCTTTGAAAAGTGGAAGGAGCATTACTAAGACCAAAGGGAATGACTAAGAACTCATAATGACCCTCATGCATATAAAAAGGAATCTTGGGGATAACACAAGTCAAGTTTTGTAAAGTATTTAACACCGTGCAATTCATCCAATAAATCATCTATGATAGGGATAGGAAACTTATATTTGATAATGATCTTATTGAGATGTTAGAAATCAGCACACATGCACCAAGATTTTTCCTTATATCACACCGTAACCACTAGAGAGTAATAAGGACTAATGCTTGAACAAATAATTTCTTTCTTCGATATTTCCTAGGCCAAATTTTTAATCTCAGACTTTTGGGGTTGGGGATAGCAGTAAGGACAAACATTAGGAAGCTCATACATATAATTGACTTGGGTGAAGAAGCCATGACCTCCTTTCAATATATTTTCCATGCTATGGAAATTAACCACCTTGGATAGAAGAGTTTAGATTCCTTGGAGAAAAATGACCTTACCATTATTCGTCCATTTGATATATAGTTGTTGCAGGTTAATAGTAACAACATCAAGCTAATTTATTTATTATTCTCCCAATATGACATTTGCACTGCCTAGATTATTGGAAAATAAATGGATAGACCAAGTATAATCATCCATATAGATGTTAACATTAGTTGTTCAATCCCCACATTGAGTTGTTCTCCCTTTTGTAATCAATAATTAAAATGTATCCTAGGTCAAAGTATTGATACATAGTCCCAAAGACTTTTTTTCTATCAATAAAATTATGCATACTGCCTAAATAAATCAACAATCCTTAGACCTTGATTCTATGGTGATTCTATATCCCCATAAGGAAAAATATAGAGATATCCATGGCATCAACCTTGTGCTCAAAATTTGTTACTTTAATTGGTGTCTCTTGCTACAATGAATCTTTAACTTCATCTTTTAACATAATTTTTCATTGTGTTCCATTTGGAAGCTATGACTTTCTTTATAGGCCTGATCTCTAGGATGGGATGAATGACATCTAAAATACAAGAATCCCTAGGGGTGCTTGTTATTGCATTTATGAAAGTAAGACCCATGAGGGTTGAAATAATATTGAGGTTTGAAATAGGACAATTGAAGCTTCTTTTTTGTTGCCAAAGCTATATGTTCAACATCCTCAAGGGTGTATGCATCATGCATGTCAAATTTTTTAAATTTCATCCTTAAGACCATGGAAAAAGGCTAAGACCACCAATATTAGATCCGATCGATATGTGGTAGTGATTAGACTTGTGAACTCTACACAATAATCTTATACTAAATCTATTTGCTTTTTTTTTGCATCAAATGGACCACTAAGAAGTAAAAGGTCCTTTATCGAACTTACAGAGAAACAATGCTTTAAACTCAAGCTACATAAGAGAGGTATCATACTAGTGGAGTTCCCATAAAAACCATTGATGAGCATGGATTCTCAAATTAATAGAATTCAATGTAACATAACTTTCTTTAGGAACATGGTATAGATGAATTATATTATCCATCTTGCCCATCCAACCATGTGGATCCACACCCTTAAAGGTTGGGATGTTGGTGTGTGAAATAAGAACATCATAAAACTAAGAAAATAAATTAGTAGCACCTCTTATAAATGGATCAATATTAGTAGAAAATTCTAACTTAAAATCGCTCATACTTGGAAGAGTGCTTCTGGTAGCATAGGAAGCCATGTTATTAGCATAAAAAAATGGATAGTTTTGACCAAACAATTACTACTGGTATATGCTTATGTCCTAATAATAGTGCCCCTTTGTAATTGGTGCCTATTCCATGCATGTGGTTTCTACCTAGTGACTTGTTGAAATTCTTGGTCTAGGGAATGCTTAGTAGGGGCAAGACCGAGATAATTGTGGATGGCTTCTAAGGTATTCTTTATTTGGTCTTGAGAGTTACTAATGGAGAACTATTTTTTTTGGTTCTCAAGATAGGATTATAGACCAAGGTCAATCATATTGGGAAGAGCATTACTATTTGAAGAAGTAGCACAAAGAAGAGTTTCAGGAGGATAGGTAGTGGTAGGAGGTAAATCTATGACATTTAAATAAGAAAGGACACATTGGTCAAAAATATTGATATATGGTGGGATGTTATAATGTTTATCAATTTTTATGGATTGATATTTTCTTTCACTCATGTACACATCCTCTAGATGATCAATGTGTTGCAAATGACTATTGATTTGCAACCAACTAGTAGAAGCATCAAGTTTAATCATACACTAAGAGCCACTATAAAACCCAAAATAATCCTTTGCAAATTTTTTGAAAAAGTGTTATGAGAAATACCTATTACTTTGATTGGCTTGAAGAGACAATTGTATTGAGATGGATAACCTGTAAGGGTTCTAACACACCCAATTCCAAAAAAAGCATCACTATTGATACACCTTATTTTGATTGGCTTGAAGACATGGTCACAATGAGATGGGTCTCTCCTAATGGTTTAGACACAATCAATATTTTTAAAAATTGGGTTAATAAAAAGAAAACAACAACAACTAACTCACAATATTACAAAAAAAAGTTCCTATATATTGAGTAGATAAATAATAAAAATCTATTGGAAATAGGGGAAGACATACAATATAATTTGCAATATACTAATGAATAATATTTAAAACATATCATTCATAGTGAGATATTTTCATACTTTAATATTCTTTCATTTTTTTCATACTCCACACTTCACTAGCCATGGGTTGCATACAATATGCATATTTAATACATAAATATGTCTCTTTATATTTGAAATACTCTTTAATACTTAAAACTCTTTGTGTGTCATCTTCAACTATATTTTCATCTCCTTACATTCTCATGGGAGATGTGACTATTTAATTTTATCATGTGGAATAATTATTTAGTTATTACCCAATGATTAGAAACAAAAAATGATTACATAATTCTAAATAATGTAAAAACGTTTAACACCCTCCTATTTTACATTATTTGGTATAAATATAATTACCCCCATGTATTCAAGAGTGGTACACTAGAACTATTCTATAGCTTTGGCTCTAGCTCTCACTCTCTAGATCTAACTTTAACTTTAACTCTATCATTGTTAGTGGCTGGTTGGATTTCAATTTGCTGGCTCTAGCTCAACTAGATCTAATTATATTTGTTAGGTCCACCTCTTTGGACTATCTCTAGGTATACCTTTGGGTCAATACCTCTTGATCTCTTCCTTTGGGTCATCATTGCATCTAAGTTACCTCTCTAGATTACTTTTGGATCATCATTTCCTCTAGGTTGCCTCTGAGCCATCATTTCATTTGGGTCAGCCACTAGATCAACCATTAGGTCATCACCTATATGAAATCACCACTAAAATATTTATTGGAATCATCCACATCCTTATAATATTCACATCATGTTTCGTTTGTAGGTCCTTTTCACTATAGGTCTTTATAATATTCTTCTCATACTAAAATCATTTATCTCAAATTTCCCCACATATTTCTCCATGGAAAAACTTGCTTTATTATTTACATTCAACAAACTTGATCTCCTTCTATAGATACCATTCAATATTTATTTTATCTTATCCCAATCACATGCATTCATCCATCCACAATTCATATGTTTTTTTGGTCACTTTATTTTTATGCCAACACCTTCTTTTGGAGTGATTATTTTCTCCACATATTTCAAAAGAATGTAGGTTTCAATACCTAGGTGTTACATGTCCACTTTTTCTAGAATGAATATATCAAACCACACTAGGAACTTTTGCATATGATTCTTTCTTTATAAATTTAGTGTTAATGCCACTTTTCACAAATTTAGTGGTAGTGCTTCCTACTTAATTTGTATTTTTGTCTTCTATAAAGGTTTCCCTTTTCACAAACTTGGTTGCACTACTATACCCAAGGCCTTTATTATTTGGCATTATATTTGATACTATGGGATATTTCACACCCTACCCATATCTTCCCAAACCTGTACCATTATATCCCATTTTCCTCGTTAATTTTGAGCCAATTCCTTTGGTATGCCTTTCAAAGTACCCAATTTCTTCCTCATTATTATGACCCTTGCCACAATCTCTTCATCATTACTCTATATTTTTCAATAATATTTAAACATCATACTTTTTCATAACTACTCTGACCAAAAATATTCAAGCACTCAATTTACTCATTTCCACTATGGTCTTTGCTACTACCACCAAAGAAATACCCAAAGATGTCATTATCACAATAACCTTCAACACAGTTTGAACTATCACTATCATATCTAGCAATATAATTAAAGATATCATGATGTCCTTCTTCACCGCTTTCATTATCACCATTCAAACACCCAAATTTATTATCAATAGGTTCTTAAAAAAGATGATATTTGTCATGGATAACATGACCTTTGTCATGGCCAATACAAGTTTCTTTTATGCAAACCCTATTCTCACTATCTATCTTCAAATCACTAGTGTGACATGTAATTTTTATCCCTTGTATGAGATCAATTGTATCATAATACACACTTGTCATTATAGGCTTTAAATAATCTATATCACAAGTAAAATGTGTCTTTGAAGAAGGTTGCTTATATCAAAACCAACATTTTTCATCTTGAGATTGTCCTTTAACCTTTCAATTTTTTTCTATTGCCTTCTGTGCTTTACCTTAAGGACATTAAGCTTGATTAATGCTATGTATATTATCTTTCCTACAAAAATAAGTATTGTAACAATACTTTCACAACAATCATAAGCTTCATTGAGAATATAATTTAAGAAATGTTGAAGTGTTGAGAAGTCTCTATTTTTAGATTTTTTCAGAATTGATTGTATGTACCACATTAGTTTTGTTGACACACATATTTTAACTTCAACTTATTTTTATTCACTAGATTTTTGGGAAGCATCAGTATCTCTACTAATGGATTGTAAGTAGGAGCTTAGTATTAAGAAATATTCATTTTCATAATAATCTCTATCTCCTTGAAAATAAAGATTTCTAGCTTGCTTCTCTTCTTCTTCACTTGTTTTTGATAACCCATACTTTTGAATTTTTGCTTGCTTTTCTCCACTTGTACTATCTTCTAGTGAGGCACACTTTTGAATGTTAGCTTGCTTCTTTGTTTGATTTCTCTTTGCTTTTACCATGTTGTCTAGTGATGTGAACACTTCTCTTTATAACCCTTGGATTTTATTTTATTTTCTTCAACACAATGGTAAGGATTCCTTATATATCCAAATGGTTCCATTTTTTATATACCACCAGTTCTATATACCATTTATTTCGATATACCTACCCTTTTGATATACCCATTGGTACATGGAAGAAGCTAGTCCTCTTTAAATACATGATCATATATGAAAGAGACCTTAAGGTATGCAAAAGAGATTGATATGTGATACCAAGGTAGTACTGAAAAGAAATCATTCTATCAATAACACCTGCTTAAAGAGAAATGCTCATATGTGGGTGTAACTTCCCTATATACTCAATTTTTTTTATTTTAGTATTTACATCTAATGATAGTAAAAAATGAGTAAATGATGGAGTGGAACAAAAATACCATAAAAATATGTTTCCTTACTCATCCTTGACAATTTATAGGGTTGATACCTAGATGTTGTTATGGAAGCTATATTATATGTTAAACAACTTAGTGCAACAACATCACCTATAAACACAAGTCATAGGTGTTGTTTATACTAAATGTTGCAATTGTGTAAAGCACAAATTTGATTTTTATATACAAAGTTGTTTTTGATATAAAGTTTGTATGATACAAAATATGGTGTCAATCAATACCAAAAATGCACCTTATTACAATTACCATTCTCCTAAAAAAGTCATTGTAGACTTCTAACTTCAAAATGAAACCCTCCAAAATGACACTACAATCCTTCATTCAAAAATTGTAGAATATTGCTACTTTTGTTATTGAAATAATAAAAGGAGGTTACAGATTGATATCCTTTTACAATTCTTGCCCTGAAGGCTACAATGGGGTCTTCCCTAAGGAAGCCCTTTCAGATGTGTACAAAGGCAGCAGGATCTATCTTCTTGGTGTTCCTCAGTGTTGATGGGCTTCTTGCTCATGTGCCACCACTGGATTGATGTGTTATGTGTACCTATTGACCTACAAAATGTGGTTAGAGCATTTGGGGGCTTGCCTCAGTCAAACCCCGTGTTTATACAGACAAAAGACTCTCTAAATAAGCTTAAAACATGATGAAAACTGATAAAAATAGTATAAAAACCCTAAACTATGCCATATTTACCTGTTGGATGATCACTGTTTGTTGTAGCAGAGATTCACACGGGGGTGCGAACCTGGTGTGAACCGGGAGGTTCGCACGAGGGCGTGCAAACCTATATTTTTGTGATCGAATCTGCAAGATCGATTTTTGAGTTGTCCTAGTGCTGTTGCTTCTTCACTTTTTTGATGGGTCACCTTCAAAAATTGTCCTTTTTGGTGTTGATAACCTGTCTCAATCACGAGGAATATTATGAAAGCAACTAAACTACTATTGCAATGTGAGTACGATGGATGTATGATGGATGTGTGATGGATGTGTGTCTGGAGTAATTTCTGTAGAGTTTTTGTAAGCTAAAAGTGGTCTCTCTAAAATGGTGGAAATGGCCTTCTACTTATAGACTTGGCCAAGGTGAGGGGAGGGGATGAGGTGTCCCCTATGAGGTGTCTATGGTGAGGTGTCCACCTAAGAGGTGTCCCCTGAGGTGTCCTGGCTTATAAATGAGGTTGGGTGAGAGAATCCCTCACCCATCCATAAGTCATGATGACCTGGATAAAAATATCCATTTGGCATTTATGAGCACCTTTTTGAAAATATCTCTTAATTAAAAATTACCTTTTGTGTGCAAAAGTCTCCATATTTCATTTATGACCCAGGGGAGTGTGAGGTGGAGAAATATCTGGGTGAGAGGTGGCAAGGCTAGGATAGGCTAGACTAGGTGAGGTGGAAGGCTAGGCTAGTCAAAGTAGACTAGGTGAGGTGGAAGGCTTAAATCAAATCAAGATTAGATCTAATTAAGCATGTGATTAGCCATAAAGCATATTTTGACCAAAAATGTTGACTTTTGACCATAAAGTGCTTTTTGACCATGGTGGAGAATTCAACCTTGGTTGAGTTGGGAATGAGGTCGCATGAGGACCTAGAGTTAAGTGTAGGAAGGGGCTTAGCTAGCCCAAGGGGCTAAGGATGATGAATAGTGATTTTGATAAATGAATAGTATTTTTAGCCAATTTATGCAATTTTCGAGGGTTTTGCAAATTGATTGATTATGAAGATGAGGAGAGGGACAATGTGCGACTTTTGGGTGTCTACATTTTACCCCTTTTTGTACTGGATTGTGTGAAACATGGTTTAGTACAAAAATTGATGATATGAATTGATGGAATGATTGGAAGGCAAAGAATTTATGATTGATGACTTGTGGATGATTGTGAGAGAGACACATTGATAAAAATGGTTTATGATTGATTGCTTTTGGGGGAAGGTGTAAGATTGCCTTGCATTATGATCAACTTGAGATGTTTCAATTGTGGAAGGAACAAGTGCCTTTGCTAATTTTTGCTTTTGATTGATTGATGAGCTCTTTTGACAATATTTGACAAACCGTTGGAGTCGTAGGGTAGAACTTTCAGGAGCTTCATTCAAAAGTGGTCTTACGACTACCACTATGAAGATTGGAATCCATGAGATGTCTACAGTCAGAGGTATTTTGAGGTCTATCAAACATTGATTTGTTTTGGATTGGAGTTTTGATTGAGAAGAGAAATTTCACTTTTGTATCTGTCCTAGCATGAGGACTTGAGATAATCTTCAGCAAAAAATTTCTTAGGTATTTGTTGTATCCATGATTGGATGTTTGGTTGTTTGATCATGTGCAAGGTAGATTTTGATGTGTTGGATGACTACCCCCTCAAGCGATGAGTTGGTGATGGAGGAAATAAAAATTGGTAGTGAAACGATTGATGATGATGAAGAAGAAATGGTAAAAATTTGAATGGAAAAATAACAAAAAATGAGAATTGGGAGGAATCCAAGAGGAATTTGATGTGGGGGTAATGAATTTGAGTGGAAAAGAAAGGTTTGCATGGGGTCGTGTGAATAGGGGTGGTTCGCACGAGGGCATGCGAATCTGTCGGTTCGCACGTGTGGGGTGCGAATCTACGCAAAGCATATTTAAATGGTGAAAACAACATGTTTGACATCATTTGTATGCAAAGGAAGGAGAAGAAGTGGTTGTGGAGGAGAAACATGAAAGTGAGGTGCTCTCAAACTATGGATCGATGAGATGGGATGGCAAGTACATCAATGAGTATGAGTGTGGGGGTGGTGATGCTAGAGGTAAGTGGATTATGCTTTCTCGAATTGTGTGTGAATTGGTTAGGGTAAAAAGAATGTTGTATTTGCTTGAAATGGAGTAGATTAGGCGTGTATGCTAGATAGGAGTGAAATGTGTGCACTTTGTGTGAAAAAGGCCAAATGGGTATTTTGAGGATGCTTTCTGTTTTTGTATGCAAGTAGTGTTGATCGTGGGAAAGCGTGAATGAGATGTGATGTGTGGGTTTTGATGTGAGAGTGCATGCATGTGAAAACTGACAAGTGGACAATGCTATTGGGCCAAGTGGGTATCCAAATCTGTGTTTGTTTGACCATTTTGACTTTTGGTTTATGACCTCATTTTGTATGCATGTGTGAATGGGGTTGTGTATGTTTTTGTAATTTGGCATGTTTTTGAGTTTTTTCGCACATGTGAAATGTATTTTTGGATTGTGTGATGAGAGGCAAAATCATGTGTGTCAACATTTTTGAAAATGGGAGGTTTGCATGGGGTCATGTGAATCGAGTGGTTCGCATGGGGGCATGCAAATGTAGTTTAGAGGTCATGCGAATTTTTTGTAAATTTTTATTTATAATTTAAAAAAAATAAAATGCATGAATTATTGTTATTTAAAATGATGTTTTTGAAAAAATGAGTGATATTTGACATGTGATATGTGATTTATGGTAGGTGAAGAAGATATTTGCTTGACATCGACTAAAAATTTAGAAAGGCATTGTAGGATGTATGGTGTGTGGAGGATGGGGAGTGGTTGCGCATCGTAGGGCTTGTATGGTGTGTGGGAGATGCATGAGGTTCATGTGAACCACGCGTATATTTTTACATTATGTGAGAGGTGGGATCCTGATAGGAACACCTTTCACCTACTGATAGGGGAGATGATAGTGACCTTGGAGGATATATACCGCATCTATCGGTTGTCGATAGAAGGGATTATAGTGATGATTATGGAGAAGGATGCACGAGATGGCATCTTGCAGAGGGTGTTTGGGCATAGATGGAGGAGGGTGGATGTGAAGGGTGGGGTGGATTATGCAAAGTATTGGCTAAAGAAGTTCTTGTCTAATCGCCATGCAATGGTGATGTTGATGATAGCGAGCCATGCTTTGCGGATACTTCAAGGGTGATATTCCCTTGGAATATGATGGGGATAGTGTGTGATATGGTTGAGTGGAGTATAGTATATGCATGGCGCCATGTTATTGGCATAGGTGTATAGAGAGCTCCATGGAGTGGTGAGGATGGAGCGGATGGGCATTAGTGTTAGTCCACTACTATAGGTGTGGGCTTGGGAGTATATCATGATTTTATGGCCATCAGAGTTGTCGCATGATGCACATAGTGTAGATGGCCATGATGTGCCCTATGTGATGAGATGGAGGGTAGATATGGAGAAGAGGGTGAAGAGAGTGCGTGAGGGTGATTTGATGTATCACCGAGAGGAGTTGGGAGGCTTGAGGATGGATCAGGTGAGATGGAGGCCTTGGTGAGGAGCACCTGATTGGGTTGAGGATGTAGAGTAGCTAGTTTGCATCAGGTGAGGGTGATGGGTGGTGGGGAAATACCTATGATAGATAGAGTATTTTCCATTCTCATGGGTGTTGTGATAGTTTGGGTTGTGGTAGGGGTGACCAGATCCACCTGTGGTGATCTTTAAGAGTGGTAGGTGATATAGGGCTAGAGCTAGTGGTGCCACCACTTGATTTGATATTTGATGAGCCATTAGTTGTCCTTGATGTGGATAATGTAGGGACCATACTAGAGTATGATGTGTGGTGGTCTAGGTAATGATGGGAGCCTATGCTTGGGGTGGTGGATGGATGGGTTGAGGTGATAAGAGTGTTTTTTGCTAGGGTATTTCTAGGTGGGGTGAGGGTAGTATCTCTAGGATAGGTGGGTGGATGTAGGGATGAGGGATCACCTAAGCTTGGTGAGGAGGAGGTAGAGTTAGATAATATGATTAGGTAGGTGAGGCTACACCATGATGAGCGAGATCGCTTGGTGAGTGATAGTGATGTAGGGCCATTGATAAATAGAGGTGATGGGACAACAAGATGGAGGATGTGCTAGTGATGGATATCATTGATGATTCATTAGAGGGGTATGAGTCACCATTGATGGAGGAGGGTGGTATTGGTGGGGATATGATAGTAGAGTTAGTAGATTTTGATTTTGTTGTAGAGTTGTAGGAGATGATGGTGATAGAGGATGAGATACAACAACTGCAAGGGGAGGTGAAGAAGCTTAAGGATAAGCTTCTAGATACCAAGTTGGATTGGGTGATGGATCACTCAGTATTAGAGGAGGAGAGGTAGAGGTGGAGGTAGAGTTGAGGGTCACCTTGGAGGAGAGAGATGAGGCGAGAGTTAGATTGTAGTAGGTGATCGAGGAGAGGGATGCATTGAGGATGGAGTGGGATGCCTTTGAGTGGAGATACTTAAGAGTGAGTGGAGTTCTATGAGGATAGAGAGGGATGAGATGATTGAGTCTATTGAGTGACTATAAGGGTTGTTGGATGTAGTGAGGGCTGAGATAGAGGCCATGAAGGCTAGTCATCTAGAAAGGATTATGGAGCTAGAGTAGTGCATGTGTGACATGCAAGCAAGAAGAGGTGGGTAGTGAGGGATATTGAGGGTTTGGAGGTGATTAGTGCCATAGTTGGAGCAGGCATGGGAGGTGGGGTATTTGTAGTAGGTAAATGTAGGATTGGTAGTAGCCCATATGAAGGAGGCTGTAAAGAGGGCTAAGTGTGAGGGAGAGCTGTTGATGCATGGGATACATATTCCTTCCTATTCCAGATTAGTGTCATTATCATAGGAACACCCACACCGGAGTCAATGAAGTTTGTCATCAGTGGTAGGGAGGAGTCAGTAGATGTTGGCACCTACAACATCATAGGCAGGAGGGTTGTCATCGATGGCATAGATGGAGGTAGCAATGGCACATGACATGGGGTATGCATAATCAACGTAGGGGCTAGTAGAGCGAGTACTGGTAGATGAGGGGAGTGGAGAGACTCCCATAGGGCAACATGAATGAGGATGTTGTGAGGGTGGAGTATTGACCTACCATTTTGTATTTTGATGGATGTACATATGATGAGCTATTTTTGGTGGTTGTGTATCATATGGGTACACACCTTATTGTAGTCATATGGCATTTTTGATAGATAGATATATACATGATATGGACATGTGGTGATGTGCCCATAAGGGCACACACTTTATTGTAGCTTGATGGTTTTTTGAGATATATATAGATATATACATGATATTCTATGATATTTGTGTTTAATTGCATTGATGTGTATGTTTGCTTTTTTTGTGATTATGTATGGATATGAATGATGTGGTTGTATGTGATAGATGTATATATACATGGAATATGAAATGAATAGATAAATAGGACATGATATATGAAATGATGAAAGTGAATATGCATGTGATGAAAATGCAAGGGTGAAAAAGTATTGCTTGGAGAAAGCGTTTGCATCTTTGCAAAAATTAGATGGTGTAATCCATTCCATTTTTTTTAAGAAGTTGGATATGAAGATGTTATTAAAGGGATTCGAACATTATAGTCTTAAGTAATCAAACCCATTGAATAACTGAGCAAAATTTCTTTGACAAATCTAGGCTATCTTGGTAAACAAGACCTCAAGCATGGATTAGTGTGTGTAAAGTGATGTTCATTTGACCATTTTGAAAAAGGGTGGTTTTAACTGCATGGTAACTTAGCCTGTAAGCTAGCTCATCAATATGGACCTGAGGATCATAGGGATTCAAGATTTTTGATAGTACTCTCAAGGCTTTTCCTTTTGTTTTCTACCCTTGTATTGTCTTCTCTTTCTCTTTTTTTTTTTGTGGGCATTGGCTTTTGTTTTCTGCCCTTTTTCTTTTGCTTTGTAGCTTGTCCTTTTTTCAATCCTCAGGTTTGAGATAAATCATGTAAATGATATGATGAGCAAGGTGATTTTTTCTAGGCGATCAGTATGCATACAATGTAGCCAGTCCTATTTTCAAAATTTTCTTAGTGTGTAGGACGTGCAATTTAATCCATGAATGAGAGCAAGTTAACCAAGGGAAGTCTGGAAATGCTTTTGAAGTGTGCCAACTTTGGATGGTGGTTGATTAAATAATTGTATATGGGTGAAGCACTCAAAATATTTCAATAATCCTATCTCATGAAAATGGGATTGGGCACCAAAACTGTTATGCTAGCATGTGCGTGTTTAATTCTCCAAGCATGGTATTCACAATGATTATGTATAGGTACATGTATGAATGCAATTTATGAGTATGTAAAAATGTATGAAGAGGTGTGAAGTATGAAGCAAATGATGTGATGTTGTAAATGAATGAAAAGTGGGAATTTATGTACAAGGTTGCCCCAATATTATGTGCAATGAAATGGGGTGATGAAGTGAATGGGGAGATGATGGGGAAAGAAAAGAAGAGAAAGAATGATAGAAGAAGATGAGAAGAAGAGAAAGGAAAAGAAGAAGAAGAGAAGAAAGGAAACCAATCAAAGGTATGTAGCCGCTCGAAGTGTGACCATACAACATTGATAAGTAACAATAAGAAAAGAAGAGAAGAAAGAGAAGGAAATGAAGAGAAGAAGGGGAATGAAAGGTATGTAGCCACTCAAAGCGTGACCATACAACATTCATTATAGAAGAAGAGGAGGAGAAAGAAGGAAGAAAATATGGGTGAAGTAGATTTTGATGTAAATGCAATTTGATCTAATGCCGTAGAATGCCAAAAAGGTATTGTGTTTGTTTTTGTGTTTTTGTTTTTGTTTTTTGTAATCATGATGATATGTACAAGGAATGATGAGTTGTAATGCCTACACTTAGGCATAAAATGCTCGAATATGAATAATTTTAATGGGCTCAAGTTCAGCAATACCTTCCAATGTAGCAAGGTGATATACCCCTGATCCAAACTTTTGAGTAACCATGTAAGGGCCTAGCCAATTGGGTGTAAATTTGTCATGGAGATGATGCGGTTGGCTAGTAATTTGTTGGTTCTCTTTGAGGACTAAATCTCCAACTTGAAATTCTCGTTGGTGTACCTTAGAATTATAGGCATATCGAAGATGATCTTGATAAATGTGTGTATGTTCAATAGCATGAATGTGATATTCATCCAATAGGGTCAACTGATCTAACCTGGCTTGATGAGTGGTATCATCATCAATGAATTCTTGCATAGAGACCCGTAAGGATGGAATTTCGAGCTCCAAGGGCATGATGGCTTTAGCACCATATACAAGAGAAAATGGGGTTGCCCTAGTTGGAGTATGAATACTTGTGCGATATGCCCATAATGCTAGTGGCATTTGATTATGCCAATCATGATGTGACTCTACAATGGTCTTGCGAAGAATGGTACAAATGGTTTTGTTTGTAGCTTCTGCTTGGCCATTACCTTATGGGTAGTATGGAGTAGAAAAGCTATGTTGGATATTGAATTTCTCACATAATGCATGAACATTCTTGTTCTTGAATGGGGTACCATTGTTAGAGATGATCTTAGATGGGATGCCAAAATGATAAATGATGTGTTGTGTGATAAAATCAACAATTTTAGGACCGGTCATTTGGATTAAAGGGATGGCCTCAACCCATTTTGTGAAGTATTCAATTGTTGTAATGATGAACTTGTGATTTCCAGATGAGGTAGGAGTGATTTTATCGATAAGATCCAAACCCCATTGTGAAAAGGGCCACATTGATTGAATAGGTTGAAGAGCCTGAGAAGGCAAATGTGTAAGATTGGCATGATGTTGGCATTTGACACACTTTTTGACATAATCACAGCAATCATGTTCCATTGTGGGCCAATAATAGCCCATTCATAAAATACATTTGGTAATGGCCATACCACTGAAATGGCCACCACAAGTACCATCATGAGCCTCTTGGGTGATGCGTTGGGCTTCATATGGTTCAAGACAACACAATAAGATGTCATCGTAACTTCGCTTGTAAAGGATATCTCCTAGCAATGTATAGTGAATTGTGCATAGTTTGAAATCTCATTTGTGAGTATGATTTAGATCAGGTGGGAGAATATCGAGCTTAATGTAATATTTGACTTGGGAAAACCATGGGTCATGCGGTTCAGCTTCGATGATATTGATGCCATCATCGTGAGAAGGTGGGTTGGTAGAAATGGTAGAATGGAAGAGGGTGTGAATGGACACGTGAGTTGTGTCAAAAAGTGGATTTTGTGGAATGAGTGAACCTAGAGAAGCCATAGTATCTACAAAATGATTTGTAGAATGGGGAGTAGTAGTGATGTCATACCACTCAAACTAGGCCAACAAGTGTTCAATGACCTATTTGTACTATTGAAGGATTGGGTAATGACATTGTCATTCTCCCTTAATTTGATTCACAATGAGGAGGGAGTCACCATATATGTCTAGGCATCGAATATGCATTGAAATTGCTTGTTTTAAGCCAAGGATGAGAGCTTCATACTCGACATTGTTATTGGTACAAGGAAAGCCTAATTTGAAGGAAAATGGGAGTGGCTCCCCCTAGGGTGAAAATACTATACCTGCACCCCCTCCATGCTCACAATGAGAGCCATCAAAAAAGAGGGTTAAGTCAACGATTGATTCAGGTTCCACCAATTCTTCAACTTTGGTAGTATGGAATACAGAATCATCAGAAGTTGGATGAGTAATGGGGCATCACTTGGTAAAGGTGCTTCAACTAGCTGATCAACAATGACTTGGCCTTTGATGGATTTTTGACTAATGAATTCGAGATCAAATTCTGTGAGAAGCATGATCCATTTGGTCGTCCGACTATTATGGTAGCTCTTACCCATCATGTAGCGAAGTGGGTTATCATGGGCTACTACGTAGGTAGTGTGATTAATCATGTAATGTCATAGCTTCTGTGTGGCAAAGACAATGGCAAGGTAAAGTTTTTCCATGTAGGCATACCATGTCTCGTAACTAATCAATGTGTGATTGATATAGTATACGACATGTTCTTGGTTCATTTCATTCTTTTGAGTGAGGAGTGTGCCCAATGCGACATCGGTTGCAAAAATGTAGATATGGAAAGGTCGATCTGGATGGGGTGGTGATAGAATGGGTGGAGATGTAAGGTATGATTTGATGGCATCAAAAGTGATTTGACATTTATCATCCCATTTGAAAGGGACCCCCTTTTGAAGAAGATGATTGAATGGCTGACACTTGTCAAAAATTTGGGTGATAAATCATCGGATGGATTGGATTCTTCCTTGCAAGTTGTGTAGCTATTTAAGATTTGTAGGGGGAGGCATATCAATGATAGCTTGGACCTTTTGGGGATCTACTTTGATACCTCTTTGTGAAATGATAAAACCTAATATTTTTCCTGTGGTAACACCAAAGACACATTTTTTGGATTTAATTGGACATTATGTTCTAAGAGGTGATCAAAGATTTGGTGAAGGTCCTCAAGATGTTGACCATGGGTTTTGGATTTGGTTATAAGATCATCAACATAGTCCTCGATAGTTTTGTGCATAAGATCATGAAAAATGTATGTCATTGCACGTTGGTAAGTTGCCCCAACATTCTTAAGGCTGAAGGGCATGACCTTGTAACAAAATGTCCCCTAAGGGGTCGTGAAAGAGGTCTTATGTTGATCATCTAGGTTGACATGAATTTGATTGTAACCTAAAAACCATCCATGAGTGATAGCATTTCGTGTCCGACTGTAGCATCGACCAATGTGTCAATATTAGGGAGTGGAAAATTATCCTTGGGATAAGCTTTGTTAAGATCCCTAAAATCAGTGCAAATATGGATACCCCCTTGGGTTTTTCTGATGGGAACCATGTTTGAAACCCACTCAGGGTAATCGATAGGTTGTATGAAGTCCACATCGAGGAGTTTTTGTAACTCCTCTTTAACCATAAGAGCAATGGTAGGGTGCATGCAGTGCAACTTTTGTCTGATAGGTTTGGCATTGTCATCCAGGACTAAGTTGTGCACAACTAATGATGGATCAAGGCCTGGCATATCCATGTAGGACCATGCAAACACCTTTATGTAGTGCCTAAGGAAATTGGTGAAAAGGATATGCTCATCATCGAAAAGGCTAGTGGTAAGATAGACAATGTGAGGGTGATCAGGGTCATTACCAATGTCAACTTTGATAGTGTCCTCGACAAGCATGTGAGAACCATCATGAAGTTGGGTGGGTGTTGGGATGAGATGAAGGTCATCGATGGTCTTGAGGAGTTGGAATTCATCATCTAGATAAATATCTGTATGATTAATCCATGGGAGATGAGGTGGAATGGAGGGCAAAGGTGCATTAGCGGATCATAACAATTGAGGTGTTGGAAGGAATTCAGTGGGTGAAGGTGTGGAGGAGATGTCATCGAAATCGATAAAGTTGGTGATAGGAGGTGGAATGTAATTGGGATGGTTTGGATATTGAAGTGGAGCATATAAGTCAATAGAAATCATGTTAACAGAGATGCTAAATATGGTGGAGGTAGGATATGAAGGTGGTGATGAATCAAAGGAGGATAGCAATGAATCTAGAAATGGTTGGTGATGGCTAGGGCATAATACAATAGGTGGAGAGGGGGAATGAGAATGTGGGCCTTAAATGGGTGCTCTCTCATGAAGGGGGATAAATGGAATAGCTGGTGGAGGTGAAGAAGGTGTATCGACTGATAAGGGTGGATCGAGTGATAGGTCAGTGAATTGATGAGCAAGGGCTTCAACCTTAGAAGAAGAGAGGGGTTCATGGGGTGGAGATGGATGGAAGAAAGTAGATGGAATATTGATTGTAGAATGAGGGGATGAACTATCTATCAAAATATTAAGCTTAAATTCATCATCAAAAAGGACCTCGAGGGGATCAAGATCAAGATTATGTAAATCATTCTTGAGGGTATTGATTGTTGTAGGATGGTAACCAATTCTAGATTGATCGGTAGGTTTGCATAAGGGAGGATTGATGAGGGTGTGACACCCTTATTCATATCTCCCTAGACCATAACAATGCTAGTTATACATGCAAAGATAATGTCAAGAAAAATTAGGATTGGACATGTGATTAAGATTGTCGTAAAATCTAATTTGTGGTGATGGAGGTGCTGGAGGTTCTATAGATGAGTCAAGTCCCCCATATATGAAATTTGTGCAATTATCGGGTGGACCAAGAGGAACAACTACCCCAATAGTCAAGGGCACATCATGAGGTCGACCAAAGTCATGGGTGGACTGGATGGTGGGTGAAATAACCCAAGCATTGTGTATGTTATACTCACTAGGACCAGGTGTGGTCATGAGTATAGAGACATGAGGAGGGGCGTATACTCAGGTTGAGGGGAGGACCCCCTGGGTGGTGGAGATGGTGGTGGAATGGGTGTAGGTGGAGTGGGGGTGAATTGGATGAATTAGGAGGATCTGATTGAGCTAATTGGTCATCAAGTCGAGAGGCACGCTGTGTCCACTCATAGCACTCAATAGGTGTTCTAGTGATGGGATGATTTGCATGGGTGAATTGAGAGGTTGGAATAGAAGATGTGATTGGTGGGTTGGGGACTACCCATGCCCATGCAAAATAGGGCACAAAGTGATGGGAATATGGAGGTGGAGTAGGAAGAATGGGAGGGTTGTTGGATGTGGAAGCTAGAGAAGGTGTAGCGAAAAAGGTGAATGGGGGAAGTGGTGTAGAGGATGAAGATGGAAGATGTGAGAATGTAGGAATAGTGGGAGCACTAGGAGCCTAAGGTGGATTTGATGAAGATGATGCAATGTTACTCAGATCAGGTGTGGGATGTGAAGGTGAGGATGATGGATAGGTGGTATCTAAAGAATGACATGGGGTGGGAGTGAACTATGTAGATGATAAGGGTGGACCTGGTGGAAGGGTGATAATGTTGCAAAATTTGAATGGGTCACCATCAGTGGGGATGCAGTGGACCAATCCATTATGAACATATTTGATACAATGATGTAGCATGGAGGGGATACATTGCATGTCCCAAATCCATGGGTATCCCAAAAGGATGTTATACTGCATCTCACCTTCAATAACATGGAAGAGAGTGGAAATGGTTTTGGCACCAGCCTTGATGGGAAGGATGATGGTACCAATGGTAGGGTGCATAGAGCCATCAAAATCTTGAAGGTCCATAGAAGGAGTAGCGAGGTGAGAAGGAGGAAGGTGAAGATGGCCAAGGGTGGTGGTAGAAATGATGTTGATGGAGGAACCCATGTCAATGAGAACATGCTTATAAGTGATGACATTGATGGAAGCTTGAATATGCAATGGAGGATCTACTCCCTCACCTACAACTTTAGTAATTTCATGGTCATGGAAGTTGATAGAAGGTTGTAGGCATCTTTGAACATTACCAACAAAGTTGGCAAAAGCATCTGTATCATGAGTCTCAAGATCGAGAGAGCAAAGAATGGAATCGAGGGCCTCACGATGAGGTTGGGATTGCTGTAGAAGGTCATAGATGGATAACCTTGCAGGGGTGGTGTGAAGTTGATGGGAAATACTACCATGGATAGTGATGACATTCTATGGTATAGGAGGAGGAACTGGTGGAGGGATTGATGGATTTGAAGAAGGTGGTGGAAGAGATGTTGAAGGATGTTGGGCTTCAGTAGGAGGTGGATAGCATTGATTATGGGTAGCAATGTTGATCATACCCACAAATCCCTATTGAGAAGGACCTCGATTGACATGATTGACTTGGCATGGATCAGATTGAGGTGGATTACCCCATGCTCAAGTAATGGATTTTGATAGATCCCCAAGTTTTGATTTTGTGGTGCGAGGGGATTAGAAATTTGAATGGTGCCATGGTCGATAAGATCTTGCATAGTATGGCAAAAAATATGGCATGCATCAAGAGAATGGCCATGTTGGTGATGGAAATCACAAAATACCTATGGATTGTGGTCTCATGGGAGTGGATGATTTGGATCATGAGGCTGGATATTAGGCAAAGTGATGAGGCCTCCATCATATAATCGATGGAATAAGGTAGGCATGGGCTCAGAAAAGGTATCCAATTGCATGGTGGATGAGGAGGGTGAGGATTATGACCTTGGTATGGATTGGAAGGTGGTGGAGGGTTGACTTGGTATGCATTTTGGGGAGGTCGAGGTGGTGTTGATTGTGGAGGTTGAGATGATGTGGCTTGAGGTGGTGGGGATGGAGAAGCTAGGAGCACCTGATTGGTCTGAGGTGGTTTGGAAGTGGGTGGTACATATGGATTATGATTGTAGTGGTAATTGGATGGATAGGGCTACTTTGGATGGAGCTTGATTTTACTCATGTGGACCTTGATGTCCTCGATAACCTTAGCTTGGGCAATGGCTTCCTCAAATGTATGACTCTGATGGATTTGTAATGTTTGAGAGATTTGCTTGTGACAACTCTTGGAAAATAGTTTGATGAGCTCTAAAGGTGGGAGAGTAAAAGCAAGATCATGAATGACCACTCTCTAGTGAGAGATAAAATTAGTAATGGGCTCATCATCAAACTGGTGTAAAGCATAGACATCTGATAATGTAGTCTTGGTTTTGATGTTGATCAAAAAATGCTCAAGAAAAATATTGGCCAATTGTTCAAATGTGAATAAGCTATGATGAGGTAGATGATTGTACCAATATAATGCTTGTCCCCCAAGAGAAAGTGTAAATGTGCGAAGCATAAGGGGATCACTACCATGAAGTTGGTAACAAGAAAAATGGTAATTATTAAGGTGCTCTCTAGGATCTTCCTTACTTTTGAATTTTTTAAATTTAGGGATCTCAAATCGGTAAGGATAAGGATGTATGGGAATATATGGGTGAATTGGTTCATTGCACAATTCATCATATGTGGGTTTTTGAGGCCCATAACTAGTCGTGCATAAATCCAATGTATGAATCTATTCTTGCATAGCTTGAAATTCACTAGAGAGCACCATGGTGGTATTTGGTGGAGCTAGAAATGGAGGTGAAGATGAATATGGAGGTAGTGGCTATGATGGTGCCTATGAATAATCCAAATGTGGTGGGTATTGCAACTATTGTTCCTCCCATTGATTATAGTAAGTAGCCTATTGTGGATTAGGTGCTGACATAGCTTGATATTGTGGGAAAGGAACCTGAGATGGATGTGGTGAAATGTATGAAGATTGGGCTGTGGGTGGTGGTTGCTGCTGATCATAATATCTAGGAATATATTGGTTAGGCATGGGTACCTATTGTTGCTATGCATATTGGAAAGTCGGTTGCACTTGAGCAGTAGTGGTAGAGGACCATGTGGGTGGTGAGGTAAAGAAGGTCGGTGGTGTAGAAGATGGGGGTGGAAGAGATGAGGGTGTGGTGAAAGAGAATTGGTTTGAATATGGGGTCACTATGGATGAGAACTGGGGTGGTTGAGAGGGAATGGTGAGTAAGGATTTGGTTGGATTGAATAGCGAGGTGGATTAGCTAGATAGGTTGGATTCGATGGTGGGGGTCAAAAGGGAGGTGGTGGAGGTAAGCAAAATGATGAAGAAGGTGTTGATGGGGGTCCATATGATGAGAATGGTGGATAGCTAGTAGGTGTATGGGTAGCAAACTAGGGAGTGAATGGAGGTGGCTATGGAGAGGGGGTGACTTGTTGTATTGAAATTGTTGTGAAGGATGAGATGAATGTTGTGTTGGTATTTGGAAGTATTGAGGTGGATATTGGGAATGTGGAGGTGGAAATGATGAGGATGGTTGGGATGGGGGTTGGGAGCTCGATGAGGCCTATTGTGAAGATAGGATTTGAGATGAGGATGTGGTAGGGGGTGAAGAAGGAGGTGTAGAGATCATACCTATGGTCTGGATAGTAGTAATGACATCAAGCATGATTTGGGAAATGATGATATTATAGTCATCCCCCAAAAGTGGATGAGATGAATGCTCTAGAAAGGGATGGGTGGTAGATGGTGAAGGAGGTGGAGTGAACTCATCAACAATAATAATGGGTATAGGATGACTAGGAGGGGTGTAGATGACATGTTAGAAATAAGTGGATGGGGGATTAGGAGAGGAGAGATCATCTAAAGGAGGGGTCTCCTCGAAGGTCTCATCCAAGAGATGATATGGAGCGAAATATGCAATATGAGATATAGGACTAGTGCTAGGGGTTGAGGGCCCTATCAATAGATCAGGTGGAATAATGGAAGCAACCTTCTCAGACTTGAAATGTGGATCAGTGGTTTGAGAAGAAGAGGTACCTATGGTCATGATAGTCTATGAGTAGCCTCGATGGCATGATGAAGGGCTTCACGTATTTGACTATGCGTAATCGGTATGGTGATGTGTGTAGTAGTGTGGTAACAACCAAAATATGTGAAATTTAGACTCTAGGAATGTCTGTGGCTGACTTGGACACTTTTTATTCCAAAAAATATAGGTTTGCATGAGGGGTGCGAACCTCTCCTAAAATCGAATATTTGCACGGGGTCATGCGAACCTCAAAAAATAGGAATAGATGATAGATAAGTGCTCTATAAGGTGTCTGTGTGTTGTGTGGAAGATCTGTGGCCTAAAAAGTAGGTTCACATGGGGGGTGCAAATGTCTTCTATAATCGGGCATTCGCATGGGGTCATGTGAACCTCAAGAAATAGGGATAGAGGATGGATTTCTATTGTGGAGATCCTCTGTGTGTTGTGTAGGACTATTTTGTGTAGTTTTGTAGCCTGGAATCTAGGTTCACATGAGGGGTGCGAATGTATCTGAGTGTAGGAAATTCACACGGGGGTGTGAACCACCTAAAAATAGATAGTGTAGTGTTTTGCATGGAAATGAAACTATGGAACAACTAATCAGTGAGTTATAGCAATTTTAGTATGTTGTTGTAACCACTTTTTGAGACTCAACAATAAGCAAATGTGTTTCTTTTGATTTTTATGTGTTTTGATGAGAGTATTGTATCTTCCCTAAGAAAAAATCATGGGAATGGGTGAATTCTACTTTGAATAGGTATGTCATAGTATAGAACCTCCTACAATACCCAAAGGTGCATAGAATAGAACTATGTTTCCAATGGGTGAGTGGCTACCTAGATGGAATTTGGTATAGTAAAATGGTATCCAAAGGGGGGACTCAAAATGCTCTAATGAGTCAATATACTCTCATGAAGAGAGGTCATGCTATCAATGTGGTGCTACCGGCATACCCATGCTTTCGCTTAACCCTCATGTTTAAGGCATCCATAGTAATGATCATTGTACCCACTAATTATTTTTAAAAGCCCTATGGTAAAGGGGATTTCTAAGACTAACCCACTTTGAAGGTACCTTCTAGTGATTAAATTTGGATAACCAACACTCAAAAGTGGAAGGATCATTTGGGTATTAATGTTAGAATGATCACACCTGGGGGATACTATGGTGACTAAATGGGGGGTGAGTCGGTGGAGGGTAGAACTCTGACCTCACCAAACTCGAGTGTTGAATTGGTGATGAAATCCAATTTGGATTGGAGATGAAATCCAATCCTTACACTGTTTATGTTGGATCGTGAGTGTGTGGTGTTTGTTGTGCAAAACTATTTTAGAAGCAAACTATACTAAGTGCCTTTTCAAAAGAAATCTATGCTAAGATACCTTTTTAAAATAAATCTAATTAAATGCATCCTCACAAAAATAAATTTAGTCTAATGCTTTTGAAATGGAAATCTAATTAGATGCTTTTGAAATGAAATCTAGATTAATTGCTTTTGAAATGAAATCTAGATTAGATGCTTTGTGAAATTGAAATCTAAATTAGAAAGCGATGGTAAAACTAACTAAAATAAACAAGCATATGCGATAAATTGATTGCAAACCCAAATGATGAGATTCACCTCAAAATTTAAAGATAACCATTGAATTAGCACAATACCTGCATCTAGGTGCATGCAAAATCTCTTGGTTTTCTCTCCTCTCCAAAGTTGTGTCTATTTTGGAAGTTTGCACCCTAGGGTGCGAACCTATCCTCTATCAGGAAGTTCGCATGGGCCCATGTGAACCTATTTTGAAGACTGGGCTGATTGGTTTTGTGGTCTTGGTTATGATTTTGAAGCTTTTGGATGGTCCTAAGATAGTTACCTACATAGAAAAGGTCCAAAAGTCAAATATGAACATGACAAGAGAGCATAAAACCTTAAGATATGTACATATACCTGAAGAAAGCAAATTACTAAAAAGTAAACTAACTATTATCGCACAAAAATACAAGGAATGATTTCACCTTGCATACACCATGGTGAGAGGCGGTTTGGGGTCTAGGTATGGGGGCATGCAATCCCTAGGAACATGAGGCTCTTAACCTCCCTTGACTTACCTTACTAGTTTTTGGGGTGTCTGAAACCAATACCTGTGCTTCAAGGATCAATTTTGAGGTAGATTGGGAAGTTCACATGCCCAAGTGTGTACTCTCTAACCTCTTTGAAGCTCATTGGTGCACCAATGAACCTTTTGCAATTTGGCCTGAGATGGGTTTCAGGGCATTTTGATTTGGGGTTCCTTCAAAGATGATAATTACCTGCCATACAAAAATAGTCCACAATATGTGTTAGATGATGATTAAGCTAGTGCTTGGTGGGGGTCCCACCGGGCATGCCAGAATGAAACCAACAAAAATGACACTACAATTCTCATTCAAAATTATAGAATCCACTACTTTTGTTATTGAAATAATAAAAGGAGGTTACAGATTGATATCCTTTTACAATTCTTGCCCTGAAGGCTACAATGGGGTCTTCCCTAAGGAAGCCCTTTCAGATGTGTACAAAGGTAGCAGGATCTATCTTCTTGGTGTTCCTCAGTGTTGATGGGCTTCTTGCTCGTGTGCCACCATTGGATTGATATGTTCTGTGTACCTGTTGACCTACAAAATATGGTTAGAGTATTTGGGGCTTGCCTCAGTCAAACCCCATGTTTATATAGATAAAAGACTCTCTAAATAAGCTTAAAACATGATGAAAACTAATAAAAATAGTATAAAAACCCTAAACTATGCCATATTTACCTTTGGATGATCTTTGTTGTAGCAGAGATTCGCATGGGGGTGCGAACCTAGTGTGAACCGGGAGGTTCGCACGAGGGCGTGCGAACCTATCTTTTTATGATCGAATCTACAAGATCAATTTTTGAGTTGTCTTGGTGTTGTTGCTTCTTCACTTTTTTGATGGGTCACCTTCAAAAATTGTCTTTTTGATGTCGATAACATGTCTCAATCATAAGGAATATTATGAAAGCAACATAAACTATTATGGCAATGTGAGTATGATGGATGTATGATGGTTGTGTGATGGATGTGTGTCTGGAGTAATTTTTGTAGAGTTTTTGTAAGCTAAAAGTGGTCTCTCTAAAATGGTGGAAATGGCCTTCTACTTATAGACTTGGCCAAGGTGAGGGGGAGGGGATGAGGTGTCCCCTGTGAGGTGTCTGTGGTGAGGTGTCCACCTAAGAGGTGTCCCTTGAGGTGTCCTAGCTCATAAATGAGGTTGGGTGAGAGAATCCCTCACCCATCCATAAATCATGATGACCTGGCTAAAAATATCCATTTGGCATTTATGAGCACCTTTTTGAAAATATCTCTTAATTAAAAATTACCTTTTGTGTGCAAAAGTCTCCATCTTTCATTTATGACCCAGGGGAGTGTGAGGTGGAGAAATATCTGGGTGAGAGGTGGCAAGGCTAGGATAGGCTAGACTAGGTGAGGTGGAAGGCTAGGCTAGTCAAAGTAGACTAGGTGAGGTGGAAGGCTTAAATCAAATCAAGATTAGATCTAATTAAGCATGTGATTAGCCATAAAGCATATTTTGACCAAAATGTTGACTTTTGACCATAAAGTGCTTTTTGACCATGGTGGAGAATTCAACCTTGGTTGAGTTGGGAATGAGGTCACATGAGGACCTAGAGTTAAGCGTAGGAAGGGGCTTAGCTAGCCCAAGGGGGCTAAGGATGATGAATAGTGATTTTGATAAATGAATAGTGTTTTTAGCCAATTTATGCAATTTTCGAGGGTTTTGCAAATTGATTGACCGTGAAGATGAGGAGAGGGACAATGTGCGACTTTTGGGTGTCTACACAAAAACCTAAACTTTAAAAATTTCTTTCAAAGAAAATATTTTCCTCCTATAAAATATCAACTTCTCATTCTACACAAGAAGAAATGTCCATAAAAAATCTACCTTTACACCTTTTAACTTCTAAAATGCACTTTTATTTTAATTAAAAACTTTTGCTATCATTTTAATTTATAAAATATTTTCTATAGTTAATAAATATTCTTCCTTCTTTAAAACATCACTATATACAAAATATTCTTAATATAGCAAAGTTACTTTACTTTTTCTTTGAAAATTGCCCCCATGAGAATTGAATCCATGACTTTCTAGAATTTTAGACTTCCAATAACCAACTATCCCACTATGCAAGCTACAATATAAAGAAAAAACATCTTGTTTTTAAATGCATTAAAATCCAAAAATATAAAATAATTGGTGTAACACTAATTACTTGTATAATCTTCTAATATTCTTGGGCATTTCATATGGTAAGTGTTTTTCTTGATCAAATTGTGTAGGTTACATCATGATATATCTACTTATCATGGGTTTTATCATCTTAGAGTATATGTGAAAATTTTTCTCTACGTCTACTTCAAATTACACATGGTAAATATACCATACATCTACATCAAAAAAATATACTAGGTGGATAACATTTATCTTCAAAGGTGTTACATGATTTCTTTACCACATACTAACTTGCTAATTGAGTGATTTTCTATGAATATATTGTGGGAAAATATGATTTGTTCTTCTCATTATTGAGGCATAGAATGATTACAATATTTTAGCTCAAGGAAAATAACATGGATAGAGTGAAATTTTAAAGGGCATAGGAATAGTGAGGACTTAAACAATATACGAAAAGTTTAGGAAATGCAATGGAAATAGGAAAATACAAGTAGTGTTTTGGAAATGCAATGGAAATATGAGAAGCTTACAAATGATATTATTTAAACTTGACTTATGAAAGAATATTTAGAGAAATTTTTAAAATATCACTTGAGACTTTAAGCATGTTTAAATGCTTTCTCAAATCACAATTCACATGACATTGGAATATTCAAACGAAGTTTGCATATCAACCAAAAACTGCATAGATCAATTCATAAGTGTGTATCATTGTATGGAAATAATTATACCTTCTCACTCCTCACTTGGATACTCAAAAGAATTTACCATAGATCTTATTCCACATGTTGGAAATGGTAGAAAATATTCACTATAATTTGCAATATATTAATTAATAATCTTTAACATAAATATCATTCACAACAAAATATTTTTACACTTCAATATTTTTTCATTTTCTTCGTACTTTACCAGACTTTTCCAGCCATGGCTTACATACATTATGAGTATTTAATTTAGCAATATGTATCTTGATCTTTGAAAGGCTCTTTAGTTCTTATTATTTACCAACATTTACTTCAATACCGTAGCAATTACTCTGAATATCTTGAAAGGTGCCAAATCAAGCAATAATTTATCTTAGACATTCTTTTTCCAACAACACAATAATGATTTGAGCATTTAACTTTGTAGGCTTCCATTTCAGATTTTATTGCTCCAATATTCAATGAAATATTTTCTTGTAGCGTTCTCTTTTAACTTCTAATTGTTTCATATTTGGTGTCTTTGTCTCAAGCATTCTCCTTTATACTCCAATACCTTCAATTCTTCAGACTTCCTTGTCCTCCTTTTGCATATCAGGACACACGTCTTCTTTTATTTTGATGTCTAACTTGCATAAGTTTTCTAGGCTATTATGTCCTTCTTCAAGGATGCACGTTCATGTCTACTCTAGTTTAAACATCTTCTTCACAATGCTCTCTTTGAAGGTGCCTAAAATTTTGACTGTCTTCTCTACTCCAATTCTCTTTGACCACCTGTTGTCTTCAAACTTGCACACTTTGGTTCTAGATATGGTTACTTCACACTTATAAACTTACAATCACTCACTTCTCATGTACAATTCCTATACACAACCTTTTATGATTATCTTTTAGAGACTTTCTATTCTACAAAAGCTTTATGCTAGTGGAGAATTTCAACCTTTTATGCCCTCATAACATTTCCAGCATTTCTCTCTATCTCACTAGGTGATTTCAACTTAAATATCTCTCTCTCTCTCTCTCTCATACCAAGCTTTCCCAATGTGTCTTTGATACCATTGTTGGAATATAACATATTTTCATAGATGATATTGATTAAAAGTCTCACACAATTGATATACACAAGTATGCAAATAAATATACAAACTTACTATATTCCCACAGATCATACACTTAATATTCTAGTACCAATGAAGTACTATAATTTTCAATACATGTATCTCATATGCTTGCTCTACATATAGTCTTTACAAAGACTTGATATTTCAACTTCAATAAACTATTCATCTCCTCAAACATCTAGGAGATGTGACTCTTCATATTTATCATAAGAGAAATATATTTTATTGACTCCCTAATAAATACAAAACTCTTATGATTGTTAAATGACAAATATTTACAAGACTCCATGCCACATATTTACAAAGTATATACAAAAATATTACATGGTACCAAATAATGTAATAATCTCCAACATCACCTTGTCTTTTGCCATTCCATTGTCACCAATTCCATCTATCTTAATGGAGGCCAAATCAATAGAGAGGTAAGTCCAAAAGAAGAAGTAAGGGAATAGAAAGAGATAGGTATCTCCACCCCTAAAATACTAAAAGAGTACTTCAAATATCCATACTAGAGTAATGGGGAAATCAATACCCATCGAATAGGGTAGATGAATAAATAAACCCTTAGAAAATATAACCTAGATCCACAACTATATTTATGGAGCATAAGCAAGATCTAGAGCTCAAAATTAGCCATGGATCTAGTACCACACCTATAGATTTTTCCAAAATTTGTGGAAGTGGTATCAAAACAATTTGACCCAATTGCAAGAAGTTTTAGGCTACCCCATTGGATGGATAAAATATTCTACATAAGACAAGGAGTCATAAGGAACATGATAAAGGATATTGATAATATGGAATAATTATGGGTTGTCAAGATTTTGGTCCACTAAGCTAGGAACAAAGGACATTTCTTAAAGGAATTAATGCATATAAAATGAGAATCATACTTGCAAAAATTTCATTTTGTTATCAAGTATAAGAAAGGGAGTACCAAAAATTTGACATATTGTTTAAGTTTCCTACCAAAGAATCATTTCTTAATAGTTGTAACCACCTCACATATAGATTTTCAAACTTGGACTACCTAGTATGAGCATGATCCAAATTTTGGATGAGTCTACCAACACCTTTAACATCCTTCCTCATCTACTATAACTCCCTTTCAGAACTATCATATCAAAGAAGGATTCCTATACAAACTAGACAAATTGTGCATTCCATGAGAGCATAAAATATCTCTTATTAAAGAGGTAGAATCCACACTATATGGTAGATATTTTTGAAGATACAAAACACTTCATCACTTACAACACTTCTTTAACTCACCCCAAATGCAACGAGATGTCCTATGATTTCTATGATAATGTGTAGTTGTGTAGAGTGCAAAAATTGCCCTGTTGCATATGGTTCTTAGTTCGATCCATTGGGAGACAAGGTGACCATGGGGGTGTGTTATATTATCTACACTCAGGGGCTTAGGGATTGAAGGGTTCACCAAGAATGGTTTTAAGACTCGCTCCAAGTCCGAGATGTAGATGTTTAATGTGTATATTAAGCAAACACCTATGCTTAACATTTATAAAAGCTAAGCTATGGAAAAATGAAAGAACAATGCAGGACAAAAAGAAATGCAAGCAAAAAAAGACTAACCCTAACTTACACTAAAATAAATATTTTTATTTTTAGCAAAGGTTTAAGAGAATGCACAAACGTAATTAACCCTAGCATGCAAACTATATGCCTTTTATCTTTTAAATGCCTAGAAATAAATCAAAATATTTTCCCTTTATTTATGATTAAATTTGAAATAGATAGAAAACAAACAACAAACATTCTAAGAAGTTTATTTAGGTCACTTATGTGATCCAACGCTTGATCCTAGATTTAACTTATGTCCAAAATATCTAAATAGCTTCAAACCTACGAAGCAACTTATAAACCCTAGAAAAATTATTCAGTGTTAGGGGGCCTGCTTAGGTCAATGTATGATTGAGCTTAGAGGTGCAATAATAAAACCCCCTTGGTCCTTTTAGCTGAATTTTCAAAAGTAAAAATTATTTTTGATCTTTGGAAGCAAACACAATGAGATGACATCATGAAACAATGAACTAGATGTAAACATAATGGACACAATGCTAAACTAGTATGCAGTTAAAAATCCTAGGATTTGGGGATAAAATAGTTGCCCCCAAGTTAGTATGATTTAAATGCAAGTAAAACAAAATGATAATAGAAAGGAAACAATGCAAAATAGATATGCAAACCAAAACCCTAAAGTTTGGAGACAAATAGTTTCCCCCAAGTCTATCAAAACCAAATATGTGCCCTATAAATTATCAAGTGCAGATTCAATGACCAAAGAAAAATAAGTAGTAGAAAGCATAACAGAAAAAAATAGGGTTATTAGAGGGTACAAATTTATACAATAATTTTTAGAGCATCCTAGGGGATTCTAAGGATTTTTTTGGTAAGTAGATTGCATTGTATTAACAAATGGGTTTTGAAAGGGGCCCCAAAACCTTTTACAAAAATTCAATGGCCATCTTGACCAAATACAACTACGTAAAGCTTACAATCTAGGGCTTACAACCAAAACAAAACAAATTAGAACAGGGAATCCCAGCGGGATGATCCCAACAAACTAGTCCCATCCTAGAACCTCCAAAACACAATAGCCCTCCAATAAGCCAAAGCACATGAGGAATTCAAAATCAAGCAGTGAAAATTTAAAATGAATAATCCCACCTAAGAGAGCCAGGACATGACAACTAGTAGAAAAAATGAAATATGGGATCCTGCCCAAAGCGGCATGGGAACCAAAAACCCACCACAACTAAAACCAAATAGCAAGAAAACCATTTTACACAGAAAATGAGTAGGAACAAAACAAAATACCGTTTCTCACCCCAGAGAAATATGAATTTTGAACAACCCAAAAACCCACTCTAGAATGAGGAACAAGGATGCAGATCAGCCTAGAATCCCACCCAAAATGAGGGGTAGGGATGCAGAATAGCCTAGAAACCCACCCAAAAAAAATGGATAGGGATACAATTTCCCACTTGGAAATAAACCCATGCAAAGAAAAATTAAAAAGGGCTTCCCTTTACAACTCAGGAAAGCAACCACCCAATTGGGGCAACCCAAAGTAGAAAACCAACCTATGATATGGATTAGCGACACAAAGAGATCACCACAGTCAAAGAGATCTTGCTGCAAAGGAGATGTGTTGCATAGCCAGTAGACACGAAAGCCTTGGGAAGAATCTAACCACCATGGCACCTTGGGACTAGATGGTACAATCACATATAGGGATAGACATGAGAGATAAAATTTTATAGTAGGTAGGCAAGCACAGGGCCCCCCTCCAAGACCAAGAGACTATAGAAATCCCATCTAGAAGTCACCCATAATAGATTACCACTAGTCCCACCAACTATCAAACCAAGGAGAAACTAGAGGACACCATTCAACTATAGCTACATGAGAAAATGTAGGTCCACCCCAGACTAGAAAGAAGTTACAGAGAATGATTCCAATGGTGATCCTTGAAAAGGACAATGAACCTGCTCTAGAATCCCATCTTGAAATAAAAAAAATATCTTCCAATCTATAGATGATAAATCCATGGTCCCATCCCAAGACTAGAAAGAAAATAGAGGAGGACCCCATGCTGCAAATAAGATAGGAAGCCAGGAAATTAGGAGACCTCTTTCATGAGCCTAGCACTAAAGTAGAAAGGAAGAAACCGTCCTAGCAGAAAGCAAAAATGCATAGGGTCCCCCTCAAGACCAGAAAGGTGTACCAGGAAAGGCTTCAAGGATACCACTCATGAGCTAATCCAAATGAAAAAAACCACCACCAGAGATAACTATGGAAAGAAAATTCAAGACAAACCACCAATCTCCAACACACACATCAAAAAAGGGAAAAAACATCTTGAGAAACCTCAAAATAATCCTAAGCAGGTCCTGGAAAGCAGTAAGGAGATCCTAGGATATCATCCCAAAAGGGAATTTATAGAACTGGAGGAGGGGAAAGTAGGGAATCTGGAATGAGGGTCTCCTGCCTAGAGCGGGAGACCACCCCAATTCACCCCCACAAATTTTATATGGATTCTAAAGAAAAATGACTCATTTGGATGGGTCAATTTTCCATGTCTACATTTTTCCCCTCTTTGATGTATTTAAGGCCTAATAAATGCATAAAATAAAGATGTAGACACATATGGACAAAAAATGGTGAACACAAAAAGGGGTGGTTGGTTTAGAAGAAAGAGGTGGTGCACAAACAATGTTAGTTCACACACTTCTAAAATTTTACATGCAAAATGAGGCATTAAAGACATTAATGCCTCTTAGGTCAGGGTCCCCCCTTGAGTTTTGAAAGGAATGCAAAATTCCTGAGGAAAATTGAAATTATTGACTCAAAAGAAAATAGAGTGGCAAAAAATGAAAAATGAGGAAAAGAAAGAAAGAGGAGAGAGAAAAAAGGAGGAAAATAAGGCAAAAATAGGTGAAAACCTAATTCATTTTCACCACGTGAAGAAAATAAAAGAGCTCTAAAGAAAATAGAAGAATGACACTTCCCACACATTGAGAAACTATTGCGAGGGGTAAGGCCAACACAACAACACAATAAGCATGGGTAAGAGCCAAGGCCCAAATTTAGATTAGGTTTTACTTGCATTTTTAAAAAATTTAAGCATTTTTTATTTTTTAGCATTTTTGAGAGGAATTTGCCATGCAGGATGCCCTGACGTGGATTCAATGGTCACCTGTACATTTAGACAACCTTGGTAGAAACCAAATCCACGCTCTATATCGTATAGGGCATGAATTCATGAATTTATTCCCTAGAGGATACAAGGCACGAATTTAAAAGAAGTGAAAGATATAAAATAAAAGAGAGGGAGAGAGAACGTAAAAAGAATAAGAATAACTTAATGCTTAGGTTTCTCTTTAGTTTTTTTATGGGATTTAAATTATTGTATTTATTTATAAATATATATATTTTGTATTATTTTTATGAAGTTGATGAAATTTTATGGACTATTTTTATTGCAGCATGATGTGCTCGAGAGCAAGGAGTGATGACTGAGTACCCTAAAAAAGGTACTACAATAGCTAACGCTAGAAAATAGAGACACACTACAGGAAATAAGGCTACTACACTTGGTAGATATGCCTTAGGTGGAGGCTAAAAAGGTCCTACTGATGGTGTTAGTAAAGAGGTGGTACCCAAAATCATCCACATTCCAGTTATCAATGGGAGATATGACCATCACACTAGAGGATGTATGGCATATCTTGAGGATCCCCATAAGGGAGAGAATTATTTATAGGGCATAGGTGTCTCAGGAAACAACACAGAGATTGATAGGTGATCCATCACATGATATTTGTAAGAGTAGGTTTCATATCAATGGCATGCCATGATGACATAGGATTGGGGCAGTAACGACCATGCTCTATGGAGTGGTGGCAGTACTGCTAGTGTTCTATACTAGTCAACAACACCTATGATGTGCACTAATGGGAGTAGTAGTGGATATGCGAGACCATAATATAAGATTCACATGGGGGTCATATGTGTTGGCCCATTTGTATAATATGTTGTTTAATATCATGTACAAATGACACAAAAGACTAGTGTACATGATGTTGCTCTAGGTGTGGTGTTGGAAGCACATAGCCATCAAGATACTAGACGCACTACCAGGACCACTATTCAACCTAGAGAAACCAATATGATACAAATGGTCCCATGAATATGAGCATACATAGAGGGTATACACAAGTATTCTACCACTAGGAATATGTGTGGTAGATTAGATACATGATCACCAGATCATATGGTGGCTATGAGTCTGATGGGTCACCAAAAAATAAGGTGAGCTGGAGCTTTATCAATTTGATTGAGTGCGGTGATAGTTTAGGATTCTCCAAGAGACATAAGATCTCAAGGACTACTAGTTTAGGAGGGTGAGGGATCCATCAAGGGTTGGTAGGGACCTTGATGTGGCTAGGTTTGTAGAGGAGGATTTGGATGATCCCCTCTACATCAATCCTAGAGTGGATGATGTTGGAGTAGCCTTCATATATAGGAGATGGTATAGGGGTATTACACCCCTGAGGATCTCCCAATAGGTACCAGTGTAGAGGAGCCAAATCATGGGTTGATGGGTGTATTTGGCACTTTGAGAGGCTAATCGATGCACTATAGAGTGACAATAAAATGGGCCAAAGCCTCCTAGGCAGATGAGGGTACAAGTTAGAATAGAGATGGTGATATCCATGAGGACAACTATCACTCTCTCTAGATCAAGGGTAGGGGGGACAATAGAAGGTGTCCCCATGATGACATAGGTAGGATCTAGTAGGATTGTAGATTAGGGGGACCCAATAATATATTCATAAAATTACAAACATAAACTCATAGTCAGAATTCTGTTGAGTGATATTTTTGCCCAATTATAAAAATATACTCACAGTCAGGATTCTGCCTAGATATCCTCTCTTGAAAGAAAATATTTTTAACTTCCCCAAGGTTCTTTTAATGTGTTAATTTTGCTTGCAATGCTTAGTGAAAATGTGAAATGCTAAAAATTAATTGAATACTCAGTTTTGCATATACATGTTAACAAGGGGCTTGTTTTGGTATTGATTTATTTGCAATGATCTTTGTTGTTCATGGAATTTGTGAAAATATGACATTATTGATCAACTATCTACTTTGAAATTTGATAAATATTTGATTTCAATCTTTGAAAATTTGATTTTGATTGATTTTATCTCAAATTGTTAATCAAATTTTATCTTCTTTTGTTAACCAAATTTTATCTTCTTTTGTTAACCAATTTTTATCTTCGTTTGTTAACCAATTTTTATCTTCTTTTGTTAACCAATTTTATCTTCTTTTGTTAACCAATTTTTATCTTATTTTGTTAACAAATTTTATCTTCTTTTGTTAACTAATTTTATCTTCTTTTGTTAACCAATTTTATCTTCTTTTGTTAACCAAATTTTATCTTCCTTTGTTAAGATTTGCTTGAGAATAAAAATAGAATGATTGAATCTAACTTTGCAATATAAATTTGGAATGTCATATTAATTATTCACTTTAATGAAAAGTTGGAATTTATTGAAATTTCAACTTTCATAAAATGAAATTAATTTGATTATTTGGAAAAATGTGCAAAGTTTAAAAACTCAAACTTTCATTAAAAATGTGAACTTGCGTAAAATGAGAATTTTAATTTTAATTTTGGAATTGCCATATTTTTTTTGGGGTTTTAATTTTTTTATATTTTTTGTATTTTGTATTTGATGAACTTAAAAAAAATGTAAAAGGGTTAGGGTTAGAGAAAATAAAATGAAAATAACAAGTTGTCGTAACTTTTAAAATTTTGACTTGAATATGCATACACAAATATCCTATACTAAACCACTAGGACCACCTTTGAAAAGTAGAGAAGAGGAGACATACTCATGTAGTTAGGGCTAGGATTAGGATGACATGCCAATTTTTATTTTGACATGCATCCCTTGGGAGGATCGAGTGCATCGGGCTCGAACTATGGTGCATTGGCCCAAATTACATGTACTATCTACTATCGATTAATATCATGTTGTTGTTAGTTTTTTATGGTGTTAAATTGTGTGTGCATTATGTGTATGATTTTAATTTTTTTTTGCTATGCATGATGATCACAAACATAATGAATGCAATGCATAATGATCTTAACTAAATGAATGCAAAAATGAGCTTAACTATTAAAATGCATGAAACTAACTAAAATGAATGCAAATGAGATGAAAAAAAGAGTAGATGAAAATAATGAAGGAGAGGAAGGAAAATAAAAGAGAAAATGGTGATAGGAGAAGAAAAATGAAAGAAGAGAAAGCTCCAAAAGGTCAATAAAGGAAAGACACAAAGAAAGAAAATAGGAGTGGAACCCTATAAGGATGTATGCTTGCAAATGACTGAATGGAGGCTATCCCTTGCTTGTGGTCATGAAGCTATCTTATAAGGGTGTTATGCTTGCAAATATTATCGAGTGTGGAGCGATACCCACTATGGGTATAATGCTCACTAGTGTTCAAATATGAAGAGATATATGTTAGGATGTATTCTCGTAAATGGTTGAATGGAGGTTACCTCTTGCTTATGACCATGAAGCTATCATGTATAGGATGAAATGTTGGTTGATTTTTATAGAATGAGTACTACCTGATAGGGTGTGATGTGTGCATAAGATGAGTGAACAAAGTGAAGCCAACAGAACGATGTGTGTGTGTTCTTATTGAAATATTGAGAGCTAAGAGGTGTGCATAAGATAGTTAGTGGTTGTATGAACATCGTAAATGATATCCATGTGGTATCTACCCTATCTTACGAGGATTGCTTAACAATCAAAAGATCAAGAAGGAAAAATGTGAGCAAAATCAAGAGTGAGCAGATAGAAGAAGAAACATATATCCTGTGTCTTGATGAAAAGGAGAAAGAAAACATGCAAAGTACAAGGATATACAAAAAGAAGACTATATTCCTTGACTTGGAGGAAATTTTGATGATTATTTTATATTGTTAAGGTCAACGAATATAAAATAAGAGAGAACTACATGAGCAAATGTAATAATGAAATTGCATGGAGATGAGCCCTAGGTTGGGGATTCACTAGGCATCAGAGCCCTAGTATGATTGCAATGCATGTGAGTTAAGAACTAACTAGGTTTCACCACTTGCCATCCTCATAAAGTTCCCAAAAATCTATATGACCAAGCAATCATGCAAATATGACCAAGAAACAATGCAACTGTATGAAAAGCATGATGCAAATGGAACAAAATATCAGGTAAACCATACAAAATATAACAAGTAGTCATGCAATATGAACAAGTAAACCAAATGAAATATTAAAACTAAGCTAAATGTAAAATGAGAAAATGAAAATGTAAAGTCATACATAGTATATTTTTAGATGCATTATGTTCATTGGTTCTTTAAGTTCTTTACCATCTAAAGAGGCTAACCGATAGGATCTTCAGTCAAACTTGGCCATTATAACAAAGGGACCTAACCAATTAGGTTGGAACTTACCTTTAATATCTAATCGAGCATTAGTGTTCTTTTGGTTCTCCTTAAAGATAAGTTCTCCAACTTAAAAAGAATGATTGCAAACTCTCTTGGAATAATATAACTTGAGCCTATTTTTATAGGCTCAAAAATGCTCTAAGGAATGAATGCACTTTTCATCCAACAACTCCAATTGGTTTAAATAATCTAAATAATAGTCAACACAAATTTTGATTGTACCTCCTATCTTAATGATAAGGACAATGGTTCAAGGTATTGATACATCGAATAAAAATCTATTACAGAGAATATCTTCATGATGCATATCATAAAGAGTATCCCCTTCAACATATTCTCCAGAATTCACTGCACAAAATTCATTACAAAATTTGATTTTGCCATACTTCTTGAAAAAATGAGGGAAGACTCCTAATTCTCAAGGTCTATAAGAGATATAGAAATAGGATCCTCTTGAGCAATAGAAGACTCGACATGCACAACACAAGGGACTAATCCATCAAATAAGAAACTATTTTTAAGGATATCCTCAAGATCCAAGTCATAAAGAGTATCCCCTTTTGCATACTTCCTTGGAGTCACAACTAACTTAGGATACACCAAAGTTACCACATTGTAAAACATAATGAGTGGGATAAGATGGTCCCTCATCCTCATCACTCTACTCCAAGCCTTGATGATCCAAATATTCAGCATAAGTAATAAGCTGATTATCATAATCAAATGGTAAAGGTTGGTTTTTATTAGGTATGTATCCTATGCCATATATCCTAGGCTAAAACTCAACTTTCAAAGTCTCTTGAATACCTTTCTATTGTGGCCCCAAACCTTTACCTATATATCCCATAGTAGACAAGATTTTCTTGAAAAGTGGGTAATCATTGACAATGACCAAAACAACGCTTTATAAAAATAGGATTGCTACCACAAATATTTGCTTTGAGGGATACACCTACGAAGATAAAGATACGCATGCCAATATGTACTACTTCACCCTTCTTATGAGGTAAACCCATAGTCCTTGATGAATATGGAAACTTGGCTAAATTTAGAAGAGGTCATTGAAGAAATATATTGACCTAATATTGTGATGAAACATTGATTAGAGGTTCCTAACTCACCTTTAGATTTACAAGTTTCTTGGTAACATGAGATGAGAAAACTGATGGACATAAATTAAGACTATATTGAGATTGCTCAACCATTTAAAAATATTAGAATGGATGAGGGTCATCCAAAATGGTGACAAATTGATCTTTGAATTCAAACTTCAAACATTGATGAAGAGTATAAGGGATAACCCTCATTGCATGCATCCAAGGACGTCCAAGAAGAATATTAAAATATGTGGGACAATGTACCACATAAAAAATGGTATCTAATATCTTAGGTCCAACCCTAATGGGGAGGGATACAATGTTGTAGGCCTCTTGGGACTCATTGTTATAAGCTTTGATGATGGCATCAGATTTAATTAAATATTCCTCTTTTAATCCAAAATTTTGAAAAAATTGATAAGTGCATAGATTGATGGAGGAACCATTATCTATCAAAATTCACTTGAAAAATGTTTTTCCAATAAATACAGTAATGTAGAGGGAAGAATCCCCTCATAAGTCTGAGGAAGGAATATCATCATCTAATAATGTGATATGATGTATCCCAAGGGAACCTACGACATAAACTATAGTGCTAGGATAAATGTCTTAAGGAACATATTGTTGACTTAGAAGCTTTAACAAGGCTTCCCTATGAATAGGAGAAGTTTACAAAAGCTCTAAGAGGGAGATCTTGGCTATGGTACTAGATAACTACTATTTGATTTCAAAGGAGATTTTAGGTTGAGATTTCAACACTAAGGGTGGGGTTTCTACTCTTGTGCTCCTTTTTTTGGTACTCTTAAAAACTAAGGGTGATTTTGAAGGTTGATTGGATGTAGAACTCATCTCCTATCGAGATTGTTAACTTGTTTGAGCTTGAGCTTGTTGTCTTGTAGTTTTTGCTATCATACCTACCATTTTATTATAGGGAGGTGGCACATTATGATATGATACTTGATTATTTTCTTGTTTCCCATGATTAGGTAGGAGATCTTGGACGATACCCATGTCTTGATTAGTTGTGTGTGCTTGTTGAGTAGGAGGTTGATTATTTGTTGGAGTATTAGATTGAGAACCCTCTATAACAAGGTAACCTGCATCAATTAAGTCCTAAACCACATGTTTCAATTTCTTACATGAATTTTTCATGTGCCCCTCCACTCTATGATATTCATAATGTTGACCAGGCTTATACCAATTAGCCATGGTATTGGGTTACCTTATGGGAGGTAACTCAATCATGTTGGCTTCTAAAACCTACTTTAGTACCATGGTCATAAGTATGTTGAGTGTTGTAAAATTCCTTGGTGGGGGTTTTTGAGGTTGGTTAAGCACCATATTTTTCAAGGTGTTAGAAAAATTTGATAGAGTATATTATATTATTGGGTACATGCTAATGTACCACCTTGGGTACATAACTAGAGTAGGAGTTTACTTTAGAGTAAATTTAAGTAGTTACCTCAAGCAATGTAATAAATGCACAAGTGTTAGAATGTGCAATGATGTAAATGTGCATGTAGTCCACATGTACATGAGTCATAGGATAGATTCAAAGGTAGAGTAAATGCCAAGGAACTTATCTTCCTATATATAGGCCTTATAGTGAGTGAAATGAAAGGGGAGGTAGAGAATAGAGAGTGCATGGTATAGATTGATAGAGGAGTACAATGTAGCTCCTTTAAAATTGTTTATGGAGTTTTCATGTCCTACATTATATTGCATTGTACTATTTTTGTGAGCTTTCATTAATGGCATATTTCTCAGTTATTGAAAAAGTTTATCTCTTTGTTTTTCTTGCATAATATAGTGCCATTATCATACAATCATAGTAGATTACTTATCTTACATCTTGTGGCTGTATTTTCTATAGAATATTCTCATAAAAAACTAATAATGGTATTAGAGCACATGGTAGATCGATAGGAAATAGGGAGAGCCACTAGTGATATTGAGAGGAATCCAAAAATTACATTTTCAAAATTTTGAGATTGCATTTGGCTAGAGTCTTTTTACAGGGTTGTAGAAAAACTCGTGAATACTAGGACTAAATATTGATTCCACTAGATTGATAAATCAACTAGTGAATATTGATCATCTCTAGATTTAGAGTTTCTTCCATTATAGTTTTAATACTTTGTTGTAGGAAAAGGAGATTAAAATAAATTTGGGAAGCTTAATACATTGAGCAAGGAAGAATATCTTCTTAGGAATCCATCCAAATCTAGAAGCAACAAATAAAAGATAAAATATTTGGAGGCCTAAATAAAAGGTCCTATTGCTAGAGATTGTAGACCTGCAGATTGCAGAAGCAAAGAAAAGGCCATAAGAGCCTTGTTATAGATTCGAGGAAGAGACTCAAGGAGAAGATTCCCAATGAAGATAGGAGACTGGTGATCTCCATTGAGATTGAAGACTTCACCTTGAAGGAGTAGAAATTAACCTAAGAAGCTGAAGAGACCTACACGAGGTCCCATTGAAGAACTTCCAATTTTGGAAGAGATAGAGAAGGACTAGCAAAAGTCCTATTCTTGAAGAAATAGTTTTTAGAGATCTGAGAGGAATGTCTCATTGCAACACTTCCATAGTAGAAGGTTGAAATAAATTTCTCATTGAGAAAGACTAGAGAATTTGCAAGAGTGAAAAACCTAGAGAAGAGGTCTCAAGGAGAAACACGGAGAAGGATTGGAGAGCCTCATCGAAGGAGATTTAGATAAGGTCATTGGAGTTCATAGAAAAATTCATTGGAAAAATTTACCACAAAGGAGAAATTCTTGATAAAGGAATATTTTGGTACAATTGTCACCATCTGATAACAAGCCAAAATAGAGAGAGACTTGGTAAGAAGTTTTTCAAATTTTGGAGGATATTTGTGAAGACCTCAAGACTTTTAGATTCTTAAGAAGAAGGCCTAGATTGAATTTAGAATTTGATGAGGACGTTGAAGGAGAAAGGAGCGAGAAATTAATGCCAAGCTTGAGAGGTTTGAATATTACCTTTGAAGGCTAGAAGGCACATTTGCAGAAAAGAGATAGGAGTCACCTACAATAGATTTAGGGCAGCAAGTTAGAAGGTTTCAAAGCTATAAATAGGTGAGCTAAAGAACTATTTTAGATAATAAAGAAGAGATGCAAGTTCATCCAGTAAAAGGCAGTAATAAGGTGAATCTAATCACCTTGCAATCCTTCATATATAGAGATCATTAAGGTAAGCAACTTGGGTGCAATAAGGTTCATTAGTTGAACTTTAATTATTTGGTTCGTTATCAAGTTCCATTAGGCACCTTATTAAGGTTTAAAAGTTGCAAAGAGAAGGTTGCATATTAAAGTCTTCAAGGGAGTGCAAAAGATAGTTTCTTATAAAGGTTAATACCTACACATTAAAATAGGAGTTAGATAATTTTTGACAAAAAGAAAAATATCATCTTCCTATTATCTAGTTACAACAAATAAGACATTAATTTTAAGTGAAATTTGCATAGATTGAAGTGCATATTTTGAGTTACCTTTAAGAGTTTATTTATAGGAGTAATAAGGAGAGATTGCTATTGCATTATACTTGTTATTCTTAAAGGTTATTAAAGGTGCACTAAGCATTTAAAGTTAAGGGTATATTAGGTGCATGATTTAGAGCTTGGATTCATTATTGCTAAGTTAACCAAGCAAAGGAGAGAGTTGTCTAGTAAGAAAGACAACATCAAATCTATCTCCATTTTCCCTCAAGCTATATAGCAAGGAGCCACCATATCAAGGAAGAAAAGTAGCATCAAAAGGAGATAAGGAAATCTCAAAATATCAATGCAAAATAGAGTATCTCATTTACATTACATTGTTGCACCATATCCCTCTTAAGGAGGACAAAAAAATAGAGTGTCTCAAATACATCAAAACAACGATCATCCTATGTCTACAAGTGACAGAATCATCGAAGTTAAAAGTGCAAACTTTGAGTGAAGGAAGGGAACCACTGAAGGGCTCCAAAAATTGGTTTCAGGTGTCTAAACACACCAAATTCATCATGAAACCAAACATCTACAAGCAATGTTAACCTACAACATCATAAGGAATTTTTACATCCATTGCAAAGCAAGGAGAATAGCACAAAATACAAAACAAAAAGTGCAAGAAGTAAAGCATACAAAAGCAATGTAAAATTAATATGAAGACTAAGTTCTATTACCCAATCAAGAGTCAAAACATCAGTTGGGGAAGAAGCATAGCCTAAGAGGATAGCACTAGAACATTATAGAATTTCCATAACTGGAGCCAAATTTGTGGAAGAACATCATCACTAATTGCTTGGAAGGAAACATTGAAACTAAGACTGGAAAACTAGTATTTGTTGGTAAGAAATAGAAATTGAAGGTAGTGGTACATGAAAAAAAGGAAGAGCCACTTATCATCTCAAGAAAAGGAATATTGTGCCACTTAGCACAATAAACAAATATGTCTCTCACTATTTCTAATGCTTGCGCAGGGAGGAAGTACCTAGAATAGATATAACACTCATTTTGGAAGCATTTAAAGGATATAAATCATTGCATAGGGAAGACAAGTGTGTAAGATTTACCAAATAAATGCTTACCAAGAAAATAATGCAAGAGCACCATGTGGCTAGGTTTTCGAATATGTTCAAGGTATATTAAAGCACCTAAAATTAGAGAAGAGTACACAGATTGGGAAGAACATAGATTAAGGGATATCAATTAGGTCAAAGCACACCTAATAAAGGAGAGAAGAAGCATATCTCCAGTGAAACTTGAGTGTAATGGTCAAAGATAATTAAAGGAAGCAAGAGACCATTGTAGAAGAGCATCATTTGAAGACTAGCATTGAATGCTCATGTCATAAGGAAACATTCCTATGCCCAGAGATAGTACATCAAAGTCTATATAAAATACAATTAGCTCTTAGAATTTAATAGAAAGGAAGAGCTCAGATTAAGCATTCATGAGTCCATGAAGAGAGAATTCAAGGCACACTATCAAGGCTTGAAATGAGGAGTCAAAGATGCATTAAAGAGGATGTCTATTAACCAACAAACTTGCTATCATAAGCCATAGAGATACAATGCCTACCTTGGAGATAGAAGTCAAAGCAAAGCATTACAAAGGTATAATTTCAACTTAGATCAAGGTCAAATTAGGGGGAATCTCCTAAGGATGAAGATTGGAGGAGGACATTTTTCGTAGGACTGCCCAAACTATCAAACTTGTTTCGACCATATCTCACTCATACGGACTCATATTGAGCTGAAATTTTGAGGGTAGATGCCTGAAAAACCCTAGAATATCTCCACCAATTTTTAGATCATTTGGAGCAACACAGATCCTAGAATATCCCAATGTGTGAACAAGATTTTTGGCAAGCGACTGTGTGAGGGTTTCATATGGGTTGAGCAATAGCGGAGGTGATGGCGAGTGAACGAGTGGTTTTAGGTGATCAGATGGCTTCAAGGGAGTGAGGGGAAGGTAGGAATACAAATTTTCAAATCTCTACAGGTGGATCTACCCCTCAAAACTCATCAGAGATAGGTAATGCATGCGACAATGAGAAAGCAGACCCTAATTCAAAACCAGATGGCAAGGATCCTCTCGATAAGGGACACATGTTCAATGGGTCCCTCTCTCAAGACTATGATTCCTCTCCTTGGTATTATGCTAAGAAATTAAAAGGGTCTATAAAACCTCCTTCGGGTAGTGGAACCCTCTTACTCCCAGCGGGTGAAGACCTGGTAATTCTTGAAACCCTAATGGCGGATTACATTTCTATTGAATCCCACAATATGGTGGGGAAATTTGTTGGAGGATGGCCAGATATGGAATCTATTCGATGGTGGGCCTATACCAAATGGAAAACCCTAGGCAATATGGAGTTGGTTGCCCTTTCAAAGGGCTTTTTCCTCATTCGACTCAACAATGAAGAAGATGCCTCCTAGATTCTTACTAGGGGTCCTTGGTTCTTCGATTGGAAGAGTCTCTTTCTTCGGAGGTGGGGTGAATATTTCAACCCCGAGATGCAGAGCATAAATTTTACACCAATCTGGGTTTGGTTTCCAGATCTACCTACCCATTTTTGGCATGAAGATATTTTAAAGGGTATTGGCAAATATATAGGCGAGTTGGTTGCAATCGACCCGGTGACCAGAGCACGCACTCGCATGGTACATGCTAGAATTTGTGTTAATGCCAATATGGATTCCTAGCTTCCCACTCAGATAAATTTGGTTTATGGCTCCTATCACAGATGTCAGGCCATAGAATATGAGAATAAGCCTGCATTCTGCATTGAATGCAAGGCTCAGGGCCATCTCAAAACCCAATACCCATTGCTAAGAAACTCAAAGGAGATGAAATTCCCCAATACCTCTCAAAGTGGGTTGCAGATTGGGTGGCAACAAGGCAGACCCCTGTAGGGCAAGCAACAAAGTAGCTACTACTAGAAGAAGGATCAAATTCCAAAAAATTCCAAAGGAAAGCAGATTGAAATCCAAGATTCGGAGAACGATCATCCAAAGGTGAGTTCCATTTTTGCCTTCCAAAATTGTTTTGATGTTTTAAAAGGAACTACTTTTCATGGGCCTAAACTTGGTGAGGATGACATTACCTCACATCTAGCTGAAACCCTAGTTTTTGACCAAGATGAGCCTCAATCCTCGACTAGATCTGGGCCCTCCAATACTATCTCAAAACCTCCATCCACCCTTGAGGGGCATATAGAAATTGGCAGTCCCATCTCAGACAAAGTGGAGAAAGAAGATAAATATGATTTCAGCCCCATTAACACTAGAAGTCTCAAGAAAGCTTCTGTTGACATCGGTAGTGAAAAGAAAAAAAGGAAGACCCTCTATAAATGATCAAAAGAAAAAGGAAACAAAAAATGATATTGCAAATGGTACCCAAAAAACCCTATTCCAAGATCTTCTCGGATAGGAGAAGGATGAATAAAAAAGACCCAAACCTCCCTTGCAGCAATCTAAGGGAGGCCAAAAAATTTCCAAAAATTCTAAATGAGGATCCTCTCATGGAATGTGAGAGGCCTCAATAGTGCTGTCAAGCAAAGGCTTGTTTGCACTCTGAGGAAAGAACATAGACCCACTATCATAGTTCTACAAGAAACGAATATTGACCAAAATAAAATCCAGAAAATCACAAATTCTATCTAGAAAAATGGTGAGTTTGCTTTTTACCCCACTCAAGGTACATATGGGGGACTTCTCTGTATTTGGGACTCAAACAAGTTAGAAGGTAGAATCATTTCCTCTTCCGATAGGGTCCTCAATATGATGTTCTTCTGTAAAAGCAGTAATTTCTCTTGGGTTCTATCCAATGTCTACGCCCCTAACAATCCTCTCAGCTATAGGGGCCTATGGGATACTTTGAGTCAGATGAGAAGTGCTTTCTTAAACCTTTCATGGATTATCGCTGGAGATTTCAACTCTCCCCTTTTTCCTTCTAACAAGCAAGGAGGGAACCTGATGCCCTCCAAAAGCATTGAGGATTTTCATAACTTTGTCACTGATTGTGAGCTGATGGATGTTCAGACTAAAGGGGTAAAATACACCTGGAGCAATAGGAGAATTGGGGATCAACACATTCAAGTTAAACTTGATAGGGTTTTTTTGTCTCAAGAAGCTATACCGATGATGGGTGATGGCACTCTTATCTGTCTTCCCAGAGTTGGATCTGATCATTGTCCTTTATTGTTTGAAGTTGATAAAGGTCCTTGTTTCAAAATCCCCTTCAGATTTGAAGCTATGTGGACTCAACACCCAGATTTATGGATGCAAATTGCTGATTGGTGGTAATTTGACTATCATGGGTCCTTTATTTTTAGGGTTTCTCAAAAACTTAAGTGTGTCAAAGAAAATATTCGAGTCTGGAATAGAGAAGTTTTTGGTAACATATTTGAAAATAAGGAGAAGATTTTGCAAAAGCTAAAAAGTATTGAACTCCAAATTCAGAATGGGCAGCTCAATGAACAACTCAAAAATGAAGAGAGATAGGTTCTTGTAGACTATCATAATGTACTGGCTAAAGAGGAGACTTTCTGGAGGCAAAAATCAAGGGCCCTTTGGCTCAAAGAGGGGGACTCTAACACAAAATTATTTCATGCCACTACCCTTAGGCACCGAAGTTCGAACAAAATTAAAGAATTAACCAGAAGTGATGGCACCGTCATCAAGGATATTTTTGAGATCCGAAATGAAGCTTCATCTTTCTTTGAAGGCCTTTTGGGAGCCAACCCCAAAAATACTACCCAGGATGGTAGACAATTGCTCCACCATATTCCCAGCCTGGTCACTTTAGATATGAATTTGACTCTTATCAAACCCCTCACCCCTAATGAAATTAAAGAGGCCCTTTTTTCTATGCACCTTGATAAAACCCCAGGCCCTGATGGGTTTTCCCCTGGTTCTACCAGACCTTTTGGGACATCATTGGGCCTGACATTTGTAATGCCATCATTGAACTTCAGCAAACTAAATCTATACCCAGAAGTATCAACTCCACTTTCATTGCCTTGGTTCCCAAAGGGCCTGTTTGCAAATCTATGTCAGATTTCAGACCCATTAGTCTCTGCAATGTTCTTTACAAAACTCTCACTAAAGCCATGGCTACAAGACTCAAGGAGATCCTTCCTCAGATCATAGACCCTTGTCAAGGTAGCTCTATCAAAGGAAGAAATATTATTGATGGTGTTATCACGTTACATGAAGTCCTTCATTCTGCCAGCCTTAACAAAAAAGCTACCATGTTTTTCAAAATTGATATGAATAAGGCATTTGATAGAGTTAATAGAGATTTCTTGATTGTTGTCCTTCTCAAATTTGGATTTCATAGGGAATGGGTTGATCTTGTTCACAATTGCATCTCTAATCCTTGGTTTTCAATCTTGGTAAATGGATCTGCAGTAAGGTTTTCCCTAGTAACAAGGGCCTCAAATAGGGAGATCCTCTCTCCCCCATCCTTTTTATCATTCTTGCTGAATCCTTGGGTAGAGCACTCAAAAATACCTGCTCCAACGACATAATTTTAGGCATTAAGGTTGCATCCAATTTAAGAGCCCTATCTCACCAGCAGTTCGTTGATGATACCATCATTGCTACTCATGCTTCTGTGTGGGAAGCAAAATCCATTAAGAGTATTCTTGATACTTATGAGGAGGTTGCAGGTCAGAAAATAAATTATATTAAAAGAAAAATCTATTTCATCAACACTCCCCAAGAGAGACAAGCAAATATTGCATGCATTTTTCAATGTGTTATATCTCAGTTACCTACTCAATATTTGGGCCTCCCTCTTTTCACCAGTGCTCTGAAGGAATCCATGTGGAGTAATGTTATTGAGAGGATTAACAAAAAACTTGCAGGTTGGAAAGGGACCCTCCTCTCTCAAGCAGCCAAAGCCACCCTGACAATGGCTTGTCTCCAAAGTGTTCCTATTTATTTCATGTCCATATTCAAAGTTCCTACTACTTTCTGCATGAAAATTGAGCAAATCCAGAAGAGATTTTTGTGGGCAGGTGTCGAGGATAGGAAAAGATTTCATCTGGTCAGTTGGGACAAGGTGTGCTCCTCAAAAATTTAGGGGGGATTGGGGCTCCAAAGAGTTTTTAATATGAACACAACCTTGTTAGCCAAGCAAGCATGGAAGGTTTTCACCAACAACAACCTTGAATGGGTCTCAATTGTCAATATAAAATATCTTCAAAACTATTGTTTCCTGGATGATGATATTCCCAGAGATGGGTCCACTTTTTGGAAATCAATTATCCAAACCAAATCTCTTATTCAGAAGGGGATAAGGTGGCAACTAGGCATAGGGAGAAAAATTAATTTTTGGACTGACAGGTGGATTTCTAATCAACCACTTTTAGAGAACAATGAAATTGTTATCTTACAACCTTTCTTGGACACTTTAATTGGTAGCAAGGTTGAAGATTTCATTGACATTTCATCGGATTCCAAGTGTTGGAAATATTTTCATATTCCATGTGCTAATGGTCAAATCTTTGTTGCCTCAGAAGTTCTCAAAACCATCCTAAATGCAATAGTCATCCCCACTGGTAATTCCCTTGACTCTCCTTTTTGGAAAGAAACTGATTCTGGGTTGTTCACTATTAAATCTGCTCATGATATGACTATTGATTATCAAGTGGTCCATATCCCTTATGATCGAGTGTGGATTAAATACCTCATTCTGAAATTTGCTCATTTCATATGGTTGGCCATTCAAAATAAGATTCTAACGATTGATAACATTATGAAAAGGGGTATGTCTATCCCCAATAGATGCTATTTATGCATGAATGCCTAGGAATCTACCAATCACCTCCTTCTAGAGTGCCCTTTCTCCAAGACATCTTTGGATCACCTTATGTCCACTTTTCATATCTCTTGGGTTCCTCCTAATTCGTTGAGTCACCTTTTCACCCAATGGCCTACTCCATTCAAAAATCTCAGATTATCTTCTTTATGGAAAGTGAGCCTTCATCATATCTTATGGTAATTGTGGCTTGAAAGAAACAATAAGGTTTTCTCTTCCTCCTCTAAGGATCCCATATCTGTAGCCAACAAAGCTATTGCCTTTGCTATCGAGAATTCCCAGCTCTTCCCTTGTCCCAAACCACCTGATTCTAGATTGGAGTCTATTATGTTCTCTTCTTTAAATATTCCCTGCAACTCTAGTTCTAGTTTACCAGCCCCCCATCCCAGAGTGGGTGCCCATTGGATTCCTCCCCCAAGTGAGTGGCTGAAACTTAATTTTGATGGTGCCTCCAAAGGAAACCCAGGGGATGCTGGTGCAGGTGGCCTAGTCAGAGATAGCAGTGGTCAAGTTATTATGGCTTATGTTGAGTATCTGGGGTGCCAAACAAATCATTTTTCTGAAGGTCATGCATTGTGGAGAGGGCTAGATCTTCTCAAGGATTATAAAGGCAACCTTTTTATTGAGGGAGATTCTTTGAACATTATAAATGCTCTTAAAAACAATAGGGTGTCCTCTTGGAATGTCAGAACTATTGTTCAGGAAGCTAAGAAGTTGTCCCAAAATTTCAATGATATCTCTATCAACCATGTGTACCGCGAAGCTAACAGACCTGCAGATATTCTTGCCAATTGGGGAGTTACCCATAAATATCTATCCATTTGGAAAGAAAGATTTCCCCAAGAAGTTTTAAATGCTACTAATAATTATTTGGTTTGAAAGTTGTGGTCACAGGTTTTGGTGGGTCAACTTCTCCAATGCTGACTCTACCCTTTTCAGCATGATGTGTTTCTTTGGTTCCAATTCTTATGGCAAATTTTTTTTGATTAGCGTGACTCTCTGCCTTGCTATCAGTGTTGGCATTTGGTTCTCCCATTTCCCTTCTGTGAAGTATGCAATGTCCCAAGATAGGCCCTATCAGTGGGTTTACCTCGTGGTTGTCTTCTCCAAGCATGTCAAGTCCCTGAGTAGGTCTAGGTTGTGCAATTGGATGTTATCAAACAATGTCAATATGCGTCAAGTCTTGAGATGCTTAATTTTATGTCTTGTGAATTTTGAGATTCATTATTTCAGTCATTTGGCACTCCCAATCCTATCCCAGCCCTATCATGTGCGAAGTCTATCCTGTGCCATGTCTATTTTTTCGATGTCGGTTCCCTATGGAGAATTATTACGTGGTCTGCCAATCACACCAACTCAGCTTTCGAAAAGGGCATCTATTGTACCAAAAATTTCTATATTTACATCCTTGGTCTGTGTCAGTCCATTGTCATCTGGTTTTGTTCATCGTTGTGTGTCCTAGGCAGTAAGAAGCTTTTGTGGTCTTCCTTTCTCCTCAGTCTTGCCAATATGGCCCTACTTGAGCCATCTACCCTTCAACTTGATCCCCTATCTCACACCTTTCTAGAAGCTCATGGTCTCATTCCATTTCTAAGCAAGTTCAAAGGGGTTGAGCAAGATATCACTGAAGCCTTTGTCATTTCATGGAATAATGGTTATGTTGTTGTGCGTAACCTCCATTTCAGAGTTACTATTAAGTTGATGGTTGAGGTGATAGAACTATCGATGAAAGGGTGAGCGGTGCGAAGAGATCATCATAATTGGGAACTTGAGCTCCAGGGTTTCCCAAATCATTCAAATATTTTCAAGTGGAAGGGTGCTGCTATTGATCGTGAGTCACTGCCTATGCCCTGGCCCATGGTGTCTATTATAGTTTTTATGGATATTTTGTGAGCTTCCCCTACATGGGTTTTTGTCATAGCTCCTTTACAGGTTTTTTAGATAGTTACTTCTCTTAAGAAACCCCTGCGTGGGTATTGCTCGGACTGCATTTTTGTTTTTCTGACGTTAGGCATCCATCCAGCCTTCTCTGCTATTGTTTGGACCTTTTTCTTCAGGTTGTTGTTGGCCAATATGCAGGCTTGTGTCATCTTATGCTATTGGTTTAGCTACCAATTTATGTACTTGGGTTTGGGGCCCATTTAAACCCCACACTTAATCAATTTTACCTACAAAAAAAATTATTTTCTTTCATTAAGGAGTGATAAGGAGTAGTATATAAGGTTGAAATTATTATCATTTATCATTGAATATAGAAGCAAAATCAACCTTAGTAAACTTGAAAGCAAATTAAAAGGAGTTTATATCCTTAAATAGTATTTCAAAACACATTAGTTGAAATACAAGAATAATAATATTTGCAATTAATATCATAGGATATATAAGGGTTTCTACTTGGTAAACCAAAATATTATTATTTCAAATATTATCAATTTCTACAATTCCAAAATAGGGAGATATAAGGAGTGCTACATCAAACTTTAATTAATTGGAATTTAAAAAATTGAACCATTGGAAATTTAAGGATAGAAAAGCAAAATTATTTGCTTTAAAAGATTTGGAATTTATTGCTTATGCTTGTCTCATAATCACATTATAGGGACAAAAGAAATCCAACCATAAAGAGCTCCATTAAATTGATAAGTACATAGTTCAATAGCAGAAATGAGATGAAAATAGGAGTTTATTATTATCATTCCCAAAATATTACAAAATCAACTCAAAAAGTGAACTAATAGTTTCTAAGCACTTTATCAAGATTAGAGCATACTCTAATCACTAGGGAGACATAAGGATCCTACAAAACCTAATTCTTAAAAAGGTTTTATCAAAGTAGTTCACATACTCTAAACTAGGGAGTCATAAGGTATACTACTTAAAATATTCTATTAGAACTCTTCTCAATATATTTATAACACTGAGGAGTTATAAGGATGTCTACTCCAAAAAACACATTAAATAATGTGATTAGAAAAGGAGCAAGAAAAATACCAAAATGGCTTAAAAGCATGATTGATGATTCAGAGAATTCAATGAATAATAAGGAAGATGCAAATGGAAAAGAAGAATCAGTAAGACTCAAAAAGATTTCTAAAAACCCATAAACTAATATTTTGGTGAAAGTAGATTCTTCAAGAACATCTTCTAGTGAGATAGTAAAGGGAGTTGATGATAAGTATACTAATGAAGATATTGAAGATTATATTCAAAAGGTAGAAAAGAATATTTATGAAAAATACCTCATACATATTTATGAAAGAAGTAAATATGGAATAACTTCAATTGTACACACATGGTTTAACTATTTCATCAAGGAAATAGATAAACATGATATTCCTAAAATAGACAACAAAGGAGTTGGGATACTTTTACTATGCTCCTATTGCAACCAATTTGGTCATGAGAAGATAAATTGCTAGAGTTTTCATCCCTATAAATATTATGGAGGAAAATCTCATTCATATTACTCATGTTACTAAAAATACAAGTACTATATAAGATTTGAGGAGAGACTAATACTCAAAATATATTATTTATTCCAAGTTATTATTTCAGAAGCATCCACTAAAAATGAGTTCAAGCTTGACATCTTTGAAGATCAAAGAAATAGGTCATACAAAAAATCAACGAGCAGAAAAGGAAGCAATTCTGATCCACATATGACTTGCAAGATTGTAAGATCACTAGTACATCAAGGATATCTAGAAGACTACAAGATCAAAGACTCTTCCAAATACTTTGAAACAACAAAAACTAGTGAAATGAAGAAGACAAGAAGAGACAACATGAAGATAGAAGCAGAAGAAGAAGAACCTGAACAAGATGAAGATACTCATCCAAATTTAGACAAAGAAGACAATGAAGGAAGCAAGAGAGAAGATCTCAAATTCTAGAACCAAGATGAAGATCCATATTGAATAATAAAGTCTTCAATATCCAAATAATGTAATATAGAGGGATGTTATAGTATATTACATAATTGGGTCCATGCTAATGTACCACCTTGGGTACATAACTAGAGTAGTTGTTTACTATAGAGTAAAGTTAAGTAGTTACCTTAAGCAATGTAAGAAACATACAAGTGTTAGAATATGCAATGATGTAAATGTACATGTATTCCACATGTACATAAGTCATACGATAGAGTCAAAGGCAGAGTAAGTGCGAAGGAACTTATCTTCCTATATATAGGCCTTATAGTGAGTGAAATGAAAGGGGGAGTAGAGAATAGAGAGTGCATAGTATAGATTGATATAGGAGTATAATATAGCTCCTTTAAAATAGTTTATGGAGTGTTCATATCCTCCATTATACTTCATTGTACTATTTTCATGAGCTTTAGTTAATGGTATATTTATGAGTTATTGTAGAAGTTTATTTATTTATTTTTTCTTTGCATATTATAGTTCCATTATCATACATTCATCTTATATTGGTTATCTTACATATTGTGGCTGCATTTCCTATATCTTATACTCATCAAAAGCTAATAACATTGTTAACAATTCTCCTATCCATTACCCCATAACCAACTACATGCTTGTTCCTATACTTAGTTTTCATGGTCCTATCCTCTTCTTTATTTGGCTTAATTTGACCTCTTCAAATGAGGGATTGCTCTATCCTTCTTGCTAGATCTATTGCTTGATCAAAAGAGGTAATAGTTGTTGTTTCCAATTCATAAGATATTTTCTCTTGTAAATTTCCAATGAAAATCTCTAGCATGTCTTGAGGAGGTAAAGTATTGTTAGTCTCACAATGACACTGAGAGGGGGGGGTGAATCAGTGTAGCTATTAAAAACTTAAATCTTCAACTATTAATGCCAAAACAGAGAAAACTTAAAACTCAATAAAGCAGATATAACAAGAGAGCATTCCACAACACACGATGTAACGAGGTTCACCAATTTGGCTACTCCTCAAAAATGACTGCTTGGATTCCCGTCCAAATCCAGCCTTTGCAAAATACAATTTTACAATCACTTTACCAACACCCACTGGAAGGAGCACCAACCCCTGGTTTATCTGCACCAACAGAAAGGAGCACCAACCCCTAATTTTTCTGCACCTACAGAAAGGAGCACCAACCCCTAATTCAAGCACCAACTTGAACTGCACTTTTGAAACTATCAGATTGACATAAGAATGCCTTCGCTTATACAAGACCCTGACTGGTCTGTTGCTAACCCAACCTCTCTCACTCTTCACCAAAACACACACTCTTCAAACTCTGCTTACTGCTCTTCTATGGCTCTCACTGCTCTGCTTGATACTCTTCTTGCAGCACTCTTTCAACACCCTTCTTGCAGCACTTTCACACAATTTCAGCAGCACGTAATCCTCCACGTAGACCACCTTTTATACCCATATTGTATTTTTGTAACTCCAGTTGTAACTCCTTTCATTTCTCATCCTTTTTCTCATGCGCCACTTGTCAGTTGTAACGCCTTCTAACTATAACTCTTTTGTATATATATAGGGTAGGCTTTTCGTCAAACACGATGCATGTTACGAATTTACACATATACCCCTACCATGATTGTTCGTCTTCTGGTCATATTTTCGTATTTTTTCTGTGCATGCATGCATATTCGATTCTATTTATATGACTGTTAGATTTCTCCTTCTTCGATTGTTCTTTAATTAGTTGCATGATTTTCTTTTGTAACGCCCCTGTAACTGCTGCATAACTTTAGTTAACGGTCACATATCTTATTTTGGTTGGGTTCTATTTTTAGCTCGTGACTGTCGAATCGACACTTCCTCTTTTTTTCTTTCCAAAACAACATGTCGCGATATCGTGACACTTTCGCCTCCTTGCTCTTCTATTGCTTGTACCGCGAAAACACAACATGTCACGATATCGTGACACTTTCCCTTCGTACTCTTCCTTTTTACTTTTGTCACGATATCGCGACACTTCTACCTTCTTACTTTCTCTCTCCTCCTAGAGTCACGAAAATGTGACATGTCGCGATATCGCGACACTTTTCTCCTTTGCTCTTTCTCTTGCCTTCGGGTCATGAAAACGTGACATGTCGCGATATCGTGACACTTTTTCTTTAGCCTTTCTCTACCTTCAGGGTCGTGAAAATGTGACATGTCGCGATATCGTGACACTTTTTCTTCTCTGCTCTCTCTCTTCAAGTCATGAAAATGCGACATGTCACGAAATCGTGACACTTTTCTTCTCTGACCTCTCTCTCTTCACTGAAAATGACATGTCATGAAATCGTGACACTTTTTCTTCCGTACAATCTCTCTTCGCTTTGGACCGCAAAAATGAAACATGTCGCGAAATCGTGACACCTTTTCTCTCTCCTCTTTCTCTTCGCTTTGGACCGTGAAAATGAAACATGTCATGAAATCGTGACACCTTTTCTCTCTCCTCTTTCTCTTCGCTTTGGACCGTGAAAATGAAACATGTCACGAAATCGTGACACCTTTTTCTCTCTCCTCTTTCTCTTCGCTTTGGACCGTGAAAATGAAACATGTCATGAAATCGTGACACCTTTTCTCTCTCCTATTTCTTCGCTTTGGAAAAATGAAACATGTCGCGAAATCGTGACACCTTTTTCTCTCTTCTCTTTCTCTTGCAATATGTCACGAAATCATGACAGTTTTTCTACTTGTCTTTTTCTCTTCCAACATGTCATGAAATCATGACAGTTTTTCTTTCTTGCTCTTTCTCTCCGAACATGTCGTGATATCATGACAGTTTTCTTTCTTGCTCTTTCTCTCCAAACATGTCACGATATCGTGATAGTTTTGCTTTCTTGCTCTTTCTCTCCAAACATGTCACGATATCGTGACAGTTTTGCTTTCTTGCTCTTTCTCTCCAAACATGTCACGATATCGTGACAGTTTTCCTTTCTTGCTCAACATGTCGCGATATCACGATAGTTTTCTTCCTTGTGATTTTCTTTTGATTTTTCTCAAATGGGCCACTTCTATCTTTTGGAAAATCATTGTACATACTCTGAAGATCCTCTTAACTCCTGTCCACTACATCAACCGATCTGTCTAACTGTGTTGACAACAATGACAATACTGTTGCTGCACCTTGCTCATCAATCTCCCCCTTTGGAATTGTTGGCAACACACATGCACATTCCTGTAATTCTTCTCCCCCTTTGACAATAATACCAAAGGGCTGCTGCAGACTCCCCCTGAGTCCATGCACAACATTCTCAGGCACACGTTATGACAGTTAGCAAAAATTACAAATATGAGCACATAGATAATCAAATATATAAATGCTCCCCTTGAGAATGTGGTCCCGATAGCTAGTCAGTACTTGGGAAGCATGACCACTCCCAATTTATTGCGAAGGTACTCAAAAATTTCTTTGGGCAGCGGTTTTGTGAAGATATCCGCTACTTGCTCTGTAGTTGGGACAAAATCCAACTTTACCTCTTCTTCCGCAACTTTCTCCTTCAGAAAGTGATATCGGATAGCAATATGTTTTGTGCGAGAATGCATAACTGGATTCTTTGAGATATTAATGGCACTGGTGTTATCACACTTAACTAAAATTGGCTCACTGAAGTTAATGCCAAGATCTTTCAGGGTTTGTTTCATCCATAAAACCTGCGTACAACACGTAGTTGCTGCAATATATTCTGCCTCTGTTGTGGATAAAGAGACTGATTCTTGTTTCTTACTGTGCCATGCAACCAACCTGTCTCCAAGATAGAATGCACCTCCACTGGTACTCTTTCTGTCATCGACACATCCTGCCCAATCTGCATCTGAATACGCAATAAGAGTGAAGTCCTTACCTTTCGGATACCATAACCCATACTCCATAGTACCCTTTAGATACCGAAGAATCCTCTTCACTGCTGTCACATGAGTCTCCTTGGGACTCGCTTGAAATCGTGCTACCATGCAAACTGCCTGCAATATATCTGGTCTAGTAGCTATCAAATACAATAGGCTCCCAATCATAGATCTGTACATGGTTTGATCAACATCTGGAGATTTGTCATCCTTGCTCAACTTGCATCCTGTTGTCATGGGAGTGCTAACAGGCTTACAATCCTCCATTGTGAACTTTTTTAGCATCTCTTTCACATATTTAACTTGAGAAATAAATATGCCCTTCTCATTTTGATTAACTTGTAGTCCGAGAAAATACGAAAGTTCACCAATCATTGACATTTCAAATTCTTTTTGCATCTGCTTTGCTAAATCCTTACATGACTTATCATTGTTGCTGCCAAAGATGATATCATCTACGTATACAACAAGGACAATGAGATGGCCATTCTCCTTTTTGACATACAAATTGCTATCTACCATACCCTTTTTGAACCCTTGTTGAGTAAGATAGTTGTCTAGCCTTGCATACCATGCTCTGGGTGCCTGTTTCAAGCCATACAATGCTTTCTTCAACTTGCAGATGAAGTTGGGATTATCACCAAGTTGGAAACCATTAGGCTGCTCAATATAGACCTCTTCTTCAAGTTTTCCATTCAAAAATGCTGATTTCACGTCCATTTGATAAACTTTGAAATTCTTGTGAACTGCTAAAGCCAGAAACATTCTGATTGCCTCTAGTCTAGCCACAGGTGCAAAGGTTTCCTCAAAGTCAATGCCTTCAACTTGTGCATAGCCTTTACAGACCAATCTTGCTTTATTCCTTACTACTTGTCCATCTTCATTCAATTTGTTTCAAAAAATCCATTTAGTACCGATTATATTTTTATTTGCAGGTCTTGGTACTAACTCCCAGGTTTTGTTTTTCTCGATCTGATCTAATTCTTCATTTATAGCCATCATCCAACTTTCATCTTTGCTTGCTTCAACAATATTTTTGGGCTCTATGCTGGATAATAGAGAGTAGTTACTTACTACTCTTTTTCTTGTCTGAACACCAACTGTGGGGTCTCCAATTATCTGCTCTCTAGGATGATTTTTCTGCCAGCTGCCTGTTTTGAATTTTTTGTTTTCTTCCTCTTCTGAATCACTACTTAAATCATCTGATTCAATTTTTTGTTTCTTTTCCGTTTCTTTTTCCTCATCTCCTTCAATGACTTCTTCATAAATTGGGTAGTTTTCTTTATAGCTTATTTCTCGTTCCCTACCTTCATCAACTTTAACATCGGCACTCTCCACAATTTTCTTTAGCCTCTTGTTGTAGCATGTGTAGGCTTTGCTTTTTGTCGAATAGCCAAGAAAAATACCTTCATCAGCTCTATCTTCAAACTTACCAAGATTATCTTCAGTTCTTTTGATGTAACACTTACTGCCAAAAACTTTAAAGTATCTTGTTGTTGCCTTTCTACCGAACCACAGCTCATATGGTGTTTTGCTTTCATGCGTCCTCAACATGCACCTATTTTGGATGTATACCGTAGTATGGACTACCTCTTTCCAAAATCTGTCTGCTATTTTGCTCTCAGTCAACATAGTCCGTGCCATTTCCTGCATTGTCCTGTTCTTTCTTTCTACCACACCATTCTGCTGAGGTGTCCTTGCTGCTGAAAACTGTCTCCTAATCCCATATTTTTGATAGTACTCTGCAAACTCCTCTGAAATGAACTCTCCTCCTCTATCTGATCTCACACATTTAATCCTTTTTCCTGTTTGATTCTCAACTTGTTTTTTGAAAATCTTGAACATCTCAAAGGCATCTGATTTAAGCTTCAAAAATAGTATCCATGTCATCCTGGAATAGTCATCTATGCACAACATAAAGTATTTGTCACCATTTATGCTTTGTGTTCTCATGGGTCCACATAAATCAGTATGTATTAGTTCTAATGGTTTGCTTGTGAAGTACTCTTTAGTTTTAAATGTGGCTCTAGTTTGCTTCCCCTTTTGGCATGAAGCACAAATGCTATTTAAAGGTTTACCAATGGTGGGAATATCTCTTACTGCCCTTTTTGAGCTGATTCTTACTAGATTGTCGAAACTGATATGACCGAGCCTCTTGTGCCACAGCCAATTTTCTTCTTCCTGTCCAATCAAGCATGCTCCTTCTGAAGTCTCTGAGAGAGTATACAGGTTGCCAGATGTCCTTGATCCAGTTGCTATCAACTTTCCATGGTTTGTTGTTCTGACTTCACAACCCTGCTTCTTGAAAATTACTTCATGACCTCTGTCACAAATCTGACTTACACTTAACAAGTTATGCTTCAGACCAATCACAAACAAGACTTCTTTTGATTTGATTTTTCCATCACTGATCTTAACTGATCCTTTGCCAACTATCTTAGCTCCATCATTATTTCCAAATTTTACAGAACCACCTTCATATTTCTGTAACTTCTCAAATTTTTGTTTGTCACCTGTCATATGACTTGAGCATCCACTATCAAGTATCCATGGTGCAGATTTGTTCTGTGCTTTAAATGTTGTCTGTACGATCAAGGATTCCTTTTCTTCCTTGGGTTGCTCCTTTTCTTTCCACTCTGGTTTGATTACAGTTTTGGTCACTTGTTTTGACTTTTCTTTGTCAGTAGCCTGTGTATGTTTTTCTGGAAATTTTCTAGTTTGTCTCAAACCATTTGGTTGAAACTTTCTTCCCTGATGTTTATTTGCTGCAAATGTGCTTCGACAATTTCTTGCAATGTGCCCAAAATTATGACAGTTATAACATTCTACTGCATAATCCATCAGCGGTGAAAAAACATTTCTACTGGTAAAGTTCCTTTGTCCTACATTATACTTGCAATCTGAAATCTTATGACCATAACCATTGCATTTAAAACAATAACCAGAAAAGGAATGAGTGAACCTGGGTGATGGTCTTTGCCATTTTGTAGTGGGAGCCATAAATCTTCTTCTCCTTTGATGAGTGACATTGGTGAATCCATCATTGTCAATACTCCTCTCTTGCCTGGCTTTATTGCTTTCTTTAGCATGATTCATTTTTTCTTGATCAACCCTGATCTTATCTTCATTCTTTATGGGTTCTACAGTTATGGCCTTTGATCCATTTGATGATTCTCCTTCGACGAAACCTAAACCAAATTTGATGCCTGTAGTCCTTTGGTTATTTATAATCTTGTCCAGCTTCACAGAACTTCCTTCAAGTTTGTGATAACAACTCAATTTTTGATTCATCTCTTCTAGTTGTATCCTTAAACCAACAATCTCTTCTTCTAACTTACTGCACTCATCTATTTTCATGGTTAATTGTAGTTCGATATCTTCAGATATTTTCTTAAATTCATCTATCTGTACTTTCAAGCTGGATATGATATCATTGGCATCCTCAAGCTTTCTTGAAGTTTTCTTATTCTTTTTCCTTTCTAAACTCAGCTCTTTAAGTGCAGCGACCAACTCACCTTCCAGATCTACTTCAGCCTCAGCCTCAAGGTTTTTATTGCATTCCTATTTTTCCTCTATTTTTTCTTCTTCAAATGCCATGAAAAGAGCTTCACCTTTTTCTTCTTCAGAATCCTCACCAGAGCTGTCTTCTGAAGGACTGACATTCTTGGATATGAAACTTTTCTTCTTGAAGTTTCCTTTTCTAAAATTTGGTTTCTTCTTCCAGTCACCTCTTTCTTGGTGTGAACCTTCATCACTTTTGCTTTTCTCATTAAGAGGACATTTAGCTGCAAAGTGCCCAATGCCTCCACAGTTGAAACACTTAAATGGTAGCTTTCCTCTGTATTTTCCTTTTCCCCTGATTAGTTTTCGAACAAAGTTTGCTTCTGTTTCATCTGATGTCTCTTCTTCCTCGGATTCTTGTTTTGCTTTTATATTTTTATGTGCTTTAAAAGCAGCTTCTCTGTCTATGGGTTTAGTTTTTCCTATTCTCATCTCATATGCAGTTAAAGAACCATGCATCTCATCCATACTAAAAGTATTAAGATCTTTAGCTTCTTCTATTGCAGAAACTTTGGAATCAAATCTTTGGGGAAGAGATCTTAGTACCTTTTTCACGATGACAACATCTTCCATTTCCTCGTCGAGTCCTCTAATCGCATTAATGATTCCATTAACTCTCAGCATGTATGCCTCTATGTTCTCATCCTCATTCATCTTTAATGCTTCAAACTGAGATCGATGCGTTTGTAACTTGGCCTCCTTGATCTTGTCGTCTCCTTCATGAATGCTCCTTAGTTTGTCCCACATATCTTTTGCCATTTTACAACTCATGATCTTTATCAGTTCGTTGTCCACCAAACCGCACATGATAGCATTCTTTGCTTTAGAGTTATTCTCAAACAGTTTCTTACCGACAACATCGGTTGGAGGAGTGGTGGGTATGGTGTATCCACTGTCTACTGATTCCCAAATGTCATATCCCAGAGAACACAAATATGTCTGCATCCTGAGTCTCCAGAATGCATAATTAGTTCCGTCAAACAATGGTGCTTTGTTTGATGAGAATCCTTCACCACCTGCCATTGTCTCACTTCCAAGATCACCTTAGCCGATTAAGCTTGTTCAGGAACTTGGCTCTGATACCAATTGTTAGTCTCACAATGACACTGAGAGGGGGGGGTGAATCGGTGTAGCTATTAAAAACTTAAATCTTCAACTATTAATGCCAAAACAGAGAAAACTTAAAACTCAATAAAGCAGATATAACAAGAGAGCATTCCACAACACACGATGTAACGAGGTTCACCAATTTGGCTACTCCTCAAAAATGACTGCTTGGATTCCCGTCCAAATCCAGCCTTTGCAAAATACAATTTTACAATCACTTTACCAGCACCCACTGGAAGGAGCACCAACCCTTGGTTTATCTGCACCAATAGAAAGGAGCACCAACCCCTAATTTCTCTACACCTACAGAAAGGAGCACCAACCCCTAATTCAAGCACCAACTTGAACTGCACTTTTGAAACTATCAGATTGACATAAGAATGCCTTCGCTTATACAAGACCCTGATTGGTCTATTGCTAACCCAACCTCTCTCACTCTTCACCAAAACACACACACTCTTCAAACTCTACTTACTGCTCTTTTATGGCTCTCACTGCTCTGCTTAATACTCTTCTTGCAGCACTCTTTCAACACCCTTCTTGCAGCACTTTCACACAATTTTAGCACATAATCCTCTGCGTAGACCTCCTTTTATACCCATATTGTATTTTTGTAACTCTAGTTGTAACTCCTTCTTTCATTTCTCATATTCATTGTTGTAACTGCCTTCTAACTGTAACTGCTTTTGTATATATATAGGGTAGGCTTTTCGTCAAACATGATGCATGTTACGCATTGACACATATACCCCTAACATGACTGTTCATCTTTCATTTTTGTGCATGCATGCATATTCGATTCTATTTATACGACTGTTAGATTTCTCCTTCTTTGACTGTTCTATAATTAGCTGCATCATTTTCTTTTGTAACAGCCCTTGTAATCTGTGATAACTTGGTTAACGGTCACATATCTTATTTGGTTGGGTTCTATTTTTAGCTCGTGCACATCGAAAGTCAAGTGACACTTCTGCCTCTTTGCTTTTTTTGCTTGTACCGTGAAAACACAATGTCGCGATATCATGACACTTTCGCCTCCTTCTCTTTGCTTTACCCAAACAACACATGTCGCGATATCGCGACACTTTCACCTTCGTACTCTTCCTTTTTACTTTTGTCACGATATCGTGACACTTCTACCTTCTTACTTTCTCTCTCCTCATAGAGTCGCGAAAATGCGACATGTCGCGATATCGCGACACTTTTTCTCCTTTGCTCTTTCTCTTGCCTTTGGTCATGAAAATGCGACATGTCACGATATCGTGACACTTTTTCTTCTTCCTTCTCTCTTCAGGTCTCGAAAATGTGACATGTCAGATATCGTGACACTTTTCCTTCTCTTTCCTCTTTATCATGTCAAATCGTGACACTTTTTTTCTCTCCTCTCTTCAAGTCGCAAAATGACATGTCATGAAATCGTGACACTTTTTCTTCCGTACATTCTCTCTTCGCTTTGGACCGCGAAAATGAAACATGTCACGAAATCGTGACACCTTTTTCTCTCTCCTCTTTCTCTTCGCTTTGGACCAGAAAATGAAACATGTCATGAAATCGTGACACCTTTTCTCTCTCCTCTTTCTCTTCGCTTTGGACCGTGAAAATGAAACATGTCACGAAATCGTGACACCTTTTTCTCTCTCCTCTTTCTCTTCGCTTTGGACCGCAAAAATGAAACATGTCATGAAATCGTGACACCTTTTTCTCTCTCCTCTTTCTCTTGCAATATGTCATGAAATATGATTTTTAACATGTCACGAAATCATGACACTTTTCTCTCTTCTCTTTCTCTCTAACATGTCAGGAAATCGTGACATTTTCTTCTCTCTTTCTCTTAACATGTCAGAATGTTTTTCTCTCTTCAAACATGTCACAAAATCGTGACAGTTTTCTTTCTTGCTCTTTCTCTCCAAACATGTCGCGATATCGCGACAGTTTTGCTTTCTTGCTCTTTCTCTCCAAACATGTCGCGATATCGTGACAGTTTTGCTTTCTTGCTCTTTCTCTCCAAACATGTCGCGATATCGCGACAGTTTTCTTCCAAACATGTCGCGATATCGCGACAGTTTTCCTTTCTTGCTCAACATGTCGCGATATCGCGACAGTTTTCTTCCTTGTGATTTTCTTTTGATTTTTCTCAAATGGGCCACTTCTATCTTTTGGAAAATCACTGTACATACTCTGAAGATCCTCTTAACTCCTGTCCACTGCATCAACCGATCTGTCTGACTGTGTTGACAACAATGACAATACTGTTGTTGCACCTTGCTCATCAAGTATATCTCAATCATCCAACCAAAATTCTCCAACAAGACAAGAATTCCAAAAAACTTTCATATTTACCTTGTTTCAACATATAAATATCCTTCATAGTCACATTTTCTCAACATAAGCTCTGAATTACTGAATAAACAATTCCACTGTCTCTTTAAAATTCCTCAAAGAATGATGAGGTATTTGATAATACCATTCTAATGCCACAAAGGCTCTTAGGGAATGTTTTTAGTAAGAACATGTCATCATATATAATATAATGGCATGTCCTAAACATCCTTAAATATTCAATTGGGTCCTATGTTCCCTTATAAATAAGAAAAACCAACATCTAAAAATGCTTAGGGTAGGGCCTATAAGTGACAACAGGGTCTAAGTGTTGATTGCACATTTTCTTATAATTGTAGGTGAAACTTAGAGGTTGAATCATATCCACTCTTGAGACCAATTGTTTCACCATATTTTTCAAACTTTGCATATCAGTATTATTGTTGTGCAATACCCTTAGGTTCCCTAGGGGAGGGTTATAGATAGGTTGTTGAAAGGGAACTTGGCCAATGTTGGAGGTATTGACACTATTATGGTATGGATTATGATATGTGGTATCTTGTTGTGGAGGACAATCGATATTTTATGGAACAAAAACATGAATGTTGAGATGAGAAGAATGAGGATATTGAGCATAATATTGATATGTACTACTAGTTGGAGGAATTCATGGAATTCTCCCAATGTTGGTGGTTATAGTAGTTACATATGTTGGTTTATAAAAAGGATTAATATGATGTGAAGATTTAAACAATGGATTAGTGTGAACATTTCAAGGAGAAATAATTGGAGGATGAGATGTCCCAACCTCTTCAAGTTGGGCCTCCTCATCCATAGCCTTAACCAAGGCATCCTTATGATGTTTCATGAAATTCTAGATATGATCATATGATTTGAAGGTGAGGTCTCCATTAGACCCCTCAAGAGGATCAAGGTCAATACCAGTTTCTACATGTTCTTCCTCATCTAGATAAGGGTTCTCCCTATCAATTTGATCATCCTCTTGAATAATATTATATTCCAAAAGTATTCACTTACTCATAAGGTTGGGATCCATTAGGAGAAAGAGAAATTATAGAGGAGAAAAGGAGGATCTGAAAGCTAGTGGTCTTGCTTACAATTTTTTGAGAAAGAGAAAGAATAGAGGAGAAAATGACAAAAAAAAATTTACAATGTTTTTAATATTTTTTAATTCTAAGAAAACAAAATTAGTGGTCTTGCTTAAAATTTTTAAAAATAAAAACAAAAGAAAGATGCTTCCTAAATTGACCAGTAAGACATATGTTCATGTTGGATTCACCAAAGATGTAGAGGGAGAAAACTGCCCTATTGTGAATGATTCTCGATTGGGTCTATTGGGAGCCAAGGTGACTATAGGGGTGTGTTATATTATCTACACTCGAGGGATTGGGGATCGAAGGGTTCAACATGAATGGTTTTAGGACTTGCTCCAATTCTGGGATGGAGATGTTTAATGTGTATATTAAGCAAACACCTATGTTTAGCCTTTATAAAAGCTTAGCTATGGAAAAATGAAAGAACAATGCAGGACAAAAAGAAACACAAGCAAGCAAAGACTAACCCTAAGATGATTCTTGATTTTCAATGATGACTAAACCCTAGCTTGAAATAAAATAAATATTTTAATTTTTACCAAGGGTTTAAGAGAATGCACAAATATAATTAACCCTAGCATGCAAACTATATGCTTTTTTTTTTAATGCACGTAAATAAATCAAAATGTTTTCCTTTTATTTATGATTAAATTTGAAATAGACAAAAAAAAAATGATAAACATTATAATAAGTTTATTTATGTCACTTATCTGATTTAGTGGTTGATCCTAGCTTCAACTTGTGTCCAAAACATCCAAATAGCTTCAAACCTATGAAACAACTTATAAATATTGGAAAAATTGATCAGTGTTTGGGGGTCTGCTTAAGTTGTTGTATGATTGATCTTAGAGGTGCAACAATCAATCCCCCTTGGTCCTTTTAGCCAACCTTTCAAAATTAAAAATTATTGTTGACCTCTGGATGCAAACACAGTGAGATGACATCATGAAACAATGAACTAGATGCAAATATAATGAACACAATGCTAAACTAGTATGCAATTAGAAATCCTAGGGTTTGAGGATAAACAATTACCCCCAAGCTAGTATGATTTAAATGCAAATAAAATAGAATGATAATAGAAAGGAAACAATGCAAAATAGATATGCAAACCAAAACCCTACGGTTTGCAGACAAATAGTTTTCCCCAACTCTATCAAAATTGAATTCATGCCCTATAAATTACCAAGTGCGAATTTGATGACCAAAGGAAAATAAGTAGTAGAAAGTAGAACATGTGAAAATAGGATTTTATCCAAATTTGTGCCTTGTAACATATGGGATGCAAATTCACACAAGAAGACTTAAAACAAAGAATCCAAATGTGAAATATAATTTTAACACAAAATTAAATAATTTAAAATCTAATGAATGCAAAGAAGAAACCTAATAAGACTATAGAAGAAGCAAGAGCAAAGGCAAAAGACCTCTCGTCCTTCAATAATACAAGTTTATCATCAAGGCTTTTCCACTTGTAAATCACAATAAGCACACCAAATATAGAACACCAGACCACCAAAAATACTAGATAAAAAGAATATTGCACCAGAGGTCACTTAGATCACTTAGGAATACTTCACACATCAAGATTACCAACAAAAAACTTATCTCTAAAAAAGGGATTCAACCCCCCTTACTTACAGAGGGGTTGGAGGGCTAAAGATGTGAAAAAACAATTATCCTTGGCAAAGATGATGCCATAAAAGGTTACCCCAAAATTTAAACTTTATAGAAGAAAAAATCCAAATTTGCCAAATTTATGCTCTATAATTTACCGCACGAAGATTTGGTCAAGGTTAAGAAAAAAAAAGTAAAACACAAGAAAAGAGGGTTCAAATTTGCACTTATAAAATTTTTGAGCCTCCTATGGGATTCTAAGGAAAAATGACTCATTTGGATGGTTCAATTTTCCAAATATACAAGTTGTTGCTCTAAGCCAACAAACCAAAAGTTGGAACTAAGTATACCTTTGCCAATTGCTTCTCATCCATGGTAAACCATCTCTATGGACCTAGTCAATGGGATTCCAATGACAATATACAACATGATTATGTCTTTGTGGTGGTAGATTGATTCAATAAAAGGTTAATTTTATTCCAGGTTGTAAATTAAGCTTCACAATTGACTAAGTCCAACTTTTCTTTGATAATGTGTGGTGATCATTTTGCTTACCCATCAACATTGTATTTTATCATAATTCATACTTTGTGGGTCACTTTTGGTACTCTTTATGGAAGTTACTAGGAGTCTCTCTCAACTTATCTACTATTTTCTATCCTTAGTAAGATGCAAAAACTAAAGTGGTAAACCACACACTTATGCAAAGTCTCACACTTCTCTAGCTAAATGGGACTTAAGTCTCACCCACATTTAGTATGATTATAATCAAGAAGTTCATGCTTCCATAGGTCATTCCCTTTTTGAAGTGTGTTTTATTTTCCAACCCTTGGCACCTTATAAATTCCCCTTATCCTTACCCTCTCTAGCTACTATTCATGTCCAAAAGGATCAAGATAAGACTAGATCTTTCAAACACTTACAACAATTGCAATCTAAAGTTATAAAAACTTTATCGAAGACACAACAACAATAGAAGCAAGCCATGGATAGCCATCAATTTTCTTATCACTTCCAGGAGGGTGATTGAGTTTGGTTGTATTTGGACAAACATCATTTTACAAATAAAGCCTCTTTGATATAGACCTATACCATTCTATAGTAGGTGTCAGCTAATGCCTTCTATCTAGAATTACTAGAACATCTATGAATACATGATGTCATTAATGTGGAACTTCTCAAGTCATATCATGAATCTACATTGGAAATAGAATCTATCATTAATCATCCTACCAATGGAGTACCTAATTTTTAAAGACCATTGGATTTAGATTAGGTGTTTGACATGAAGGCTTGACATACCCGTCATTGATCTACCACTTCATACTTGGTTGGAAAGAAAGAAAAACTTATGTATTAGGCGTGTTGGGTGCCTCATCGCCAAATGTCTTAGTATTTTTGCTCTGGACACACTGGGGATTAATGATCCTATTGTTGGAAGGAATGATGAGGATATTTGATTTAAAATATTAATTAAATTTAAAAAAATTAAATTAAAAATTAATTAATCATTAATTACTAATGAATTATTATTAATTGACAATGAATTAATAATAATAATAATTAATATCACTTTAAAAAATTTATATTGTAAAAGGCACGCCTATTTAAATCATGTTGATTCATTATTATATCTTTCCCATTAAGTTTTTGTATCAAATGATGACCCAACTATGTGGATATCCTTTAGCCCCAAGACCAATAATATTTTTTACTACAGGTAATACAATGCATATTGGCTTAATTTTCTAACTTCATACCCAAAAAATCCAAACATGCCATCCAAATTTAGTATCTTATTGAAATTTAGTGAGTTCAAAAAGGATGAGCAAATGATGATGTCATGTATAGCCATATTCAAGGGAGAAGGGTGACCAAAATATTTGCAAAAAATACATAGCCTTAATACATATCTAGGGCAGTCCCATATGATTGATTGTGCCAAGTACATCTCTAATAAAATGGACAATCAACTCAAGGAATTTAAAAAAAAGAGAAATTTTAACCATACTTCCTATGTGCTTTGGTTGATCCTCTACTAGAAGAAAGAATGGTTTTCCACCCTCTATCTAGACTAGGTAAGGGAGGATGGACAACCTCTAATCATTATGGAATGCATGGATGTACCTTAATGAGAAGTGAGAAAGACTTCTTATTACTTCTATGACAAGGCGTACAAGGTCATCATGGAGAAATTTAGGGGGAAAGTGCCAAGACTAATAATGAGAAATGGTAACTATTAACAGAGGGAAAACAACCAAAAGGAGATTTCTAATTTGAAAGGGATAAGTATTTTATTTGCTTCTATGTCTTCTCAACCATGCCCTTCAAGTTATATGCATGAGTGCCAAACTACATGTTCAATTTGGAATATATGTGACAATTTGACTACATAGAAAAATTACTTCAAGAGGTAGAGGAAAACCACCTTCTACTTACTCAAGTAGCAAATAATGAACATCACTCCAAATATAAATGATTTCCACTTGGTGGTAGATGCCAAAATTGAGAGATATGGGTCTCAAATAACTTAAAAATCAATAAGCATATGGACTAAGGGATTTAAAAAAAAAAACTTAGGGGTGAAAAATTGGATACCTTTTTTACACATTAGAATATGTATAAAATATAATAGTAGGCCATCCTAAATGAAGAGACAACCCTTGCAAATCTAGGAAGCAATTGAGGATATGCAAATGAAATTCAAAGTGGGTATGATAATCCCTAGAGTGGTATACATTTCACAAAAAATAGAAGGATGATTTTGACCTAGATATCAATTTATATAATCAAATGTTGGAGGTGCTTTAGAAACTTGGGTACAATGATTAAAAAATCATTGCATGTTAAAGGATGAGGTACAAAATGAACACTATTATTAAAGCCATAGGATATTGTCTATTAAATGCTAAATTATCTATAATCTAGGATAGAAAACACCCTAAAGGCATAAAAATTGCCAAGGCCATAAAGAAAATGATAGTAAGACCCTCAATACCCTAAAATAAGCCCATGAAGAAGGTGACATTGGCAATCACCATCTTTGCTATGTTGATAACTCTAATAGTGGCTAGTCTGGAAATCATATAGATAATGATGAAGCTTTAGAAAGGATTTTAGAAGTATGGAACTATGTTTGGATAAGTGGCCATGATAATAGAAAAATAGTAACAAAGAAAAACAAACCTAGCTTGAGAAAGGAAAAATACCTCAAGGAGGCTCCCATTTTGAGTTGAGAATGACCAATATAGTGGCCATAAATTCACCCACTCATAGCCCTCTATAACCTTCCACCACTACCCTTCATATTTGTCCTTTCTTATTCTTATTCTATTTTTTCTCTCCTTTCTCTATTTATCCTCCCTTCTTCCTCTATTCCCACTTCTTCCTCTTTCCATTATTTTTTTATACTTCTCTCACCATCCACCAATGTAATACTTATTTCTCTACGAGGCACTCCGCCTTATGGTTACCCAAGAGGCACCCCATCTCCAAAAATTATGGTCATTATGGGAACCGTATCCATATAATCATTTCTATCTCCACTCATCCATGCCATTGCCTCAAATCCATAAATACCATGCACCATGTTTCCCCTATCTACCACTTTGAATAAAATAACTTCACATCCCACCCCTACCAATTCTACATCATTTTGTGCTATCACCACTCAGTTTCCACTCTTGTTATTCCATACATGTCCACTCACCCACCATCCCAAGCATTGTTGGAGAATATCATATTATTAGGTACATGCAAATGTACCCCCATGGAACCTTCATGGTACAAATGTAAATATGTAATATATTAGGGTTGAGTCTATAGTTTATATGAGTGATTTATATTTCCCTTTTATGTAAGTGTCAATGTGCAGGAAATGCAAAAGTTTCATGTAAGTAGGAGTACAAGTGTGTAGTGAGATAATGTGCACAAGTATATTATATTTCAGTGTGCAAATATGTAAGGTGAGGATGTACACAAGTGTATTATACTAGGAGTGCATTTAGGAGAGTAAGTTTCATGTAGAAGTGTGCCAAAATAATAGAGTCAAGTGTGCATGGAGAGTCTAGTATACAAGCAGTAAGATGAGAAGATAAAGGTCAATAATAGAAAAGGTCTTATCTCCTAGATATGTGAGGAGTGCAATAGACAAGTATTGAAGAGTCACCTTATTATGTCTATGTTATGGAGATAAAGCTCCATACAATGTAACATGAAAAACATGAGAAAATAGAGAAAGAGTCTCATTGATAATAAAGCTTGTATACAAATTTGAGCAATTCACCTTGTAGGTATTCTTCATACATGTACATGAATGATTTTGGCCATTTACATTCATATTTGATATTATAAGTGAATGTTATTTTATTATTATATTGGCCTAGATATATATATTTGATTGCTCATATATTATTCTACTCTTGATATTAATATTTTGACCTTTAATATTGTGGCTTATTTACTTTTGGACCTATGATATTTTGAGATATTTAAGCTTAAAATCCAACAATGGTATCAGATCCACCACCATTTAAATCTATCCATTTTTAATAGAGTTAATTTTTTTGGAGTATATTACATTATTTGGCACATGCTAATGTACCCCCATGGTACCTTCACAGTACAACTTGTAAATATTATATTAGGGTTGAGTCTTAGATTAGAGTGAGTATTATTTTCCCTTTCTATGTAAGTGTATATGTGCAAGAAATCCATGTGTATCATGTGAGTGTGTGTGAAAATGTAAGTTGAGTATATGTGTACATGTGTCTTAGGTTAGAGTGTGCAAAGTGTTGGATAATATTACATTATTTGGTACATGATAATGTACCTCCTTGGTACATCCTTGTAAATATTAGATTAGGGTTGTGTCCTAGATTAGAGTGTGAGTAAATATTTTATGTAATTTAATAATGTGCAATAAATGCACAAGTGTCATGTAAATGAGTGTGCAAGTGTTATATGTGTAAATATGCACAAGTGTCTTATATGTAAGTGTGCACATGTGTTATTAGATTAGGAAGTGTATGTGAAGAGTCATCTCCAAATGCACATACAAGATAGAGTCATGTGTATGCAAGTGTCAAGTAGAGAAGCCAAGAGTCATAAGACTTGGCATAAGGAAAAGGAAGAATCAAGTAACCAAAGAGTCATCCTACAATGGCTATATATTACTCCATAGTGTATATCACCAATCATCACCTACATCACCACCTACATAGTCTACATTATCTACATTGTGAGCATTGTTATTGTAAGAGTTGATGATACATTTGTAAGAGAAGGAGGAGTAATAAATTTTACATACATTTGAGCAACTAATATTGTAAGTTGTGCTACATGCTTCGTATATGTATTTTTCAGGCTATTACATTCATATTTTTGCTTATTAATGAATGCTAGTTGATATATTATTAGCCTTGATATACATATTAGTTGGCTCATATTATTCTGGTTACATTAATATCTTGATCATATTATATTACAAATATCATATACTTGATCCTATGAGTTTACATTAATATTAAGGTTTCAAAATCCATCACAAAGTGAAGGTCAAGTGTCATGTCTAGGTGCGCATACAATAGTGAGTCATGTATATGCAAGTGTTAGGTAGAGTAGCCAAGATTCATAAGACTTGGCATATGGAAAGGAATAGTCAAGTATCCAAAGAGTTATTCTACTATAGCTATATTACTCCATAAAGAAGTATCCAAGTATCTATGTATCCCTTTTGTCTTGCCTCGAGAAGTCATCCATTCTTCTTCTCAATGTATGGAAGCGATCTGACATTGTTTCTCATGTGGTGGATGGGATCCCTTTTTGTGTCCTCCATTTTTCTAAGTGGGAATGCCATCATGGTAGTGTTATTCATCGTTAGTATTGGCATGTCTATACACCTATTGGTGGCTCCTTTGAGCTGGTGATATTTGGTCTTTGTAGGGTCGGCCCTTCCATGGTGGTTGTTGTGATTTTTTGGTTCTCCCCAGATTACCTAGGGTAATTCCCAATTGTTTTCGCAGTTTTTGTCATCCGATTAATTTTTCCTTGTGAGTGGGATTTTTTTGCTGCCCCTTGCGTTGGTTTTTGCCCTCTTACCCGAGTATGACATTTTTTTCTTCTTTTTGGTTCCTAGGTTCTCTTGGTTTCCCTCGTTGGGAAGTCTCGATCCCTTCTATGGTGCTCGACATTTGAATTTGGTGGTAGTGATCATGTATTTATTTCTTGTTCCATTATGGGGTATCCTCCACTTGTGTATTCTTATTGGTTCAAGCTAGGTTGGTTGTGTTTCTTTTATTTTATATTTGTTTGGGAGGAATTAGTTTTTGATGATGATGGGTAAGGCAAAGGTATTTTATCCTTAAAAAAATTGATTAATTCTCGGTTGGAACCTGTGTCCATAACCTTCGATGATGAAGTCAAATATATTTTGGCAAAGAGGGGTCTTTTGGAGTGCATACAAAAGTTTCATGGGCACAACCTGATGCTTACTAAGTGGATGGTGGCTACTTCACTTAAAGGAAAATCTAGAGCTCACTGAAGTTGATGTTGGACTACTTTGAGGTTATTTCTCATTTGGCTATTTTTTTTGCTCAAGAGGTGGGTAGGTTGGGGTAGAACCATCTCAGTTCTCCTCTTCGTACATGTTTTTGGGTTTTAGTTGTGTGCATTTTCTTTCTGGTTTGCTCCACATTCTCTGGTGGGATTTTGTTCTAGTATTTTTTGCCCAGATGGAATTTTGATTGTACAGGTTGCGAGATCCTTTTAAAACCCTATTTATTATTAATAGTAACAAAAAAAAGTATCTATGTATCCAAGTATCCAAGTATAAGTATTTGAGCATTATATTATCAAGATCATATTTGTAAGAGAAAGTGGAGTAATAAAGATTGCATACATTTTGAGAAATTAATATTGTAAGTTGTGCTACATGCTTTGTACATGTATGATTTAGGCTATTTACATCCATATTAATCTTTATTAATGAATGCTATTTGATATATTATAAGCCTTGATTTACATATTAACTTGTTCATATCATTATCTTGATCTTAATGTATTGTGGCTATATTATATTTGATCTTGTGATATTTATCCTAGGATTTTTATGTTAGTATTAAGTCTTAAAAGGCCATAAATGGTATCAGAGCTACTATGAGTAGTTTCTATTAGAGTTATCATCTTCACAGGTTGATCAAATTTATTTAGCTACATACAAAAAATAATTTTGTCCAGTTTGATGAAATTGATTTAGGGTCTATCCACTTTAAAGACAATGTGACTTACATTCTATAGTAAGTTCATATTGAACATAAAGGCTAGAGTCTTTCCACCATTGAAAAAAACTAGTGAAGATGAGGAATCAACTATAAAGTATTTTCATGGTTGAAGAATAACTAGCGAAGACCAAGACTCATCTATAGAGTCTTTCCATGGTTATAACTAGTGAAGACTAGGTCTTACATATATTGAAAGGTATTTAAAGTTTATGATAGTTGAACATTTAGGATCATAGCCAACCCTTGAAATTTATTTCAAAGGTTAAATAACTTAGGAGCATTCAAGCCATCTTAACAGTCAGAAGGTTTTAGGGACACTCAGAGTCACCTGGATATAATAGTAACTTCTCTAACAAGGAGGATAATATTACTAAGGTCTTTAGAGTTACAACTAATATTAATCTTCATAAGTTTGAGAAGCTTCCTACAATAGATAGAGAAGAATTTCATCTTCCAAGTTTAAGAGAAAGCAAAAAGAGAAGGATATATCAAGTCTTTCTTAAAGTTAGTTTTCATTAAGTAGAATATTAATTAGAGTTGCAAGATTCAAGTTTAAAAAACCTTGACAAAAGAAAGTTTTAGGTCTAGAAGAGAGACCTTGACAAAAGAAATTTTATATCTTGAAGAGAGTCCTTGACAAAAGAAAATTCTAGATCTAGAAGAGAGACCTTGACAAAAGAAATTTTTAGGTCTTGAAGAGAGACCTTGATAAAATAAAGTTTCAGGTCTTGAAGATAGACCTTGACATAGATTAAAGGATTCAAGTCTTGAAGATAGACCTTGATATAAGATATAGGAGGATTTAGATATTTAAGAAAGACCTTCATAGGTTAAAGGATTCAAGTCTCCAAGACAGACCTTGACATGAGAGAATAGAAGGCTCAAGAGAAAGAAAGATAAATATAAGAAGACAAAAGGTAGGGTTCATGCTTAGAACTCAAAAATATATGGTAGAGGCTCGAGGTCAGATACCATATTTTATACTTAGGAAAGTGCACATTAAAGGGGGATGTTAAAATATTAAAGTGCACTTTGCCTAATTTAATATGCTTTTTGCTTTTTAGGGTTAGGGTTTCCTTTCTAAAAACCCTAATCTTTTCCAAACCCTAATTTCTCCCTATATGTACTCATTCATGAATAATATTGAATAATTAATTTTGGTTCTAACAATGTGAAGGCCAAATAGATAAAATAAAGGACCATTCAGTTCAACTCCAAGTGACGCAAGAAGGATAAAGCCATTCAGCTCAAGGCAATGCTAATAAGGATATATCCATTTAGCTCAAGGTAATGTTAAGAATAATAGAGCCATTGGGTTCAAGATAGAGTAGAATCATTCAAGGAGGAGTTAGATCTAAGAGCAAGCATATAGAAAACCAAATGTTAGAGTTATAAAGGTAAAAATACCATAAGAACGTGTTTTGAGCAACACATGGATAACATTATTTGAGAATATATTTGGGAGTAGCGCCTTGATGATGTTTTGAACAGTGCCCTAATGACATCCTAAGAACACCAAAGCATGTTGTCTTGAAAGAAGCAACAACGTGCAACGTCAACCAAGAGATGCAACATCATGCAAACTCAACCAAAATAAGCAACAATGTGCAATGTCAACCAAGAGAAGCAAAAATGTGCAACATCAACCAAGAGAAGCAATGTTGAATAACATGCAACGTTAATCAAAGTGCATAGTCCTTAGCTAAGAAGCACCTTGAGATAAATCTGTCACCAAGAATTTATCTGAGGATAATCAAATTGAGCAATGTAACATCACCTCAAAATTGCTATTCTGATACAACCAACACTCAAATAAGACTAAGCATTCTAAAGTATATTGGTTGGAAGACAAAAGGTTAAGCTGCAGAGAAGAGACATTGAAGATAAAATACCATTCAAAATTGTAAAAATAAAGTTAACATAAGGTTGATAGATTCAATTGCCAATGTATTCGTCTGTTATATTTCAAAAGAGTAATGCATAATGATCATCTAGTGAAATGGTTGCAAGCCATGTGGAAGTGAATTCCTTACAAGCCATTGGGAAACAAAATGTTTACAAGCCATTTGAAAGTGTAACATTCAACTTTGCACACTTGGAATTGGAATGCTTGAAAGCGAATCATCTTAATTGCACATAGCACTCATTCAAGCCTATTAAGAATAGTTGACATGAATCTTCCCTAATACATCATTCATAGCAAATGTTTATCAACACGAGGAACATCAGAGCAAAAAAGTAGAGAGCAATGAAGTCATCAAAACACAAGAGAAGGTTAGGGTTTTATAAAGCATTTTTTATTTTTGGAAAGTATAAGGTTTTATTAAGGTTAAAATATTTTATTGAGGAGTGATAAGTAGTAATAGGTTTATTATTGAAGAATTATATTTGTTTTTGGAGTGATAATTAAGTTGCTTAAGTTGTTAGTTGGAGTGATAAGTAGGAACAACAAAAGTTGTATAAAATATTTGAAGTGTGAAATCAAGCTAATTAAATTTAGGAGAGATAAGTAGAATAAAGTTTGGAGTGATAAGTTTTTATTGGTAGAGTAAAGTTTTTAAAAATTATTTTATGATTGAAGTTTATTTTATATTAAAGTAGGAGTAATAAGTTTTTGAATTGGTTTATGTTTTTGAAGAAAAAATTCAAAATTAAAGTTTTTTGAATATTTACAAATTTAGTTATTTGGGAGTCAAAAGGGTTTTAACATCAAAACTTAGGAAAACATAAATTTGCAAAATTTATATTTTTAGTTTCTAATATTAGGGAGACAAGGTTTTCTACTTCATAGGTAATAAACTAGAAATTTTGAATTCTTGTTTTTTTTTTAATTGTATTAACCTAGGAGATATAAGGTTTGCCTACATCAAAGGAAATATATTCTTAATATTTTTTGCATATCATGGAATAAATTATTAAAAATGCATTCAATGAGGATAGTGAAGAAATGATGCACACACTTAAGTTTTATTCTCAAAATTTGATAGATAACTTTGATGGAAAGAAACAAATGACTAATGATTTAAAGGATAAATTATCTTTGTTTCTCAAGGATGCAAAATAAGAAAAATTTACAACTCTTATAAGTTATCTATATGAAAAAAATTTCAATACATAGTGGAATTCACAAAACACCATTATATTTTCTTCAAAAGAGTGTTTAATAATGTATTTATCGTTATTTAGCTTTGATATTTTTCAAGGGAAAAAACAAACTAAGAGGAATGACACACATAATTTAAATGAATCATATGTTAGTTTCAATAAGGAATCATTGAAATCAAAGTTATACTATTGTGATAATTTACTAACTCAATTTTTAGAAGATATATCATCAAGTATATCACAAATGAAGATGCAAAAAAAGAAAAGAAGAAAGACAAAAAAATCACATCATGAAGGTTTATAAGATATTTAAATTCAAACAACAAAGAGGAATCTTATAGAGAAACTTCAGATAATGATCTAAAGAGATATATTGAAGATCAAGATGAAGACCATGATTGAAGACTAGAATCTTCAATAACAAAATAATGTAATACAAGAAGGTGTTGGAGTATATTACATTATTTGGTATATGCTAATGTACCCCCATGGTACCTTCATGGTACAACTTGTAAATATTATATTAGGGTTGAGTCATAGTTTAGAGTGTGAGTATTATTTCCCCTTTCTATGTAAGTGTGTATGTGCAAGAAATGCACAAGTGTCATGTGAGTGTGTGTGCAAATGTAAGTTGAGTATATGTGCACAAGTATCTTGTATGTAAGAGATCAAATATGTAATGTAAAGATGTGCACAAGTGTCTTAGGTTAGAGTGTGCAAAGTGAAGGTCAAGAGTCATGTCTAGGTGTGCATACAATAGTGAGTCATGTGTATGCAAGTGTCAAGTAGAGTAGCCAAGAGTCATGAGACTTGGCATATGGAAAGTAATAGTCAAGTATCCAAAGAGTCATTCTACTATGGCTATATAGTACTTCATAGAGATGTATCCAAGTATCCAAGTATGCAATTATTTGAGCATTACATTATCAAGATCATATTTGTAAGAGAAAGTGGAGTAATAAATATTGCATATATTTTGAGCAATTAATATTGTAAGTTGTGCTACATACTTTGTACATATATGATTCACACTATTTATATTCATATTATTGTTTATTAATGAATGCTATTTAATATATTATAAGCCTTGATTTACATATTAATTTGCTCATATTATTCTGCTCATATCATTATCTTGATCTTATTGTATTATGACTATATTATATTTGATCCTATGATATTTATCCTGGGAGTTTTATGCTAGTATTAAGGCATAAAAAGCCATAAAATTTAGAGATTGTCCACTTTGAAAGTAGTGAAGAATAGGAATCTATTATTTAAGGTCTTATTGAGTAAATATTGAGGGCTAAGGATAAGTCACCTTGATTTGGATGCTAGGGTCTTTCCACTTGGTTGAATAAAAACTAGTGAATACTAGAACTCAACTATGATTGAATCAAAAGAAAGTTGGACATTGAGAAGAAAGCCAACTTAGAATAAAGTTGAAAGTTTTGGGAAATTCAAAGTCACCTTGATAATATTCTAGATTCTTTAAATAAGAAGAGAAAAATCACTATCAAATATTTAGAAAGAGCCAAATCAGCAGAAAATTGGTCATTCAGGGACATTAATAGTTACCCTAATATATATTTTGGATTCTCTATAAAGAAGGAGAATCATATTTTATTCTTAGGTGTGACCTAAGACATTGGAGAAGATTTCAGATATTGGAGATAGATTATAGAGATTGAAGAAGCATTAAAGCTTCCAAGGATAGAGAATCATATAAGCTTACTAAGTATACAAAGATAAGAAGAGTTTTGAGAAGTACAAAGAAGAAGTCTCCAAATATAAAGGCAGATAGGGGCATATAGAAGTTCTGGTTATTCAAAAAAACTAGAAGCATTAGACTGATTATAGCAATATTAGTCTTGGCTTTGATATATTTTTGAAAAGGGATTTTATTCTATAGCCAGTAGAGAATCGCACTACCAAAGCATAGTCTAGAGATAAAAAGGAGTACCTAGACATATTTAGTGGATCTATCATCCACTATAGAATTAAAATTTATCCAAAATTCAAGCAACCAATATAGAATTTGAAGAGGTAAACATTCAAGTGGTCTATATACAGAGGATGTCTACGAAAACACTAAAGCTATATACAAAGAAGACTAAACACCTAAACAAGGAAGACTAAGCATCTGCACAAGGGATACTGTGTGGATATTAAAGTAGTAGGATTAGAGAAACTAAGTAACCAACTCTAGAAAATAAAGTGGCCATTTAGGAATCTAAATGGCAGGCTATTAAAAAGAGCAACATTATAATTGCAGAGAGAGTTAAAGTAATACTACCATCATAAGATAATGTGCTAGCAAAACACATGCCAATTCACAATAGAACTAGAGTGAAGTACAAAGCATTGATTCGTGATAGAACAAAGAGTATATTGCATCAATTCACAATTGAAATAGAGTGTTTTCCAAATCATACATTCATAGAGAACATTATTATAGAAGAAAATACAGAGTCTAGAGCAAGAAGTGCTAACAGAGAGCACTGTTACAAAAATAAAAGGCATGGTCTAGAGCAAGAAGTGCTACTAGAGAGAATTTCTACAAAATGGTCTAGAGCAAGAAGTGTTAATAAAGAGTACTATTATAGGAGAAAAGGCATAGTCTATTCTAGAGCTTAAGATATCCAATAACAATTCCATACATGTCAAATGTTGAAGGAGCCATCCAAAGATTTGTTGCATGTCTAAGGAGATCAAAAAGGCTTCAAGCTCACCTAAGAATATTAGGAAGACTTTGCCACATGCATAAGAATATCAAGAAGACTTTAAGCATACCTAAGGAGATTATGAAGATCTCAAGCACAATAAAGGAGATCAAGAAGAGCATGTCAAAGGAAAATATCAAACAAAGGAAACCAAACCTCAAGTTTGTTATTCATTGAAGGAGACAAGGAAAATTCCTGAGCATATTGCATAGGTGAATGCAAAGTTATCTAGCTAACCCTAAGATATGTTCATGATAAATCTTGAGAATGAAGTGATAGTAAGAGTCAATTTTGGAAATTCAAATGCCTAAGCGTAACAGTCAAATTAAGAGTAGAAAAAGGAAGGTAACATATAAAGTTACAAAATAAAGATGTTATTCTTGGTGAAAAGGTATGTTACAAATTTCCTTTATTACCTTATTGCTTGGAGGGAAAGCAAAAATATTTGAATTTGAATTTTATCAAATTGTTTAAGTAGGGAGTTATAAGGTTTTCTACCTTATTAACTATTTGAAGTTCATTTATTTCAAAAAGTTTATTTTTGAAAAGATTTAGAAATTATTTAAATATTTGGAGTGAAAAGGTTTTCTACTAGGATTTAAGAGTTTTTAATTTGAATATTAAAATGACTTAAGTATTGAAGTTATTTTAGATTTGAAGAATTTTAAAGTTTTTAAAAATTTAGAAAAAATTTTGAAATTGAGAAATTTAAAATTTTACAAATTTAATTCAATAGAAAGTTAAATGGACTACTACATCAAAGGTTTAGAAAATTTAAAATTTGCAAATTGCTTATTTGAGTTATTTCTTAATTTGGAAGATATAAGGATTTCTACTTCGAAGGAATTAAATCATCAAGTTAAATCTTTGATTATTATGCAAGAAAATACGGAGTCCATAATCAAAAATAAAATATTATAAGTCATAAAGTTTGGTATTGGAAATTTTATTGAAAAATCTAAGGGCAAGCTAGATATGGCAATACAATTCATCTATAGAGAAGCTATGAATGAAAGCTTTGAAACATTCAAATATTATTTACATTCAAAGCTTGTTGAAGCAATTGATAATTCTAAGGATGATATTATAACACCTATTGATATAGGTAGTATAATGTATATGGCATTAATTTCACTTGAAATTCATAAAGATGAAAATCTAAAACAAAAGAAGTTGATTAAAACTCTAAACAAGAAAGTAGATATTGATACAATTGAAATGAAAGAATCATCTCTAAAAATAGTGTTTCATTCTTCATACAATATTGACATTCCAAGTTCATATAAATAAGGATATTATTATAATGCTCTAAGTGAAAGTTTAGAAGTTACAAGTCAATATCAAGATTATAGGAAAGAAGCACATGATCCAAGGGTCAAAGACAAAGATAAATTTTAAGCTACTCATGAAAAAGAATCAGGAGCATATAAATCATAGATAAAAGAAGAAGCTCAAGTAGTTCATGAACCAGATAATGAAGATACAAAATTTAAATAACCAAAGAATGAAGATAAAGTAGAACTCAAGAATGAAGCTAAATATGAATCTCAAATAGAGGTTCATACTCAATGCAAGGTCACATGAAGATTGAATATGAAGAACAAAATTGAAGGCTAAAGTCTTTGTTAACCAAATAATGTAATATAGGGGGTTGTTGAAGAATATTACATTATTTGGTACATGCAAATGTACCCCCATGGTACAAATGTAAATATTTCATAGTTTAGGGTTGAATCTATAGTTTAGATGAGTGATATATATTTCCCTTTTATATAAGTATCAATGTGTAGGAAATGCACAAGTGTCATGTAAGAGTGCAATGTGTTGGAAATGCACGAGTGTCATAAAAGTAAAAGTGCAAGTGTATTTTGAGAGAATGTGCACAAGTGTATTGTATGTAAGTGTGCAAATATGTAAAGTGAGGATGTGCAAAAGTATATTATACTAGGAGTTCATGTAGGAGTGTGCAAATATAGGGGGATGTTGAAGAATATTACATTATTTGGTACATGCAAATGTACCCCCATGGTACAAATGTAAATATTTCATAGTTTAGGGTTGAATCTATAGTTTAGATTAGTGATTTATATTTCCCTTTTATGTAAGTATCAATGTGTAGGAAATGCACAAGTGTCATGTAAGAGTGCAATGTGCTAGAAATACACGAGTGTCATAAAAGTAAAAGTGCAAGTGTGTTTTGAGAGAATGTGCACAAGTGTATTGTATGTAAGTGTGCAAATATGTAAAGTGAGGATGTGCAAAAGTATATTATACTAGGATTTCATGTAGGAGAGTAAGATTCATGTAAAAGTGTGTAAGTGTCATAGAGTCAAGTGTGCATGAAGAGTCTAATATACAAGTGGTAAGATGAGAAGATAAAGGTCAAGAACAGAAAAGGTCATATCTCCTAGATATGTGATAAGTTTAATATACAAGTATTGAAGAGTCACATTATTATGTCTATATTATGGAGATAAAGCTCCATACAATGAAGCTACAAGATTATTGTAGTGGTAAGGGATTTGGCTTCTCTTTGAGAGGTCCAAGGTTCAAACCCCACTAAGTAGGAGGGGGCCATGACCCCTCATAAAAATTTTAAACTCACTAAAAAAAATCTCCATACAATGCACGAGGGGGTCACTCTGAGGAAATGGTAAATACCACGTGAGTGCATACAGGGGGTATTTTTAATATCAAGTTGAACCATCGGTAAATTGGTAAGTATCTTATAGGGGAGGGGTATTTAAAATTCATGCATACCTACATATAGATTCTACCGGTAAAAAAGGGGTTGGAGAAGAGGGGGTGGGGGTTATATTTAAGTTACATATCAAATATTTATATCATTTATAACATGAAATAGTTTTAAAATAGTAAAATATTTAACAAAACAAACCATGTAAAATTTGAAACTAAAATTACATAAAGAAGAAAATTTTATTTATTTTTTTAAAACCAAATATTTAACCTTGAATTTAAATAATAATAAATGAAGTGGACACCATTTCTCAAGAATAAGAATGTATCATAAAAGCTGCCAAGTTGTATCTAATAAAATTTTGAAGCCATCATAGTCATCAAATCTTGTGCATCAACTTGTGCCACATTAGTTAGGGGTCATTCTCCCTCAAAACACCTTGAGTGCATGTGCATGTGCATGCATGCATGGTCTTCAATAATCCCCACAATAAAAAAATCCTTCCTTTAATTTTGAATTGTGTCACGTAAAGGAGACAACCATTTCAAAAACATCACTGACATTAATAAGAGTTTACTCAATCAAGGGAAGATACTCAAAATAAAAAAATATATTATAGAAAGAGGAAAAAATTAAAACAAAACTAGTTAATATAGGTGGAAAAGGAAACACAATCGGTAGCGAGGAAGAAAGAAAGAGAGGGTTTCAGTTTTATAAGCCACACCCCCAAGCATTTCATTTTTCCTCTTATATTTTTCAATGGGCAGCTATGTTCTCACATGGATTTAAGGAAAGTCCTTGCTTTTCTTTCCTTCTGGTTCCTCGTTGCTGCTATTCACTAAACCACTTCTGCACAACCATAATTTGATGTATGAGGCCAATGTGGTCTACTCACTTCTCTCCTCTACCATTCTTCTTTCTTATTCTTTAATTTTGTGTTCCCCCTTTTTTTTCTTATTTTATTGTTCTATGGATTTAAATTTTTTTTTCTTTTGTTCCTCATTGCTGCTATTCAAACCTAAAATGCACTTTGCTGGCCACAATCATGGTTTAAGTTGATGTAAAATGGAGGCCAAAATGGTGGAGTGCATGAACTCTAGCTTCCTCCTGTACCTCTAACGCAATGTGACCTTCATGTGCGAGTGGCTCTGCGTTGAATATCCTTCTGAGGCAAGTAGCATAAAATCCTTTCACTCCTAGGGTAATGTTATATTAAGCGTTTAATTTATTGAAAGTTGACTAAGTTTTATAGTAAAAATTAGGGTTTTATGGGATGGGTGATGCATGATTGTGACTTTTTGGAAAAATATCTTGCTAGGGTTTTTTAGAAGGCTTCCCCAAGCATTTCATTTTTCTCTTATATTTTTCAATGGCTGTGTTCTCACATGGATTTAAGGAAAGTCTTTTTTTTTTTTGGTTCTTCGTTTGCTATTGAACCTAAAATGCACTTTTGCATGAACCTGTTTAAGTTGATGTAATATGGAGGTCAAAATGGTGGAGTGCATGAACTCTAGCTTCCTCCTGTACCTCTAATGCAATGTGACCTTCATGTGCGAGTGGTTCCTTTGAATATCCTTCTGAGGCAAGTAGCATAAAATACTTTCACTCCTAGGGTAATGTTATATTAAGCGTTTAATTTATTGAAAGTTGACTAAGTTTTATAGTAAAAATTAGGGTTTGATGGGATGGGTGATGCATGATTGTGACTTTTTGGAAAAATATCTTGCTAGGGTTTCTTCAGAAGGCTTCAAATCTTAATCTATTGCTTGAGTTAGATAAAAAATGGTAGGGTGCCCAACCAAAGATTGTTGATCTAGTGATATTGTAGAGAATTTGACCAACTGTTACCAACAAGTAAGGCTTTAGTTTGGGTTGATGCTTACACCACTTGTTGCATTTGGTTTGCATTAAGAACTAGGAAAAGTTTATGACTGCTTAATGATTGAACCTAAAGTCGATGCCTCAGTTGTGACCTCGACCTCATGGCTAGTTTTGCATGACCAACTTCCTTTCTACCTCTAGAGACTTGACCTTGCATGTTTGGAGAGGATTTTGGAGTAGCTCCCTAACCCTGAGCAACCTTTGGGCTGTCCATTTGATTATGTATGGGGATTTTTTGTTTGGTGGACTCATCAGCATGAAATGTTGTTCTGGATTTTTAACTTTGGTACTCTTTTGCTGAGTGCTCTCTTTATTTTATTTGTAGAGCATGAGAGTTTCCCCTTCTACATGGTCTATATATTGTTGTGTTTAGAGATATTTTAGGGTTTACCCTATTTTGGGTTATTCTTGTGTTATTTTTTTGCCTCCCAGTCTGTATTTATGTAGTTATTCTCACAAGGATTTTACTCCACTCGTATTTCATTTTGTTACAATGGTGTATCCTCTTACTTTCTATTGTTAGAACTTAGAATGGTGTATGTCCATTAATTTCACTGACCTAATTTGGTCGTTTGCAGACATTAATATGATTTCATTTCCTATGCTTTCTTGATGTGAAAACCAGCTTGTAGAATGACATTGTTGAAGTTTGGAATTGTTGTCCCTATGCAAAGTGTATGTGGATAAATAAATGTTAGAGTATGTCTTTAAACATTTTTACTTAATTTCTATGGTGGCATCTAATGATCAACATCTTTCTTATCTCTGAAATTAAGAAATATGGAGGACCTTTCATATCTAAACTCTAACAAATACAGGTTGTTAGTGGTGCATGATTGCTTAAAATAGTGAAATTACTTTGAATGAACATGTACAGTAGGACACAAAAGAAGCCCATATTCTATTTAGTAGTAGCCCTCTAAATGGACAATATTAGTGTTAATAGTTGTGAAAAAAAGAACATAGGTGAATTGTGTGATGAATGGAGGCAGGTGTGGTAGGATATGAAATAGTGGCTTGCATGTGAATAGAGTAAGAGCTTATTTTAATATTATAAGTTTCTTTTAAATGGAGTAAGTCTCTTCTAATATAATAGTGTTTGTGTTGGACACTAGTTGTGAATACTGGACATAGTTTTGATGACAATGTTCTTATAATTGAACTTTATCATTTTCTCTTCCTATTTTGAAAAATTCCCATAAAGGGAGTAATTGTTTTTTCAACTTGTGCTTGTGGCTAGATTTAAAGTCATTTTGATCCTTATGGGTGTTCATATCCCATGGCATTTACCATGAACCTTTGGCAAAAACTGCTTTTGAGCAGCTCTACAACTGATGATGTCCACCAAGACCATTACAGGTTCAATTTTTTTTTGGTATTTGCAAAGCCATAGCACATCTGTAGAAATCCATAGCACAAAGGTTCTTTACAATTGAGGTTGTCTATATTTCCAATGCCTTCTATTTGTCTCTGAGAAGCATAGTAGTCTGGTACCAATTTTAGTAAGCATCAAGAAAGTCATCAACAATCTCCATAACCACTTGGGCAATCTCTATTTTGGACATATGAGGTGGTTTGTCATGGGTCATCTGGATAGGAAAAATATTGAAATTCAAATTAATGTGAAATACATGACTATCTATAAACTTTAGAATGATGAACAGTATTGTTAATTTGATAGTGCAGACCTAATGATTAATGTAAAATACATATCTATAAATTTTATAATGATAAACAGGATTGTTAATTTGATAGTGCAGACCTATGTAAATTCTATGACAAGTGTAGTGAGCAAGGAATGTTTGAAATTCTGTAATTTGAACACTATCACAAGGGTGTGTTTTTTGTCATCAAATAGTTCCTTTGTGTTTTCTTTAATTTCTTGTATACTTTATTCTTTCATGCTCATTTTAAATATGGATGGGTAGTCTCTCCTTTGACAGACAATAATAACCACAGTTATGGAACTTGGTTGAGTCTGTGCTTGAGTTGCACTTATCTCTATTTTCTGAAGCAACTTGGTGAGTTCTTTTTTTTGACATGTCATTTTTTTTAGAACTTGTGGTACTTGAGAGTCTGCTAAAAAACTTGGTATTGAAAAAATTTAGAATACAGATTTTTTTTTCAAAGAAAATTTGCGTTTTCTTAGCTTTTGAGATTTTTGTTGAGTCTGAGTTCTGAGTCAAAAAGTGGCCTTGTGGAGTCTGCATCGAGTCCAAGTTTTTCTATTATGGTTGGAACAAAGGTTTTCGAAGAAAATTTACGTTTTCTTAGCTTTTGAGATTTTTGTTGAGTCTGAGTTCTGAGTCAAAAAGTGGCCTTGTGGAGTCTGCATCGAGTCCAAGTTTTTCTATTATGGTTGGAACAAAGGTGCAAGTTTTAAAGTGGAATGCAGTTAATATATTGGCCTTGTGGAGTCTGCATCGAGTCCAAGTTTTTCTATTATGGTTGGAACAAAGGTGCAAGTTTTAAAGTGGAATGCAGTTAATATATTTGTTTTGGTATGTTGTTGCAATTATCTTTAAGGCATAAAACCATGTGTTGAATTAGAGGTGTTATTTAGGGTGTTTATCTATATTGCCCTTCTTAATGCAAATGCAATTATGCCATGGTAACTTGGTAAGTTTGAGGTTTTTTGTTATTTAGGGTGTTTATCTATATTGCCCTTCTTAATGCAAATGCAATTATGCCATGGTAACTTGGTAAGTTTGAGGTTTTGTGTTATTTAGGGTGTTTATCTATATTGCCCTCCTTAATGCAAATGCAATTATGCCATGGTAACTTGGTAAGTTTGAGGTTTTGTATTATGATATCTTTGTTGCCATTGATATTTGGTTTGTGAACGTTCGAAAAGTTTTCATATTTTTGTTGGTTGTTGAATTTTATTATAGTGGAGGAATTCCTTCTAGTGGGCCTTAAACTTGGGTAAGACCCTAAAGGTCAAAGCCACTCTTTTTAACTAAATGATGAAATATATATATATATATATATATTTTTTTTTTTTTTTAATGAGTTTTTATAAGGGATCCTGGTCTTCTCATATTGAGTAGGGTTTGAATCTTGGACCTCTTAATTAAAAATCAAAATCTTACTACTGCAATAAATTTTCAGTTATAAATAATGAAAATATAATGTTTTATTTTTAGGATTTGTCAAGGAAAGCACGCACACACAATTATTAAGAAGCGGATGAGTTATTTTTAAATTTTATTTTATTTTTTAAATTATGTAGCTCTTACTATGGGTTACTTTCATCTAAATATATTTAAAAAATCCTTACATTTCACTATACAGTTACAAAGAAGTTGACTGATTTTTGTTTTTGTTTTTAAGAGTTGTGTAAGCTTCTATCGTGGGTGCCTTCAATCTAAATATTAAAAAGACCACCTTACATTTGCTATATGGGAAATTAAACATATTTAGCTTATCATTTGTTAAATATATATTTATGTGTTATTATTAGTTGCTCCATTTGATGCACATACAACATTAGATTGGTAGTATTGCAGGTTATACAAATAGTCTTCTATTTATTTGTGATAGATCAGAGAAACAATGATTCCATCAAGGGGCTAACTGGGCTCTAGAGAGTTAAATTGCTACACTACAACATATTTCTATTTTTTGGATAGTTTGTGGCTTTGTTATGGCATATGTGGTTGGTCTGAGACTGATTGATGCATGTTGATCATGATTATGAATGATTGTCAATCTGGTTAGTGGCTTTGTAATGGTATGTGTGATAGGTCCAAGAATGATTGATGCATATAATCATGATCTTGAATGGTTGTCAATTGCTCCTTAATTGTATTTCTATTTAGGATTAAGGAGCTTGTATTATATCATATAATTATGTAACCCTCTTATTTCAAAAATCCATAGAACTAATTGATTGTGGGCGGTTTGTGGATTTTTTCAGGTTTATTCTCTTCATACAATAGCTATTCTATTTTGGAAGCATAGCTAGTTATGGGTGACAAAAAAGTGTATTCTCTAAAAGATACAAATGGTGAGATTGTGGTTGTAATTAAGCATAAGAGTGTATGCACACTTGCTGATCTTCGAACAGAAGTTGATAGATATAATATTTTAGAATATCCATTTGAGTTTATTAGTGAAGTGGGACATCCTGTCAATCCAAGGCAAGAGTACACATGGGATGTGGAAGAAACAGTCATTGGGGTTAAAAGGAAATTTACAGAGCTTACTGGAGAACAAATGAATCGTGAAATAAAACAAAATATTGGATCAATAGAAAATGATAAAAATAAACTTCCACATACATCCATTCAAGAGACTATAAGTTCAGAAGGATCAACAATACATGCAAATATTAATGATCATCCAGACTCAATCAAAGTACAAAGTTTGATTGACTCTAAAATTATGGATTTATGGAACTCCAAATTGTTTGAATTGCAAAAAACACTTCCAACTGAGAGTACAAGTCTTCGATTCTCCTTAGAAGGTGATAAACCCATGATAAAAGTTCATTGTGATGTTTGTAATGTTGATTACGGATCAGGTAACATACTTAATGCAGTTGATACTATACGTAACTTTAGACGGAGCCATATCACATCATCACGCCACTTGAAAAGGAATTCTCATAGTTCAAGTCAAAACATAGCAGGTGAGAAAGATGTACAAGATGTTCAAGAAATATATGAACCATCAGATCATCATGACATACTGAATGCAATCAATATTTTTGATGAGTTCATCAAGAAAGATATTGATTCTCCATTTAAAGTTGTAGAATCCACAATTGGAGATTATACAGATAGGACAACTGTAAAAGTGGAATGTACAAAATGTAATAAATGGTTTGCATTGATCCCCAAGATAGGAAATATTGTAGCTTCTCTCTCTGAACATATAAAATCAAAGTCACATAACCAAAATTCAACAAGTCAAGCAATGATAAGGACTGGTTTAGTGGGACGACCAAAGAAGGCTTCAAATGATGGGAAACAACAAAGTCTATCCAAGTTTTTGGTTCCTAGATCAAGCAGTGTAGGAGAAGGATCCACAAGCACAAGAACTTCAACTCCAGGTATTATTTGTATATTATGAGATCAACATTTCATTTTTTATAACACCATTCTTGAATAGTTCTTTAGTTATTTATTATTTTACCAATATTTTATTTCTTGTATTAATAGCATGTAATTTCTTGTATAGGTTTGATTTCTTTATCACTATTATGTTGGGGTTATTGGAAACCAAAGGCTACATATAATGGAACAAAAATAGATGTAAAAATTTTAATGGATGATCAAAGAGGTGGAAAAAATGGAGCATTGAATCTCACACAATAGGCATAGTGGAATACCTAGGTTGTAAGATTACTATTGATGGAACTTATAGGCACAATGAATGTGAAAGGATATCTAAAACATCAATACCATTTGAGTCATTTTCATGCCATTTTTGTTCAAATATACCAAATTACCATGATTTTAGAATGTGTTTATATCGAGAGCAACTTAGTACAGTGAAAAGAGACCATAGAAATACAGGAAAAGGAAGACGGTTGGACTATTTAACACAACATGAATTGCAAAAGTCTGCAAGGGTTTCTTCAACATGCTACAAAGCTGCATTAAGAACCATTTGGTGGGAAAAAACCAAGGTTGCAAGCTTATCAATAAGAAATAGATCATTGAAGGAAAATTTGTTTGAATCATCTCAAAGGAAGGATGTTTATAAATTTTGTAAAGATGTATTTGAAGCACATAGGTTGGGAAAATTAAGAGGAAAGCAAGCACTATGGGATTTTGTTCAAGATTTAATTCAGAATATGCTACGTTGTAAACAAGGTAGAAGATTTAAAAAATCTTCAGCAAAAATATATGAATTGATCAAGCTATGGGGGGTCCTCGTTTACACAACTTTCTCAGTGTAAATTTAGATGGACCATCAACTACTACAACTAGAAGGTAAACTAGAAAGGCTCTATCTTATATTCTAGGAGAGCATGGATATATATTTGATGCCATTGGTAAAATATATGCAAGATATAAAGCAATCCTTGGTATTGAAGGTCATGTTCTAGTGATTCTTGCAGAAGATGAAACCAGAGTTAAAAAATATGTTAGGTATTTTATGAATTTCAGTTCTAATCATGTTGATAGCTAATATTATAATATTATTTATTATATGAATACTAACAATTTTTTTGGTAGATGGATTGCAAGCAAAGACATATTGGTTGGATTTTATGGGAAGATTGAACAACATCAATGTCAATCAAAGTTTTCCATCATAGTAGGAAAAGATACAGATGGTTACAACACAATTGTCAATGCTTTTTAGGATAATGAAATTGGTCATTATGCAAGGGTTATTATTGCCAATCCTTTGCATGAAAAACTTCCTAGTTTGGTTTTGGTAGTGCACCCGACATGCAACAAATTTAATGTTGATTTTGTTCAAGCTCAATGGATCAATATTGAGAATCTATGGAAGCAATATGTTGAAGATTCATTGGGCCCAATTATTGGTCATGCCTTAGATGGAGATAGTAGGCGTAGACAATTAATGTTGAAAAGTTATACTTCCAACAATGGAAATAGATTTGGAATTCCTTGGGAAGGATGGAAATTAACTACATCTATATTGAATGATGGTAGTGTAACTGGGCTTCATGATCAAGACTTCATCCATAATGGAAAAAAACTAATTAACCCACTATTTAGTGGTAGACGTAATTTGATTTTAGGAAGTGAGTTGATAATGTTTAATCATATAATTGTTCTTTATGATTCATTCACAATGGAGGAGCACCAACTAATAGAGGAAGATATAAAAAGAAATGATCGACAAAATTGGGGATCAGCACAATGCATTGCATCAAGGAATGTGCAAAGATGTCTAAGACAGATGAGAAGTCCTTCCAGGGGTAAGATATAAAGAACCTTAGGTACTAAAATGTACTTATCAATGGTTGCTGACTACATCGACATATTCTTATCTAATAATTTAAGCCTTTGGGAAAGAGTAAGAAATGCATCTAGAGTATATCATTTCTTGACACTATGGATTTCTTGGGTGTGAAATAATGCAACTACAAATGCCCAACTAAAATTTATCAGTAAAGAAGCATATCAAGATGTGAATATTTCTTGTCATTTTGTTGTACTTTTGATTAAGCTCTTTCATGATAGGTATCCTTCTTTACCATGCATACTACATTCAACAGGATCAGATGTTTGTGAGAATTTTTTTAGTAGAGTAGGTGGTATGGTTGGAGTTGAAAGGGCATATGATTTTGTAGATTTATTGCATACAGTTGGAAGCTTAAATAGGGTATCATAAGAAGAGAGTAATCCAAAAGGATTACATTTTGGAAAAGCTCATAAAAAACAAGAAAATTTATGGCATAAACTAAATCCAAAAATGAAAGAGAAGTATGGAGTTTTATCAGATTATAATTGTATATCTTCTGATATTGATATTGTAGAAGCTCTTAGGCAAGGATTAAAATATGCACAGGATAATCTTGTACATGTTAGTATAAATCCTCAAAGGCATGAAGATGACTCATGGTGGTTTAGGCCATGGGATTGTGGTGATAGTTTTCCTACAGTCCAAGTAGTTGGTGAATGTATTGATTTTTTGGCATTAGAGAGTTCACATTCAAGCACTATTTTTGATGGAGTTTCTACAAATTTAAACCATATTCATAATGAAACCATTCCACTTATTGATCCACATGTCATGGAGAGCGAATGGCGACATGAAATTGATGAAATTCTAGATCATGCAGAAGAACCTAATAAAAAAAATTAGTGCAAGTGGTAAAAGTAGATGGGAAAGAGATATATAAGTCAACACTTGTTAGTCAGTTGAATGGAAATCCCACATTATCAAAATATAGGTTGATTAGAGTAAGACATGGAATATACTTTAATCAAAATGAAATATTTCCAATATCAGAGAATGCTTCTCACTTAGGGATTGGGTCTGATTGTGGGGTTTTATTTGAGCAAGAAGCATCACATTTAAGTGATCGACCTCGAAGAAAGGGTGTCCCATGTAGTACTAAGCAAGGTGTTCGACATGGGACATGGTACCTTGGAAGAGTGCAAAGGATGAGGAAAAATGAGGGCAACAAAGTGGTTGAATATCGTAATGCAATAGATCTTTTGGAACGTCCAGAAGATGTTGAGATTCAATTAAATTGGTATAATAAGACAAAAGGGTCACGACTATTTACTTATGATTTGATAGATCATGATTTTGTATCATTAGAATCTATCATTGCAATTGCTAATCTAACCTATTTCCCTCAAAAGGATCATTATCAGTTGGAGGAAAATGATTTCAAAATATTTAATGATTATGCCAAAAGTTTGCAAAAAGGTAGAATTGACCTTATTTATTAAGTTGTATGATTGCATTTACTTATTCTTTTAATATTTTCATTTGTTTGAAGTTTTATTCATTTCAATAATTCATGAATACTAATGTTTAAATTTGTATTATAGGTCAAATGAGACATTGATAGAAGTTGCACTTATAATAGAAGTTCCACAGATCGAGATTGGAATAGGTGAATGTGGTCATTCAAGATCTGTTGCTTTTCAAAATCCTCATGAATCTACATTGCCACTAGAGCAAGTTGTGACTGGTACATCTCAGGAATCATTATAGATAAATGATTCTTGCACTACATCAGAGGTTGATGACACCAAACAAACTGATGAAGAGGTTTTTGAAGGTGGTAAAGAAGCTCCTATGCCAGTTGATTCAACAGTGCAAGATGATAAAAGGATAGAGGCAGCCTTGTCAATTGATAAGGTGCAAAGCAAACCAACATCTGATTTAGGTAGTTGTTTTAAAACACCACTGGATTTTAGTAGTCAATGTTATGTTTTCTAAATAAATTTATATTGCATAGAAATGTGGGCACAATGGCTTTATATGGGGTTGGAAGGCTCAAGATGAATATTAAAAATTATGTTTATATATGCACTAGTCTTACGTGCAAGTTTTTGACATTTATATTCTTCTTTCTTGGATTTTTTTGGTTAGGGAACAAACAACACTATTTAATGGCTACTATGATCTTGACCAAGTCATTTTGACCCTTAGCCTTTCTGCCAGGTTTTTCCTCATGTTTTGCCCCAAACCCAAGTCCGGGTCCAAAAAATAGGCTTGCCAAATCCGAGACAAGTCCGAGCCTCAACACTGAAAACTGAATCTGTTTTTATAAACAAGCCATAATAATTCCTTGAACATGAAAATGGGACACTTCGTCAAAAAATAATGCCCACAACATTATTTTACTAAGCATGGTTATTTGAGCAATACAAAAATAGAAGACAAGGCACCATATGTTTTTTTTAAACCAAAAATAGAGATTAACATCTACTGTAATTGTCATGGGGTCCTTGCAAATTAAAATGCACGTAATTGCCACACACAGTACTATGAACAAATTATATTTAAATTATAGCTTAAAAATGGCATTGAGGGGAACATCTCTAGCATATGGCTGAGGGAAGGCAAGCTATCATTTGCCCTGTACAAAAACTACCAATGTTGTTTTTGAAGAAATTAATTTTTCCTAAAAACAAGTCAATTGTTTATTGCAATTAAGCTATGAGTTGCCATAATTTTGCAGGTTCTGTGGTTGCTACTTATTTCTCGAAGACATTTTGCATATTTTATTCCCCAAGCCTATTTTCATTAGAGTGAATCCATAGAAATTGGTTGTGGTGTCCACTTGAGATGTAAAAATATCCACCCAGATTTGACTCCATCCAGTGAGAGATCAGCGTCATACTCCCACTCATGAAGAACTTTTGTTAAGGTTAATGCATATTTTCCCATGAAATCCTGAATAGGTGGAATACAAGGATATGTCAAGTTCTGAGAAGTGAGTTACATGAAACAAACAATCATATACAAAAATGTCGAATCACCTTGCTGAACATGTCATGATCCCAGACTTCCAAAATCAACATATCATGCATGGCATCCTCTACCACAAAGTCAAATGTTTGATTCCATTCAGGATTCAAATTTTTGTTAATCACCTATAAAAGTTATTTGTGTAACGTCAGCAAAGATACATATAAGTAATTTGAGATGGCCAAAGCTAAATAGTCACACAAAACTTACTCGTGTTCTCTTTTTTGCATCTATTTTTTTCATATTAAGTACTACATATGGATCAACTTTACCCATAAGGTCTATTGCAGTTAAATCCTCTTCTTGTTTCATAGTCACAAAGAGAACACCACTGTTAGGTTGTGTGGAGTCAAAAATGGGGTTCTTACTTTAATCATTTTTATACAACAATTGTATTTGTTGTTGGGATATCACCCAAGGAAGGATTGGTCATTTACTAAACTTGGAGCATGTACATCTATTCATACCTATCATTGACACCATGGATAGACTAGCATTGAATGTTGGGTAGTTGAGAATAGGGCAAATTGGTTGGTGCATTTGGTCTCTTACTTGTACATGCAATCTACCGTGAGATTTGGCTTTGATTGGGTAGTGTGATTGGTCCTTATTGAGTATGGGTGGCATGGTGCATTAACTCTCTTAGCCTGGATCGGATCAGATGTTGTTCTTAGTCTTGTATAGGTTGTGGATTCAGATTGCTCTGAGAGTGCAGGAAAGGAGTGTTTTTTTTTGTGTTGAGTGATACTACAATCAATTGGAATTGTATTTGAGGATGATATTAGAGCTCTCTTGTTTCTTTGTTCATTGCTAGATAGTTGGAATAATGTTGTTATGGTTGTGAATAACTCTATTCCAAGTTCAGGGAAGTTAGTGTTTGAGGATGTTGTTAGCACTATTCTTAGTGAGGACATGAGGAGGAAATCCTCAGGAGAGTCTTCATCTTCAGGGGCTGCATTAACTACTAAAAATAGAGGTAGGAAGAAAGAAAGAGGCAGGAGTCAAACTAGAAGCAAATCAAGGGGTAGATCAAAGAGCAAAGGTAAAGGTAAGGTTGAGTGTTGGCATTGTGGGAAGATCGGGCATTACAAGAAGAATTACTGGGAAAGAAAGAAAGAAGGCAAGAATGATAACAAAAAAATTGAAACTCAAGAAGCAAACATTGCAGGTGACCTTTTGCAAGATGCTTTGATTCTTTCAACTTGTTCGGTGTGTTTGGGTAAAATCCACACTTCTCAAAACTTTGCTGACATGCTTATGAAAGTAGTAACAAGGGAGAAGTTGGGCTTTTGCTCAACTTTCATTGGACTCAGGGATTGAGTTCCTAGTATACACATTCCACAGGGGCTGCGGTATTAGTAACCAAGTTTTAGACTCCAAGTGGGAGGTTGTTAGGTTGTGTGGAGTCAAAATTGAGGTTCTTACTTTAATCATTTTTATACAATAATTGTATTTGTTGTTGGGATGTCACCCAAGGAAGGATTGGTCATTTACTAAACTTGGAGCATGTACATCTATTCATACCTATCATTGACACCATGGATAGACTGGCATTGAATGTTGGGCAGTTGAGAACAGGGAAAATTGGTTGGTGCATTTGGTCTCTTACCTATACATGCAATCTACCATGATATTTGGCTTTGATTGGGTAGTGTGATTGGTCCTTATTGAGTATGGGTGGCATGGTGCATTAACTCTCTTAGCCTGGATCGGATCAGATGTTGTTCTTAGTCTTGTATAGGCTGTGGATTCAGATTTCTCTGAGAGTGCAGGAAAGGAGTGTTTTTTTGTGTTGAGTGATATGCAGTATATACACGTTGTGATAGTCGGTCTATAGTTGCCTGGAGAAGAGCGATAGTCTAATAAGGATTTGAAGCTCAGGATGCACCGAATGAAAGTGGTGCATGAGTCTTGATCAGAGTTGCATATGCGTTTTATGCAGAGCATAGCCATTTAGACTAAGCACGGGTATATGCATACAACAGGTGTAACGGTAAATAGAGCTGTGAAAGTGTTTTTTGAAATGTCTTGCATCTTAATACAAGGATCCCTTTTTTTGGTCACTTTCTTTAGGAAAGAGCAATTATGGCCAGAATTGGATAGTTTGCTTATAGGTGAAGATGATGAACCACTCAGCACAACTCCATACATGGTTGTTATTCCAAAGTATCACCTTGTCATTCATGACCAAGATACAGTAGTGGAGAAATCATATGTTGCTAAAACAAATGGGGAAGCTCTTCATGATGTTCACAATCCCTATAGGTATGAATATTTTACACATCTCATATCTCTCTATTTATAAATATTTATAAGTAAATAGTAACATGTTTTCCATTGTTTTCCTCTAAATCCACTGTTGCCATGGAAAGAATTTCACATGCCACTATTTGACCACTCATGCACTCATGTTGAATTTGACATTACTAAATCAGGCTTAATGTGAGCATAGGTAATACTTTAAAATTTTGGTTTTTTAATAAAATTTCATTAATTTGAATAATAAAGTAGTATAATTAACGATTTTGAGTAATACGTCTCATTCTTTCATAAATGTTAGAAGTAGTGTGAAATTTTTTGAAAATGATCAGCTCCTAATTATTTTTAGATGTTTATCATGTAGGTCTTATAATAAGACTCTGAAACAAGAGGAATCCTTTTTAAATGACAAAGGCTTCAGTTTATTTTTTTATTAATAAATTTATAGAGAAGGAAGGCCAAATGAGGAATGACATGGAAGAGGGAGAGCTAAAACACTTGTATGATGTTGTTTATTTTTTATCTTTTGTAGTTACAAGGCTAGCAATCATATTAAAGTATATGCAGAGAACACCCTAGAAACGATTGAAATAGCGTCCAGGATTCTTGGACATCATCTTGATATGATAATATATCTACACAAAGAAACTTAAACTGGAGATCTTGTAGCTGGAGCTAGTTCTCTTCCTACTCCCTTCCTAGGCCCCTACACTTTGCAGATAATATTAGCATGATATGCATACATGCTCAATCCACCTTGTAAAGTAAGTAGGTAGGCATTTTCTTGTTTTTGAAACTTTCATAAGTTCGAGTTTGAGGGGTTAAAGAAAAGTGAAACATTATATTTAGAATAGTTGTAAAGTACTATAATTCTTATCATTGGCAGTGGCATCCTTCCAAATTTTTTATTGCTTATTGACAAATTCTTAGAGTTACCATGTAAATCAGCAACAATATGATATCCTCCCTCTTATTTGATTGAGCCCATTATGAAAAGGGACAACAAGAATATAATGGTGTAATTGTTTATCCCTTTTCATAATGGGCTCAATCAAATAAAAGGGACGATATCATCTTGTTGCTGATTTACATGGTAACTCTAATAATTTGTCAATAAGCTATAAAAAATTTGGAAGGATGCCACTGCCAATGACAAAAATTACAGTACTTTACAACTATTCTAAATATAATGTTTCACTTTTATTTAACATCTCAAACTTGAACTTATGAAAGTTTCAAAATAAGAAAATGCCTGCCTACTTACTTTACAAGGTGGATTGAGCATGTCTGCATATCGTGCTAATGTTGTCTATAAAGTGCAGGGGCCTAGGAAGGGAGTAGGCAAAGAACTAGCTCCAGCTAAAAAATCTCCAATTTCAATTTCTCTGTGTAGAGATATTATCATATCAAGAGGACGTCCAAGAATTCTGATTGCTATTTCAATTGTTTCTAGGGTGTTCTCTGCATATACTTCAACATTGATTTTCGACATCGTAACTACAAAAGAAAAAAATAACATACAAGTGTTTTAGCTCTCCCTCTCCCATGTCATTCCTCATTTAGACTTCCTTCTCTATAAATTTATTAATAAAAAAATAAACTGAAGCCTTTGTCATTTAACAAGGATTCCTCTTGTTTTAGAGTATTATTATAAGACCTACATTAGAAACATCTAAAAAGGATTAGGAGCTAATCATTTTCCAGTATTTTGACACTACTTCTAACATTTATGAAAGAATGAGACGTATTACTCAAAATCATTAATTATACTACTTTTTTATTCAAATTAATGAAAATTTATTAAAAATCAGCTTGTTTCATATTAAGTACTATATATGGATCAACTTTATCCATAAGGTTTGTTGCAGTTAAATCCTTTGCTTGTTTCATAGTCACAGAGAGAACACCAAATTTAGGTTGTGTAGAGTCAAAAACGGGGTTCTTACTTTAATCGTTTTTATACAACAATTGTATTTATTTTTGGGATGTCACTCAAGGAAGGATTGGTCATTTAATAGACTTTGAGCATGTACATCTATTCATACCTATCGTTGACAACATGGATAGAATGGAATTGAATACTGAGCAATTGAGAACAGGGCAAATTAGTTGGTGCATTTGGTCTCTTATTTGTACATGCAATCTACCATGAGATTTGGCTTTCATTGGATAGTGTGATTGGTCCTTATTGATTATGGGTGGTATGGTGCGTTAACTCTCTTATTCTGGATCGGATCAGATGTTGTTCTTAGTCTTTTATAGGTTGTGGATTCAAATTGCTCTAAGAGTGCAGGAAAGGAGTGTTTTTTTTGTGGTGAGTGATACTAAATCAGTTGGAATTGTATTTGAGGATGATATTAGAGCTCTCTTGTTTCTTTGTTTATTGCCAGACAGTTGGAATAATGTTGGTATGGCTGTGAGTAACTCTATTCCAAGTTCATGGAAGTTAGTGTTTGAGGATGTTGTTAGCACTATTCTTAGTGAGGACATGAGGAGGAAATCCTTAGGATATTCTTCATATTTAGGGGTTGCATTAACTACTAAAAATAGAGGTAGCAAGAAAGAAAGAGGTAGGAGTCAAACTAGAAGTAAATCAAGGGGTAGATCAAAGAGTAAAGGTAAAGGTAAGGTTGAGTGCTGGAATTGTGGGAATACTGAGCATTACAAGAACTGTTGGGAAAGAAATAAATAAGGCAAGTATGATAACAACAAAATTTAAACTCAAGAAGCAAACATTGCAGGTGACCTTTTGCAATATGCTTTGATTCTTTCAGCTTGTTCAATGTGTTTGGGTAAAATCCATACTTCTCAAAACTTTGCTGACATGCTTATGAAAGTAGTAACAAGGTAAAATTTGGTCTTTTGCTCAACTTCTGTTGGACTCAGGGATTGAGTTCCTAGTATACACATTCCACAAGGGTTGCGGGATTAGTAACCAAGTTTTAGACTCCAAGTGGGAGGTTGTTAGGTTGTGTGGAGTCAAAAATGGGGTTCTTTAATTATTTTTATACAATAATTGTATTTGTTGTTGAGATGTCACCCAAGGAAGGATTGGTCATTTACTAAACTTGGAGTATGTACATCTATTCATACCTATCATTGACACCATTGATAGACTAGAATTGAATGTTGGGCAGTTGAGAACAGGGAAAATTGGTTGGTGCATTTGGTCTCTTACCTGTACATGTAATCTATCATGATATTTGGCTTTAATTGGGCAGTGTGATTGATCCTTATTGAGTATGGGTGGCATGGTGCATTAACTCTCTTAACCTAGATTGAATCAGATGTTGTTATTAGTCTTGTATAGGCCGTGGATTTAGATTGCTCTGAGAGTGTAGGAAAGGAGTGTTTTTTTTTGTGTTGAGTGATACGCAGTATATACATGTTTTGATAGTTGGTCTACAGTTTCTTGGAGAAGAGCGATAGTCTAATAAGGATTTGAAGCTCAGTATGCATCGAATGAAAGTGGCACATAAATCTTGATCAGAGTTGCATATGCATTATGTGCAGAGCATAGTCATTTAGACTAAGCACGGGTGTATGCATACAGTAGGTGTAGCAGTAAATAGATTTGTGAAAGTGTTTGTTGAAATATCTTGCATCTTAATACAAGGATTCATTTTTTTGGTCACATTCTTCAAGAAAGAGCAATTATGGCCAAAATTGGATAGTTTGCTTATAGGTGAATATGATGAACCACTCAGCACAATTCCATACATGGCTATTATTCCAGAGTATCACCTTGTCATTCATGACTAAGATACAGTAGTGGAGAAATAATATGTTGCTAAAACAAATGGGGAATCTCTTCATTATGTTCACAATCCCTATAGGTATGAATATTTTACACATCTCTTTAATATTTGAATATTTTACACATCTCTCTATCTATAAATATTTATAAGTAAATAGTAACATGGTTTCCATTGTTTACCTCTAGATCCACTGTTGCCATGGAAAAAACTTCACATGCCACTATCAGACCACTCATGCACTCATCTTGAATTTGACATTACTGAATCAAGCTTAATGTGAGCATAGTAAATACTTTGAAATTTTGATTTTTTAATAAATTTTCATTAATTTGAATAAAAAAGTAGTATAATTAACAATTTTAAGTAATACATCTTATTCTTTCATAAATGTTACAAGTAGAGTCAAAAAACTGGAAAATGATCAAATCCTAATCCTTTTTAGATGTTTCTCATGTAAGTCTTATAATAAGACTTTGAAAAAAGAGAAATATTTGTTAAATGACAAAGGCTTTAGTTTATTTTTTTTATTAATAAATTTATAGAGAAGGAAGGCCATATGAGGAATTACATGAGAGAGGGAGAGCTAAAACATTTGTATGCTATTGTTTTTTTAATTGTAGTTACGAGGTTGGAAATCATGTTGGATTATATGCAAAGAACACCCTATAAATGATTGAAATAGCATCCAAGATTCTTGGACATCCTCTTGATATGATAATATCTCTACACAGAGAAACTAAAACTAGAGATCTTGTAGCTGGAGCTAGTTCTCTACCTACTCCCTTCCTAGGCCCCTCCACTTTGTAGACAACATTAGCACGATTTGTAAACATGCTCAATCCACCTTGTAAAGTAAGTAGGTAGGCATTGTCTTGTTTATTGAAAATTTTATAAGTTCAAGTTTGAGGGGTTAAAGAAAAGTGAAACATTATATTTAGAATAGTTGTAAAGTACTGTAATTCTTGTCATTGGCAGTGGCATCCTTCCAAATTTTTTATTGCTTATTGACAAATTCTTAGAGTTACCATGTAAATCAACAAGAAGATGATATCGTCCCTTTTATTTTATTGAGCCCATTATGAAAAGGTACAAATAGTTGCACCATTAGATTCTTGTCCCTTTTCATAATGGGCTCAATCAAATAAGAGGGACAATATCATATTGTTGCTAATTTACATTGTAACTCTAAGAATTTTTCAATAAGCACTAAAAAATTTGGAAGCATGCCACTACCAATGACAAGAATTACAGTACTTAACAACTATTCAAAATTTAGTGTTTCACTTTTCTTTAATCTCTCAAACTCGAACTTATGAAAGTTTCAAAAACAATAAAATGCCTACCTACTTACTTTACAAGGTGGATTGAGCATGTCTGCATATCGTGATAATGTTGTCTGCAAAGTGTAGGGGCCTAGGAAGGGAGTAGGCAGAGAACTAACTCTAGCTAAAAGATCTCCAATTTTAGTTTCTCTGTGTAGAGATATTATCATATCAAGAGGATGTCCAAGAATCCTGGCCATTATTTCAATATTTTCTAAGGTGTTCTCTGCATATAATCCAACATGATTGCTAGCCTCGTAACTACAAAAGACTAAAAACAACATATGATCTGATCCAGACTAAGAGATTTAATGCACCATGCTGCCCATACTCAATAAGGACCAATCACACTGCCCGATAAAATCCAAATATCATAGTATATTGCATGTACATGTAAGATACCAAATGCACCAACCAATTTACCTTGTTCTCAACTGCCCAACATTCAATACCGGTATATCCACGATGTCAATGACATGTATGCATAGATGTACATGCTCCAAGTTTAGTAAATGACCAATCCTTCCTTGGGTGACATCCCAACAACAAATACAATTATTGTATAAAAATGATTAAAGTAAGAATCTCATTTTTTACTCCACACAACCTAACAATGGTGTTCTCTCTATTACTGTGAAACAAGCAGAGGATTTAACTACAAAAAACCTTATGGGTAAAGTTGATCCATATGTAGTACTTAATATGTAAAAAAAAGATGTAAAAAAGAGAACACGAGTAAGTTTTGTGTGACTATTTAGATTTGGCCATCTCAAATTACTTATATGTATCTTTGTTGATGTTACACAAATAACTTTTACAAGTGATTAATAAAAATTTAAATCTTGAATGGAATCAAAGAGGTTTTTTTTTGGGTAGATGATGCCATGCATGATATGTTGATTTGGAAATTTTGGGATCATGACATGTTCAGCAAGGTGATTCGACATTTCTATATATGATTATTTGTTTCATGTAACTCACTTCTCATAACTTGACATATCCTTGTATTCCACCTATTTAGGATTTCATGGGAAAATATGCATTAACCTTAACAAAATTTCTTCATGAGTGGGAGTATGACGCTAATATTTCACTGGATGGAGTCAAATCTGGGTAGATATTATTATATTTCAAGTGGACACCACAACCAATTTCTATGGATTCACTCTAATAAAAATAGGCTTGGGGAATAAAAGATGCAAAATTTCATCGAGAATTAAGTAGCAACCACAGAACCTGCAAAATTATGGCAACTCATAGCTTAATTGCAATAAACAGTTGACTTGTTTTTAGAAAAAAATAATTTCTTCAAAAACAACATTGGTAGTTTTTGTATAGGGTAAATTATATCTTGTCTTCCCTTAGCCATATGCTAGAGATGTTCCCCTCAATACCATTTTTAAGCTATAATTTAAATATAATTTTTTCATAGTACTGTGTGTGGCAATTACGTGCATTTTAATTTGTAAGGACCCCATGACAATTACAGTAGATGTTAATCTCTATTTTTGGTTTAAAAAAAAAAACATATGGTGTCTTGTCTTCTATTTTTGTGTTGCTCAAATAACCATGCTTAGTAAAATAATGTTGTGGGCATTATTTTTTTACGAAGTGTCCCATTTTCATGCTCAAGGAATTATTATGGCTTGTTTATAAAAGCAGATTCAGTTTTCAGTGTTGAGGCTCAGACTTGTCTCAGTTTTGGCAAGCCTATTTTTGGACCCAGACTTGGTTTTGGGGCAAAACATGAGGAAAAACCTAGCAAAAATTCTAAGGGTCAAAATGACTTGGTCAAGATCATAGTAGCCATTAAATAGTGTTGTTTGTTCCCTAACCAAAAAAATCCAAGAAAGAAGAATATAAATATCAAGAAATTACACGTAAGACTAGTGCATATGTAAACATAATTTTTAATATTCATATTGAGCTTTCCAACCCCATATAAAGTGATTGTGCCCATATTTTTGTGCAATATAAATTTATTTAGAAAACATAACATTGACTACTAAAATCTAGTGGTGCTTTAAAACAACTACCTGAATCAGATGTTGGTTTGCTTTACACCTTATCAATTGATAAGGCTGCCTCTATCCTTTTATCATATTGTACTATTGAATCAACTGGCACAAGAGCTTTTATACCACCTTCAAAAACCTCTTCATTAGTTTGTTTGGTGTCATAAACCTTTGATGTAGTGCAAGAATCATTTATCTATAATGATTCTTGAGATGAACCAGTAACAACTTGCTCTAGTGGTAATGTAGATTCATGAGGATTTTGAAAAGAAATAGATCTTGAATGACCACATTCACCTATTCCAATCTCAGTCTATGGAACTTCTATTATAAGTGCAACTTCTATCAATGTCTTATTTGACCTATAATACAAATTTAAACATTAGCATTCATGAATTATTGAAACGAATAAAACTTCAAACAAATGAAAATATTAAAAGAATAAGTAAATGCAATCATAAAACTTAATAAATAAGGTCAATTCTACCTTTTTGTAAACTTTTGGCATAATCATTAAATATTTTGAAATCATTTTCCTCCAACTGATAATGATCATTTTGAGGGAAATAGGTTAGATTAGCAGTTACAATAATAGATTTTAATAATACAAAATCATGATCTCTCAAATCATAAGTAAATAGTCATGACCCCTTTGTCTTATTATACCAATTTAATTGAATCTCAACATCTTCTGGATATTCCAAAAGATCTATTGTATTATGATATTCAACCACTTTATTGCCCTTAATTTTTATCATCCTTTGCACTCTTCCAAGGTACCATGTCCCACATCGAACACCTTGCTTAGTACTACATGCGACACCATTTCTTCGAGGTCGATCACTTAAATGTGATGCTTCTTGCTCAAATAAAGTCCCACAATCAGACCCAATCCCTAAGTGAGATGCATTCTCTGATATTGGAAATATTTTATTTTTATTAAATTATATTCAATGTCTTACTCTAATCAACCCATATTTTGATAATGTGGGATTTCCATTCAACTGACTAACAAGTGTTGAATTATATATCTCTTTTCCATCTACTTTTACCATTGCACTAAAAAAAAATTATTAGGCTCTTCTGCATGATCTAGAATTTCATCAATTTCATGTCGTCATTTTCTCCCCATGACATGTGGATCAATAAGTGGAATGGTTTCATTATGAATATGATTTAAATTTTTATAAACTCCATCATAAATAGTGCTTGAATGTGAACTCTCTAATGCCAAAAAATTAATACATTCACCAACTACTTGGACTATAGGAAAACTATCACCACATGGCCTAAAGCACCATGAGTCATCTTCATTCCTTTAAGGATTTAAACTAACCTGTACAAGATTATCATGTGCATATTTTAATACTTGCCTAAGAGCTTCTACAATATCAATATTAGAAGATATACAATTATAATTTGATAAAACTCCATACTTCTATTTCATTTTTGAATCTAGTTTATGCCATAAAAAATGTAATCCTTTTGGATTACTCTCTTCTTCTTATACCCTATTTAAGTTTCCAACTGTATGCAATAAATCTTCAAAATCATATGCCCTTTCAACTCCAACCACACCACCTACTCTACTAAAAAAAATCTCACAAACATATGATCCTGTTGAATGTAGTATGTAATGTAAAGAAGGATACCTATCATGAAAGAGCTTAATCAAAAGTACAACAAAACGAAAAGAAATATTTACATCTTAATATGCTTCTTTACTAATAAATTTTAGTTGGGCATTTGTAGTTTCATTATTTCGCACCCAAGAAATCCATAGTGTCAATAAATGATATACTCTGGATGTATTTCTTACACTTTCCCAAAAATTATTAGATAAGAATATGTCGATGTAGTCAGCAACCACTGATAAGTACATTTCAATACCTAATGTTATTTTTGTCTTACCCCTATAAGAACTTCTCATCTATCTTAGACATCTTTGCACATTCCTTGATGCAATATGTTGTGTTGATCCCCAATTTTATCGATCATTTCTTTTTATATCTTCCTCTTTTAGTTGGTGCTCCTCCATTGTGAATGAATCATAAAGAAAAATTATATGATTAAACATTATCAACTCACTTCCTAAAATTAAATTACATCTACCATTAAATAGTGGGTTATTTAGTTTTTTTCCATTATGGATGAAGTCTTGGTAATGAAGCCCAGTTACACTACCATCATTCAATATAGATGCAGTTAATTTCCATCCTTCCCAAGGAATTCCAAATATGTTTCCATTGTTGGAAGTATAACTTTTCAATATTAATTGTCTACACCTACTATCTCCATCTGAGGCATGAACAATAATTGGGCCCAATGAGTCTTCAACATATTGCTTCCATAGATTCTCAATATTAATCCATTGAGCTTGAACAAAATCAACATTAAATTTATTGCATGTCGTGTGCACTACAAAAATCAAACTAGAAATATTTTCATGCAAAGGATTGGCAATAATAACTGTTGCATAATGACCAATTTCATTGTCCTGAAAAGCATTGACAATTGTGTATTAACCATCTGTATCTTTTCCTATTGTAATGTAAAACTTTGATTGACATTGATGTTGTTCAATCTTCCCACAAAATCCAACCAATATGTCTTTGCTTGCAATCCATCTACCAAAAAATCAAACTAGAAATATTTTCATGCAAAGGATTGGCAATAATAACCCTTGCATAATGACCAATTTCATTGTCCTGAAAAGCATTGACAATTGTGTTGTAACCATCTGTATATTTTCCTATTGTAATGGAAAACTTTGATTGACATTGATGTTGTTCAATCTTCCCACAAAATCCAACCAATATGTCTTTGCTTGCAATCCATCTACCAAAAAAATTTGTTAGTATTCATATAATAAAGAATATTATAATATTAGCTATCAACATGATTAGAACTAAAATTCATAAAATACCTAACATATTTTTTAACTCTGGTTTCATACTGGAACATGACCTTCAATACCAATGCTTGATTTATATCTTGCATATATTTTACCAATGGCATCAAATATATATCCATGCTCTCCTGGAATATAAGATAGAGCCTTTCTAGTTTACCTTCTAGTTGTAGTAGTTTATGGTCCATCTAAATTTACATTGAGAAAGTTGTGTAAATGAGGACCCCCCATAGCTTGATCAATTCATATATTTTTGCTGAATATTTTTTAAATCTTCTACCTTGTTTACAACGTAGCATATTCTGAATTAAATCTTGAAAAAAATCCCATAGTGCTTTCTTTCCTCTTAGTTTACCTAATTTATGGGCTTCAAATACATCTTTACAAAATTTATAAACATCCTTCCTTTGAGTCGATTCAAACAATTTTTACTTCAATGATCTATTTCTTATTGATAAGATTGCAACCTTGGTTTTTTCCCACAAAATGGTTTTTAATGCAGCTTTATAGCATGCTAAAGAAACCCTTGCAGACTTTTGCAATTCATGTTGTATTAAATAGTCCAACCGTCTTCTTTTTCCTATATTTCTATGGTCTCTTTTCACTGTACTCAGTTGCTCTCGATATAAACGTGTTAGGTTGTGGAGTCTGATCTTAGTTAAATATGAAAAAAATAATTTTTCTCTCAGTTTGGTAACTAGTTGCTTTTATGCATGGAAAATTTCTAAACTAAAAAAATCAATCCAAAAAAAGCCATAATTGATGGGTCTATCCTTGGTGTCTAATTCCAAGATAGAATCTATAAAATTAATGGTTGCATAGAAATCAGTGTGATTTTTCAAGGTGTGATTTTTTGGGTTAATTATAGCATGCTTGTTTTTTTAGAATGCATGTAACTGGATTTTCCTATTTATGTAATACCTCCGATAGAGAGGATTGTATCTTGTTTATGGGAAGGGCATAGATTGTGCATCTCATGTAGAGATATCAGGAAGCTTGGCATAGAGCTTGATGCAAGGGTGTTTGCATGTGCATCTCATGTAGAGAGATCAGGAAGCTTGGTGTAGAGCTTTATGCAAGGGTGTTTGCATGTGCATCTCATGTAGAGAGATCAGGAAGTTTGGTGTAGAGCTTTATGCAAGGGTGTTTGCATGTTGAATTACTGTTAGAGTAATTGTGTGGAGATGTTGGTGTTTTGAAGAGGAATTTGCAACTCGTTGTGTTGCAGGATTACTCCCTTCAAAGATTATATTGGTGTTAATACAAAGGACTGGTTTTGGGTGAATCACGTTATATGTTATGTTTTATCTTGTCTTGCATGTTTATGTTCGTCTTCTGTGATGGTTAATAATTTATGCTGTTACTTATTAAGTTTTTTGCTTCAAGAATCCCCTATATGTTTATATAGTGAATCCTAACAAGTGGTATCAGAGCGGTTGTTTTGTTGGGTGCACTTGACAGAAGGAGAATTTTTGGATCAAGTGGGAGCAATGGCGGAAGAAGGGAGGTTTAGAGTTCAAAAATTTAATGGCCAGAACTTTCAATTCTGGAAGATGCAGATGGAGGATTACTTGTACCAGAAGGATCTTTACTTACCTCTTGAGGGGGAAATAGAGAGACCTTCATCTATGTCTTATGAGGAGTGGAGTCTCCTTGATAGAAAGGCATTGGGTACTGTGAGGCTGTGCTTGGGAGCCATCGTAGCCTTCAACATCTCCGATGAAAAGACTACCAAGGGAGTCATGGATAAGTTGGCCAAGATGTATGAGAAACCATCAACATCAAATAAGGTATTCTTAATGAAAAGGTTATTTAACATGAAAATGAGTGAAGGAGGATCTGTGCATGATCATTTAAATGAATTTAATACTGTCACTAATCAATTGCATTCAGTAGGATTGGATTTTGATGTTGAGCTTAGGGCCTTATTAATCTTATGCTCTCTTCCGAAAAGTTGGAACAATTTGGTAATGGAGGTAAGTAACTCTGCTTCGAGTTCAAATAAATTAGAATTTGATGATGTGGTTGGTGTGATACTCAGTGAGGACATGAGAAGAAAAACCATAGGAGAATCATCTAGCACCACCTTAACTATTGAGAATAGAGGAAGAGGAAGAGAAAGAGGCAAGAGTTCACATCGTGGAAAATCCAAAGGCAAATCCAAATCACGTGGAAAAGGAAAGCTACAGTGTTGGCACTGTGGCAAAAAGGGTCATCTCAAGAAGGACTGTTGGCAAAGAAAGGGTGATGGAAATGAAGGTAATGATAATAATCAATAATGGTAACACTTTAGAAGCCAATATTACTGGACAAATTCTACAAGATGCTTTAATCTTATCTCTTGATAGAAATAGTGATTATTGGGTAATTGATAGTGGTGCTTCATTCCATGCTACCTCACATAAGGAATACTTCATAGATTATGTTTCCGGAGATTATGGACAGAGTTCTATTGGGAAATGACCAACCATGTAAAATCGTGGGTATTGGAAAGATTTTGATTAAATCCCCAAATGGATGTCAATGGGCTCTTAAAGAGGTGAGACACATACCAGATTTAAAGATAAATCTTATATCGGCAAGTAAGCTTGATGGTGAAGGATACACGGTTGCATTCGGAGAAAATGCTTGGAAAGTTACTAAAGGTTCATTGATAGTAGCTAGAGGTAAATTGGTAGGTACTCTTTATTTACTTACTGATTTTTCTCCTTGCTCCATGAATTTAGTTTCTACAGGTGAGAGTGCATCTTTGTGGCACCAAAGACTTGGCCATATGAGTGGAAAAGGTATGGAAATTTTACATTCAAGAAAGTTATTGCCTAAGTTAAAAGAGATTGATTTGGAATTCTGTGAGGATTGTGTTTATGGTAAAGCAAAGGGAGTTAGATTTCTCAAGGATGGCAAGGAAAGGAAGAAAGATAAATTGGAGCTTGTGCACTCAGATGTTTGGGGCCCAAACTCAGGTAACTTCTCTTGGAGGTTCCTCTTACTATGTACTTTTTATTGATGATGCAACAAGGAAAACATGGATATATTGCATTAAGAATAAAAGTGATGTTTTTAATACCTTTAAGAATTGGAAATCATTAGTTGAAAATGAAACTGGAAAAAGGTTAAAGTGTCTAAATTCGGATAATGGTGGATAATATTGCAGTAGAGAATTTGATGTGTTTTGTTCTAAAAATGGAATTAGAAGAATCAAGGTAGTTCCAAGAACACCTCAAGAAAATGGGGTTGCATAAAGAATGAATAGAACCATCATGGAGCGTTCTAGGAGCATGAGAATACATGCAGGCTTACCATTATTTTTATGGGCTCATGTTGTTGATACTGCAGTATATCTGATTAATAGAGGACCGTCTAGTGCCTTGGATGGAGGAATTTCGGAAGAGCTTTGGACAGGTAAACCAAGAAATTATTCTTTCCTTAAGGTATTTGGATGTGAGGCTTTTATGCATATAGATAAAGAGAACGAGAAATAAGTTAGATGCTAAGGCCCAAAAGTGCTATTTTATTGGTTACGGTATTGATGGCTTGGGTTACAGATTATGGGATTGTGATAACCAAAAAGTCATTAGAAGTAGGGATGTCATATTTAATGAAAAAAACTTGTATAAAGATCGATTGCAGGGAAAGAAACAGAAAGAGGAAAATGCTGAATACATAGACCTTGATGGACACATAGAAAAGGTAACTCCAAAAGTGGTAGAAGAACAAAATGTACAGCAGCAACAACAAGCACCTCAATCTCCAGAAAGTTTTGTTAGACGTTCTACCAGGATAAGTAAAATTCCTCAATGTTTCTCTGATTATATTTTGTATACTGATGCTGGTGAGCCAGAATGTTTTCAGGAAGCATTACAGATGGATACCAGGAATAAGTGGGAGCTTGCAATGAATGAAGAAATGGACTCTTTATTCCACAACCAAACTTGGGATTTGGTTGAGCTACCCAAAGGTAAAAGAGTGTTGACCAATAAATGGATGTACAAGGATGAGGAGGTGAGCATAACCATGGTGGGCCACAGCCTCGACACAGCCCTGTCGGTGCTCAACGCCTTCGACTTCATGACAAATGGGATGACCTCATCTGTGCCTAGGAGACCGGCCATGCCGATGGTGATGTTCGTGGTGGGGTGCCCAGGCGTGGGCAACGCGGAGTTCAAGCACCGCTTCAAGGCTCTTTCGGAGCTGCGGGTGCTGCATATCATGAATGTGATTGATGTGATCCCTCACTACCCCGGCAAGCTCATGCATTACGAACATGTCGGGGAGAGGCTGGAGATCGACACGCGAAAGTCACGGTACCTACAGGATTCAAAGAATCCGAGCGACTGGCACAACCTGCAGGCGCAGCTGCACATCGTGTCCGGGTGGGAGGGCCCCGAGAAACCCTTCGAGCTTCGGGTGAATCGTAGTGTGGCGCTCGTGAACAAGTCATGCGACTTCTTGACGGATGAGTGTCTGGTGCCCAGGTCGTGGTGGGTGGAGAATAACAAAGAGATGGTTTGGTTGCAAAGATTAATGGAAGAACTGGGGAAGAAGCAAGAGGATAATAGGTTGTGGAGTGATAGCCAGAGTGCTATACACCTTGCAAAGAATTTAGCATTCCATTCAAAAACTAAACACATCAAACTCAGGTATCATTTCATTAGATCAGTAGTGGAAGATGGATCTTTGAAATTAGGGAAGGTTCACACATCACAAAATCCTGCTGATATGCTTACAAAAGTGGTGTCAAGAGAAAATTTGAGCTTTTGCTCAACTTCAGTTGGCCTTAAGGAATAAGAGGCCATGATGAGAAATTTTCAGTCCTTGGTTGCAGTATGGTGCAATGGAATTAGTCTCCAAGTGGGAGATTGTTAGGAATGGAGCCTAATTATGAGGAGGCTAAACAGAGAAAGTTTTTTTGGATTTACTGCAGGACGGGCAGGGAAAGTTTCCAGATTTACAGTCTGTTAGTCTACCAGAGAAAGTTTTCGGATTTTCAACAGGACAGCCAAGGAAAGTTTTTTTTTGCTTTTATCCCAAAATTAGATGTTGGGAACTCAATGTTAATCTTGGAATGTATTAAGAAAAGCAGTTTGTTTTTCTATTTTTTTCTTATATATAGTTGTGAGGAAAAATAGAGATGAGTATTATGACAAAGAAAATTACTGTGTTGATTCCTTAGAAATATAGAGAGGAAATTACAGCAGATGTTTGCTGTAGGTTGTAACCCTATATTGCTTGGATTGAGAAAATGAAGGACTGAAAATTCTCGGTGGATGTAACCCACATTGGGTGAACCACGTTAAAATCGTTGTCTCTTCTTCTGTGTGTGTTTGTCTAATTTTTCTTTAATTCTGCCGTTAAATTTTGAAACACTATAATTGTTTTTCTATATAAATATATTTAATATAGTGATTTACTCTAACAAAACGCATTCTAAAATCATGGAAATTTGGTATCTTTGAACAAAAATGGCATGAAAATGACTCAAATAGTATTGATGTTTTAGATATACTTTCACATTCATTGTGCCTATAATTTCCATCAATAGTAATCTTACAACCTAGGAATTCCACTGTGCCTATTGTGTAAGATTCAATGCTCCATTTTTTCCACCTCTTTGATCATCCATTAAAATTTTTACATCTATTCAAGAATGGTTTTATAAAAAATGAAATGTTGATCTCATAATATACAAATAATACCTAGAGTTGAACTTATTGTTCTTGTGGATCCTTCTCCTACACTGCTTGATATAGGAACCAAAAACTTGGACAGACTTTGTTATTTCATATCATTTGAAGCCTTCTTTGATCGTCCCACTAAACTAGTCCTTATCATTGCTTGACTTGTTGAATTTTGGTTATGTGACTTTGATTTTATATGTTCAGAGAGAGAAGCTATAATATTTTCTATCTTTGGGATCAATGTAAGCCATTTATTACATTTTATACATTCCACTTTTACAGTTGTCCTATCTATATAATCTCCAATTGTGGATTCTACAAATTTAAATGGAGAATCAATATCTTTCTTGATGAACTCATCAAAAATATTGATTGCATTCAATATGTCATGATGATATGATGGTTCATATATTTCTTGAACATCTTGTACATATTTCTCACCTGTTATATTTTGACCTGAACTATGAGAATTCCTTTTCAAGTGGCGTGATGATGTGATATGGCTCTGTCTAAAGTTACGTATAGTATCAACTACATTAAGTATGTTACCTGATCCGTAATCAACATTACAAATATCACAATGAATTTTTATCATGGGTTTATCACCTTCTAAGGATAATCGAAGACTTGTAATCTCAGTTGGAAGTGTTTTTTGTAATTCAAACAATTTGGAGTTCCATAAATCCATAATTTTAGAGTCAATCAAACTTTGTAATTTGATTGAGTCTGGATGATCATTAATATTTGCATGTACTATTGATCCTTTTGAACTTATAGTCTCTTGAATGGATGTATGTGGAAGTTTATTTTTATCATTTTCTACTGATCCAATATTTTGTTTTATTTCATCATTCATTTGTTCTCCAGTAAGCTCTATAAATTTTCTTTTAACCCCAATGACTTTTTCTTCCACACCTCATGTGTACTATTGCATTGTATTGACAGGATGTCCCACTTCACTAATAAATTCAAATGGATATTCTAAAATATTATATTTGTCAACTTCTATTCAAAGATCAACAAGTGTGCATACACTCTTATGCTTAATTACAACCACAATCTCACCATTTGTATCTTTTAGAGAATACACTTTTTTGTCACCCATAACTAGCTATGCTTCCAAAATAGAATAGCTATTGTATGAAGAGAATAAACCTGATAAAATCCATAAACCACCCACAATCAATTAGTTCTATGGATTTTTGAAATAAGAGGGTTACATAATTATATGATATAATACAAGCTCCTTAATCCTAAATAGAAATACAATTAAGGAGCAATTGACAACCATTCAAGATCATGATTATATGCATCAATCATTCTTGGACCTATCACACATACCATTACAAAGCCACTAACCAGATTGAAAATCATTCATAATCATGATCAACATGCATCAATCAGTCTCAGACCAACCACATATGCCATAACAAAGCCACAAACTGTCCAAAAAATAGAAATCTGCTACAGTGTAGCAATTTAACTCTCTAGAGCCCAGTTAGCCCCTTGATGGAATCATTGTTTCTCTAATCTATCATAAATAAATAGAAGACTATTTGTATAACTTGCAATACTACCAATCTAATGTTGTATGTGCATCAAATGGAGCAACTAATAATAACACATAAATATATATTTAACAAATGACAAGCTAAATATGTTTAATTACCCATATAGAAAATGTAAGGTGGTCTTTTTAATATTTAGATTGAAGGCACCCATGATAGAAGCTTACACAACTCTTAAAAACAAAAAAAAAATCAGTCAGCTTCTTTGTAACTGTATAGTGAAATGTAAGGATTTTTTAAATATATTTAGATGAAAGTAACCCATAGTAAGAGCTACATAATTTAAAAAAATAAAAATAAAAATAACTTATCCGCTTCTTAATAATTGTGTGTGTGCTTTCCTTGACAAATCCTAAAAATAAAACATTATATTTTCATTATTTATAACTGAAAATTTATTGCAGTAGTAAGATTTTGATTTTTAATTAAGAGGTCCAAGATTCAAACCCTACTCAATATGAGAAGACCAAGATCCCTTATAAAAACTCGTAAAAAATTTTATATATATATATATATATATATATATATATATATATATATATATATATATATATATATATATATATTTCATCATTTAGTTAAAAATAGTGGCTTTGACCTTTAGGGTCTTACCCAAGTTTAAGGCCCACTAGAAGGAATTCCTCCACTATAATAAAATTCAACAACCAACAAAAATATGAAAACTTTACGAACGTTCACAAACCAAATATCAATGGCAACAAAGATATCATAATACAAAACCTCAAACTTACCAAGTTACCATGGCATAATTGCATTTGCATTAAGGAGGGCAATATAGATAAACACCCTAAATAACACAAAACCTCAAACTTACCAAGTTACCATGGCATAATTGCATTTGCATTAAGAAGGGCAATATAGATAAACACCCTAAATAACAAAAAACCTCAAACTTACCAAGTTACCATGGCATAATTGCATTTGCATTAAGAAGGGCAATATAGATAAACACCCTAAATAACACCTCTAATTCAACACATGGTTTTACGCCTTAAAGATAATTGCAACAACATACCAAAACAAATATATTAACTGCATTCCACTTTAAAACTTGCACCTTTGTTCCAACCATAATAGAAAAACTTGGACTCGATGTAGACTCCACAAGGCCAATATATTAACTGCATTCCACTTTAAAACTTGCACCTTTGTTCCAACCATAATAGAAAAACTTTGACTTGATGCAGACTCCACAAGGCCACTTTTTGACTCAGAACTTAGACTCAACAAAAATCTCAAAAGCTAATAAAATGTAAATTTTCTTTGAAAACCTTTGTTCCAACCATAATAGAAAAATTTGGACTCGATGCAGACTCCACAAGGCCACTTTTTGACTCAGAACTCAGAGTCAAAAAAAATCTCAAAAGCTAATAAAACACAACTTTTGTTCAAAAAAATCTATATTCTGAATTTTTTCAGTACCAAGTTTTTTAGTAGACTCTCAAGTACCACAAGTTCTAAAAAAATTGACATGTCAATAAAAACAACTCACCAAGTTGCTTCAGAAAATAGAGATAAGTGCACCTCACGCACAAACTCAACCAAGTTCCATAACTATGGTTATTATTGTCTGTCAAAGGAGAGACTACCCATCCATATTTAAAATGAGCATGAAAGAATAAAGTATACAAGAAATTAAAGAAAACACAAAGGAACTATTTGATGATAGAAAACACACCCTTGTGATAGTGTTCAAATTACAAAATTTCAAACATTCCTTGCTCACTACACTTGTCATAGAATTTACATAGGTCTACACTATCAAATTAACAATCATGTTTATCATTATAAAATTTATAGATATGTATTTTACATTAATCATTAGGTCTGCACTATCAAATTAACAATATTGTTCATCATTCTAAAGTTTATAGATAGTCATGTATTTCACATTAATTTGAATTTCAATGTTTTTCCTGTCCAGATGACCCATGATAGACCACCTCATATGTCCAAAATAGAGATTGCCCAAGTGGTTATGGAGATTGTTGATGACTTTATTGATGCTTACTAAAATTGGTACTAGACTACTATGCTTCTCAGAGACAAATAGAAGGCATTGGAAATATAGACAACCTCAATTGTAAAGAACCTTTGTGCTATGGATTTCTCCAGATGTGCTATGGCTTTGTAAATACCAAAAAAAAAAATTGAACCTGTAATGGTCTTGGTGGACATCATCAATTGTAGAGTTGCTCAAAAGCAATTTTTGCCAAAGGTTCATGGTAAATGCCATGGGATATGAACACCCATAAGGATCAAAATGACTTTAAATCTAGCCACAAGCACAAGTTGAAAAAATAATTACTCCCTTTATGGGAATTTTTCAAAATAGGAAGAGAAAATGATAAAGTTCAATTATAAGAACATTGTCATCAGAACTATGTCCAGTATTCACAACTAGTGTCCAACACAAACACTATTATATTAGAAGAGACTTACTCCATTTAAAAGAAACTTATAATATTAAAAGAAGATCTTACTCTATTCACATGCAAGCCACTATTTCATATCCTACCACACCTGCCTCCATTCATCACACAATTCACCTATGTTCTTTTTTTCACAACTATTAACACTAATCTTGTCCATTTAGAGGGCTACTACTAAATAGAATATGGGCTTCTTTTGTGTCCTATTGTACATGTTCATTCAAAGTAATTTCACTATTTTAAGCAATCATGCACCACTAACAACCTATATTTGTTAGAGTTTAGATATGAAAGGTCCTCCATATTTCTTAATTTCAGAGATAAGAAATATGTTGATCATTAGATGCCACCATAGAAATTAAGTAAAAATGTTTAAAGACATACTCTAACATTTATTTATCCACATACACTTTGCATAGGGACAATAATTCCAAACTTCAACAATGTCATTCTACAAGTTGGTTTTCACATCAAGAAAGCATAGGAAATGAAATCATATTAATGTTTTCAAATGACCAAATTAGATAAGTGAAATTAATGGACATACACCATTCTAAGTTCTAACAATATAAATTAATAGGATACACCATTGTAAAAAAATGAAATATGAGTGGAGTAAAATCCTTGTGAGAATAACTACATAAATACAGATTGGGAGGCAAAAAAATAACACAAGAATAACCCAAAATAGGGTAAACCCTAAAATATCTCTAAACACAACAATATATAGACCATGTAGAAGGGGAAACTCTCATGCTTCTACAAATAAAATAAAGAGAGCACTCAACAAAAGAGTACCAAAGTTAAAAATCCAGAACAACATTTCATTCTAATGAGTCCACCAAACAAAAAATCCCCATACATAATCAAATGGATAGCCCAAAGGTTGCTCAGGGTTAGGGAGCTACTCCAAAATCCTCTCCAAACATGCAAGGTCAAGTCTCTAGAGGTAGAAAGGAAGTTGGTCATGCAAAACTAGCCATGAGGTCGAGGTCACAACTGAGGCATCGACTTTAGGTTCAGTCATTAAGAAATCATAAACTTTTCCTAGTTCTTAATGCAAACCAAATGCAACAAGTGGTGTAAGCATCAACCCAAACTAAAGCCTTACTTGTTGGTAACAATTGGTCAAATTCTCTGCAATATCACTAGATCAACAATCTTTGGTTGGGCACCCTACCATTTTTTATCTAACTCAGGCAATAGATTAAGATTTGAAGCCTTATGAAGAAACCCTAGCAAGATCTTTTTCCAAAAAGTCACAATCATGCATCACCCATCCCATAAAACCCTAATTTTTACTATAAAACTTAGTCAAATTTCAATAAATTAAATGCTTAATATAACATTACCCTAGGAGTGAAAGGATTTTACCCTAGGAGTGAAAGGATTTTATGCTACTTGCCTCAGAAGGATATTCAACGTAGAGCCACTTGCACATGAAGGTCACATTGCATTAGAGGTACAGGAGGAAGTTGGAGTTCATGCACTCCACCATTTTGGCCTCCATTTTACATCAACTTAAACCGTGGTTGTGGCCAACGAAGTGCATTTCAGGTTCGAATAGCAGCAATGAGGAACCAAAAGGAAAGAAAAGCAAGGACTTTCCTTAAATCCATGTGAGAACACAACTGCCCATTGACAAATATAAGAGGAAAAATGAAATGCTTGGGGGGAAGCCTTCTAAAGAAACCCTAGCAAGATATTTTTCCAAAAAGTCACAATCATGCATCACCCATCCCATCAAACCCTAATTTTTACTATAAAACTTAGTCAACTTTCAATAAATTAAATGCTTAATATAACATTACCCTAGGAGTGAAAGGATTTTACCCTAGGAGTGAAAGGATTTTATGCTACTTGCCTCATAAGGATATTCATCATAGAGCCACTCGCACATGAAGGTCACATTACGTTAGAGGTATAGGAGGAAGCTGGAGTTCATGCACTCCACCATTTTGGCCTCTATTTTACATCAACTTAAATCATGGTTGTGGCCAACGAAGTGCGTTTCAGGTTCGAATAGCAGCAACGAGGAACCAGAAGGAAAGAAAAGCAAGGACTTTCCTTAAATCCACATGAGAACACAACTGCCCATTGACAAATATAAGAGGAAAAATGAAATGCTTGGGGGCATGGCTTATAAAACCGAAACCCTCTCTTTCTTTCTTCCTCGCTACCGACTGTGTTTCCTTTTCCGCCTATATTAACTAGTTTTGTTTTAATTTTTTCCTCTTTCTATAATATTTTTTTTTTGTTTTGAGTATCTTCCCTTGACTGAGTAAACTCTTATTAATGTCAGTGATGTTTTTGAAATGGTTGTCTCCTTTACGCAACACAATTCAAAATTAAAGGAAGGATTTTTTTTATTGTGGGGATTATTGAAGACCATGCATGCATGCACATGCACATGCACTCAATGTGTTTTGAGGGATAATGGCCCCTAACTAATGTGGCACAAGTTGATGCACAAGATTTGATGACTATGATGGCTTCAAAATTTTATTAGATACAACTTGGCAGCTTTTATGATACATTCTTATTCTTGAGAAATGGTGTCCACTTCATTTATTATTATTTAAATTCAAGGTTAAATATTTGGTTTTAAAAAAATAAATAAAATTTTCTTCTTTATGTAATTTTAGTTTCAAATTTTACATGGTTTGTTTTGTTAAATATTTTACTATTTTAAAACTATTTCATGTTATAAATGATATAAATATTTGATATGTAACTTAAATATAACCCCCACCCCCTCTTCTCCAGCCCCCTTATTTTACTAGTAGAATCTATATTTAGGTATGCATAAATTTTAAATACCCCCCCTATAAGATACTTACCAATTTACCGATGGTTCAACTTGATATTAAAAATACCCCTTGTATGCACTCACGTGGTATTTACCATTTCCTCAGAGTGACCCCCCATTCCCAAATGATGGAATAGACTCTATTTCTAACACTATCTTTATTTAAAACTTTCATTATAGGGAACTTCATCAATAGTGATCCTTATAATTACTCTTGTTGGTTCATCTATTCCCCCTATCATTCAACTTGTTCTTATAGTAATTATACTACAATCATGAGGTACCCTACCTCTGCAGGTTTTCCCCAAAAATTTCCTTAGGTCTAGCTCAACACCCATAAACCACCTAGAAAATAAATATCCTTCCTCACTAGAAAAATTTAATGACCCAAAATATAGATACAAGAAAACACACATAAAATAATATATATATATATATTACTAAGGAGAGGGATTCATAACCCCCAAACCGATCTTTGGTTATTCTATTAGTTTAAGATCACTAAGTTTCCCAACTTTCCCAAAGAGTTACATCTCACCAAATACCCTACCACAAGTCCATCTGTGTAGGTGTATTATGTGTTACCACAAATAATTTTATCTATCCCATCATTCTCAATGAGCTAAACTTATCACCTTCAATCAATTGAAGGTATACGCCCATCACCATACCATACACAAGTCTATCTATGTAGGTATGCTACATGTATTATGAGTTAAGCTATCCATATCATCTCCACGATGAGCTATCTTAACTCAGATGTAATATTTTTAGTCTACTTAGATTTCATTCTCCCTAAGGGATCTTAATTCCCTTAGGTCGTCCTACGTCCACCCTAAGAGGTCTCAATCCCTTAGGTCACTCTCTAGGTTCACCCTAAGATCTCAATTTCTTAGGTTGCTTTTATTACAATAAAACAAGAATAAATCATTCTATCTAATCAAAGAGTATATATAAAGCATACAATGAATGCTAAAAGGAGAAGGACATATAAATGAAAGTAAGTAATAAATGAAAGAGAAAGAGTTAACTAGAGAAGCATAAGTAGCTCATAAACAATAATAATAAAAATACATTTTCCAATCATTTCATAAATTATTACATATCACCAAGTATGGTAAAACCTCCATAATTTTAAATATTAACATAATACATCATTTCCATCAGGGATATCTCCCCATAATTCTAGTCTATTTGAGCATAAGTAAATTTACTACAAGTAGAAATCAAACTGGTGCCTTGGTTCCAACTACCTCTTTGGTCCTCCTTCCTTTTCCATCAATCAATTGAGGATAGTAGGGGATCAGGACATTCATGGTTTAGGATAGGCATGCCTCTAAATGCATTTACTATTTTCTTTTCCAGATTACAACTATACAAATTAAATCAAAATATCTAACCATATACTACATAGTTAATTTTTATTTTCACCTCTCATTACCTATGAGAGTCTTTCAACAACTACAGCTAGATCACAAGTTTCACTTCAATCAATTCATCATGACCTTTATTCAACAAATTAAAGTCCCATACCTTTAATCATTAAATAAACTAGGTTCCTTTATTTTCATAAATCAAGTCTTACTACTTAATTCATAAAATAAACCATCTTTCCTTCATTTCATAAATTAAAGTCCCATACCCTTAATTTACAAAACAAACTATTTTATTTTATTTAATAAATCAAAGTCTCTTACTTTAATCCATAAATAAACCATTTCCCTTTATTTCATAAATTAAAGTCTCATACCCTTAATTTACAAAACAAACTATTTTCTTTTATTTAATAAATCAAAGTCTCTTACTTTAATCCATAAATAAACCATTTCCCTTTATTTCATAAATTAAAGTCCCATACCCTTAATTTACAAAACAAACTATTTTCTTTTATTTAATAAATCAAAGTCTCTTACTTTAATCCATAAATAAACCATTTCCCTTTATTTCATAAATTAAAGTCCCATACCCTTAATTTACAAAACAAACTATTTTCTTTTATTAAATAAATGAAATTCTTTTACTTTAATCCATAAATAAACCAATTCCCTTTATTTCATAAATAAGATAGGTTCCTTTATTTTCATAAATCAAGTCTTACTACTTAATTCATAAAATAAACCATCTTTCCTTCATTTCATAAATTAAAGTCTCATACCCTTAATTTACAAAACAAACTATTTTATATTTAATAAATCAAAGTCTCTTACTTTAATCCATAAATAAACCATTTCCCTTTATTTCATAAATTAAAGTCCCATACCTTTAATTTATAAAACAAACTATTTTCTTTTATTTAATAAATCAAAGTCTCTTACTTTAATCCACAAATAAATCATTTCCCTTTATTTCATATATTAAAGTCCCATGCCCTTAATTTACAAAACAAATTATTTTCTCTTATTTAATAAATCATAGTCTCTTACTTTAATCCATAAATAAGCCTTTTCCCTTTATTTCATAAATTAAAGTCTCATACCCTTAATTTACAAAACAAACTATTTTCTCTTATTTAATAAATCAAAGTCTCTTACTTTAATCCATAAATAAACCATTCACATTTCTTTCATAAATTAAATATTTCTTCCTTTAACTAAATAAACCAAACTATATTGTTTCTAATCAAATAATCCAATCCCTTCTCTTTAATTATTTAATTACTCGATTAAAGCTATCCCATTGATTATTAAGTATCAAACTAAACTCAACCCAACAAAGTTCATTTCTTAGAGAACATTATCAAATCCTACCATCTAAACATAGCAAGACCAGCATTTGCTAAACCCAAACTAGACTTCCAAAGGATGCACGAACAACTGTGACAATGGATCAGACATAATGGTTGTCACGCTAGGGTTAACCGATGGATAAATCCTAGAAGGGTGTTGCTACTGACGTGGAGCTCGTAGGACCTCTGATAACTACTCAACTACATAAAACTTTGTTCTCAGCAATTCTAGGAAGGTAAGGGTTTATTTTTAAAAAGATATTTGGATAGGCAAATTCCACGATTACACCAGTCTATTCGGTTCAAGTTGAGTATTGATGACATAAGGCTGATTGAATGTAAGCTTAAGGTTACAATAAAAAATGTGCACATCACCTTAGAGAAAGGCTTGCCGCAGACACATATACTACAACAACTAGCCTCGCAACTTCCCAAGATAGTAGTCTATAACCTACGGATAACAAGCCATTCAATACAATAGTTTCCAATATGTTGGGTAATCGTTTAAAGTTATGACCACTACCCATAGCCTAAACATCTCAAATCTAGGGAAGGAGATCAACAACAAGCTCTAACAAACCAGATAGCATATTACCAAACAATGGGGAGGTAACAAACTCGACTACGAAGTGAAAAATGACATAAACTATAACAACATTAAGCAAAACACTTAGAGATTTGCACAAAATTTACTACCAACTTGATAGCTTCCACAAACGTGGAGGAGGATGTGCTTGTACGTTGCTGGCTTACTCCCAATTTACTAGTTTGCTTCCAAGTTGTTCGTCTTCTCTTACATTGCCCATTCGCTTCCAAGTTGTTCGCCTTCTCCTGAGTTAATCAAGATGTTCCCTCTTTTCTCCATGAGAGTATCCCCCTCACCATCATGCTTTTCGTCCTTAAGGAGTCGAGCCTCCTACTTTTTGATTGTAGCTACATTCTCATTAACTCTTTACTAGTCCACTATTACTCTCTAACTCTTCTTTAGGTGGTCCAATGAGGTAAGTGAGGTAAGCTATTATTTTAAGTTTTATTTCAATCTCCCAAAACATTTTCATTAATGCGACCTTACCCAAGTTGGTGATGAAGCTTCCCATGCAAGCTTGATTAGATATTTTGAAAGGCCGGTCTTTCAAATCCAATCTTGCAAGTCTTTATTATGTAGTTTTATAATTATTTAAACAAAAGCTCTCCTTTTCTTTTAAATAAAATATCTATTATCTCATAATGAAATTATATTATCATTTATAATAATTATTTATTGTTTTTATTAAATGAAATTTTATTATAAAAAATAAAACATCTATTATTTATAAATGAAATTCTATTATCATTTAAAATAATGACTTACTATATTAATTATAAAAGAAACTCTATTATCTTTTAAAATAAAACACTTAATATTTATAAAATAAACTTCATTATTTTTTAAAATAAAACACTTGTTATTTATAAAAGGATTTATCTTTTAAAATAAACCAACTATACCTATGCATCCATATGCACATACATGGAACATAGAATAAATATTTTCTTATCGAATTCTAACATCATGCTATTATTTTGAAAGGTTTAAGCAAAGCAATGAGCTTTCAAAGGCAACCAACTTATGCATATTTTTTTCCAAACCATGAATGTAAAAACCGATGAAGTAAAATATAATCAATAATATGCAATAGACAAAAATGAGTCTTTCCATCAACCAAATCACCCATCTCGGCCTAAGAATTTGTGATAGCTACCAGGCTATAAACTAAGGCTTGAGGTGACTAGCTAGTTGATGATTATCCCTAGTCGATAATGCATACCTATATGAAGGTATCTATCCATGTTACCCTCGAGTTGTCATAATAATCACTTCCTCTATATTAGTTACCCCATTTTTGGTGGATTATTCTACCTCTCCAACCCACGAGCATACCTGATTTTGCACATTAACAATATGTTAGCAGTTTCATATTCTTACAAAGATTAAAATAGCATCGCATAGTTATTTAATTGCACAAACTAAGTATTAAAGCATCATCAATTAATACATTATTTCTTTATGCCAAAAATCCTACCAGGGAGGGTCATGAAAAAACCACTTCATAATTGGATGATCGTGACTCATGATCATTATTAATTTCTTTGAATCCTGAGCTTAGATCCTTTTGCCTCCTTTACTCAAGTTAGCAATGACTTCAGATGTAGTTTTCCATTGACCTTTGATCTTTTTGGCTAATCCTAAATGTTGTGAAGATATATTACTTCTCTTTTTTACCTTGGGTGCCATTTCTCCTTGACACATACTCAAAGGAGTTGGATGAAAATGTAACAGTCCAAATTTTATCCATTCTAGGAGAGAGAATAAAATCGCTTTATTTTACACAGTTATGGTTCACAAAGATACACTAGATAGGATCATAGAGGTTCTACCATATTTTGAGTTATTAGATACTACAGATATTTTCTCAAGTGGATAAGACCGATCAATCTCTCGTAGTCTTATTGGAATTAACCTTGTCTTAATCAATCAAGACCATGGGACACTAACCCTATCTCAATAAATCGAGACAATGGGTCACTAAACCTATCTTAGTCAATCAAGATAATAGGTCACTAACCCTATCTCAGTCAATTGAGACGATGGGACACCCATTCTTTCACTAAGCTTAATCCTTTGATCTAGTATTTAGGCGTAAGAACCTCTCTTCTCCATGATGAGCTAACTTAAGTTATTCATCTCATCCTCATGATGAGTTAATTTAATTTATTTTTATCATCTCCATGTTGATTTAGCCTAAATTATCTATCTCATCTTCATGATGAGTTACCCTAGACTATCTATTTTAACTTCTTCGTGTTTTTTTTCCCAAGGTTAGCTATACCTTCGTAGGAGCTAACTTACATCATTATGGGTCATTACCACCATGCATCTCCCAAGGTCTTTTCTTGGTTGCAACCCTTTATTACCTTCTAATGATGAAATATATCACACTTACCTTGCCACAAGGTGTCATTATCCTTATCTACCTAGGGGTTGAATCGAATTACTCATAGTTAGTCCCTTTGCCCCACCGAACAAACTTATATCATTATCATTCATTCGATAATTGCTATAGTACTTTTGGCTCCGCACAAGATCCTATTATTAGGAAAGCCTATTCATTAATATCCTCTTGATGATGATGAAAAAACTTGCTTCATGCAAGACATCATCTCCATGTAAGGTATTCCTCCTAGGATCAACTATAGAGCATCTTCAAACTTACACCAAGAATCATCTAATCCCCCGCAACTTAGAGCTCTGATACCAAATGTAACATCCCTATATTTTCCAACCAAACCTAAGAGAGATTTTTTTTTACTTTCCTTAGGAATACACCTATCCACACCCAACATAAGTCCACCTACATAGGTTAAGTGTATTGTGGATGGGTTATTTTCCCCTTTTTTTTCAATTCCTTCTAGTCAAGACTCGTGAGCATAACCATTATGATTTACAAGAATTACACATATAGGAATCATTCACATGTATTTTATTATGAAATTAAAAACATATTCATATTACGTAGAATTAAACAAAACACCCATAGCAATCTATCTCTAGAGATAATGAAAACAAGATCATGAATGTACAATATTTATCACACAAGAGACACATGATATATCTTGGGAACCCTCATAGGGAATAAATCTTGCCTCAATAAATACCCTTTCCATTTTATTAATTTTAATTACCTCAAGTAAAAATGTATAAAGGAATCCATAATCCCTTGTGGTACATCCATATCATATGTGCATAAGAACCCATAGTTTCTATATTCTCAAATACATGAATAGGTCCATAAATTCATGTTATGTAGTCTTGAAAAAACCTTGTAATTCCTTTGGATTAATTCCACGTTCATCCTCTAAAGGATGTCTTCTTCCCTTGGTCCAAGCTTAAAGGATATATCTTTTACTTAAATATAATGTGGCTGCACTTCAATATAACAATGCACAAGATAAATCATTAGAGAGGACCCCCATAATCCTCCCAATGAATTCCTATGTAAGCATATTATAAAGGAGAGAACCTTCTCCCTCTTAAGCAAGTACTAATTATTCACAAATACATCTTAGCATAGTTTATGCTATCAACAATAATTAATCACAATGTATTATACTATCCGCTAATACATTTCTAGTTCCAAGAGATACATTCTCCTACTAATGAATTCTTTCAAGCAATATTTTATCCATTAACATATTTTAACCATCCAATCAAGTAGAAATCATACCACTAATGTTCATTGTTTTTTCATTCATTTTAGCATAGATAAGTCCTTTATTTGAATCTTTTTCCAAACTAATATAACTCATTTAATATATCCTTCATTCAAACATAGATGAACCAAATAATCTATTCTTTTTTCAATCACATACAACTCATAAGATCTATCCTTTTCAAATCATAGATAAGTCATTTGATATTATCTGTTCTAAACATAGATTAATCATTTAATCTACCCTATTTATAGACATAGATTATTCATTCTATCTATTTTTTCCAAACCATAAATTAATCACTTGATCTACCCTACCACTAGACATAGATTTTTCAATCATTCTATACCACATAAACTTTCCTACCACCTATATCAACACAAAATGAATTAGTCCTTCAATTCTTTAAGGTAAATTGATTCCATATGTTAAATCAAAAGCACCACATAATATCTACAAGAATAGAATTCCCTTTCTATTCTTCCTTTCAATCATTTAGGTTTACAAAGAGAAAGAAACCCTAATAAATTCACATTTATTTCTTTCCATAATTTATCATAGATAAAATATTTAACCTATCCATCATAGATAGACCATTTAATATTCAAAATATAAACTAATAAAATGTCCTTTCTTTTCTCATCCAATTTCTAGTTGGCACACTGATAAAATCTCCCACCCTTCTTCATTACACCACTAGGGATTAATAAGTTGTGGTTATAGTTAGAAATAATAAGCAGGTTGTATATTCATAAACCACATCCACTCATTAAAGATTGTTCAACGATCTCTCATAATTTAAAGCTTTCCTCCTAAATCTAAATATTATAGACTAACGTTACTTTAGAAAATTATATTCTAAAGATATCAAAAAGTAGTAAGCAATCTTCATCCAACCACATATTTTTTAAAACAGTATCTCAAATAGCAATTTTCTTCTCTTTTTTAGCTATTCTATAGTAACTTCAAATACCCTTAAGCTAATTAACATGGTCCTTAACTATCGTGAAGGATCCATTTGTTTTTCATTAAAAAGAAACTAGATACTAACTGACTCATCAATGCATAATAACATTTAATTAATCTAACATTAACTTTTTCCTATTAATAGAGCCTCAATGATTATACCATAATTAATCGAAGGCTAGTATATAATATAATAGCCCAATTCAAATTACAACCTTTCCGTTCTAACATGGCTCACACTTATACCTATATTAAATGGTTGAATCCTCCATTTAGGAGAATTCCACAAAATTTTTATTTCATGAAGCACTTCAACTAAAAATATTTGAATAAGATGTGCAATACAAAGTTCATCACAACAAACCAATGGAAAGGTAAATTAGATATTTGTGCTATTCAATATTGTACACCTTCGTCCATATTTTTTCTAAGCTCTTTCCCAACCACTCGAGATGGAGATGCCTCAAGGGATCAAGATAACCATTAACATGAAAATGCAAGTTCTAGTGCATGAGTTCTTTTTCACTGCACAAATATTTTCTATAGAAAAACATTCTATCTTTCCTATGTATAACAAAATCGAAAGATTTCTCATTTCCTTTCATATAAAAAGCTCAACAACCATCTAAAATATTTCCATACATGGTGCTGGAATCTAAAAATTCTATTCCTCTCATGATAGAAAATGAACCATTCACTTTCATAGTTATGTCACAGTAAAGCCCTAGAAGCATGAAATATTAAATAACACAAATCTCTATTGATGCATGTAAACAATTCTCACCTTTGAGCGTTAGACCTGCCTTGTTTCTAGCCAACTATCAACAAACTTCAATGCTCCCATATTCTCAATATAGCAAGACTTATACTAAAATTACTAGTTCAACAACTCTCTGTTTACTCCATCATTTTAGCAACATGAGATTAAAAATAGTTGGGTAATCCTGTTACTGAGTATAGTGAATATGATAGATAAAAATAGTCAACTGAGTTTCAAAATTTCTACCTATCACCTCCCATAAATGCCAAACTAAATTCATAACATCTGTTGTAGGATTCAGGTAGTACCTAATCTCCTCATCAAAAATAGTTAATAGTCCTTGATGCAATTCCATTTACTCAAATAGGAATTCTAGAAGCATATAAGCTTATCAACCGTAACTCAACAAACTACCCTATGGATTTAATACTCAAAAATATAGATATTTCACCCTAAAGAGTTCTCGATTAAAAATCTAAGATTTGTAGCTCAAATATTCAAACGGTTCCCCTCCAATTAATTTCAAACAACAACAACAATAATGATTTTCGACTTTAGAGGTCAACCATATAAAAATACATACTCATATTAGTTAAAGAAACTAAATAAAATATTTGGTGAAGAGGTGATTAAACAATAGGTGATCTTATATGTCTAGGAGAAGAAGAATGTTCCCACTCAGCAAATCCTTCCAATTATACTTAGTTTACCAATTTAACTAAACTCACATCATGATATCATTCCAAGTTTTCAATTGCAAGTAAGAATTCGTCAAACTACCTGGATATCACAATGTCTTTCTAGCACTAAAAAATTGACGTCCTCTAACAGCAAATGATCTCTTTCATCCTTTTTCCTCTCTATCCTCTCTCCTCTTCCAAAATTCTTTGTTTTCCTCTAGATTATTCCCCTGCACTTGACTAAATTTTTGGCATTATGAAGGTTTGTCATTATGGAGGATGTACATCACCTTCCAAACTTTATTTCTCACATACCCTCTACCACCAATCATGATAGGACGGTAAAAAACAAGCACTATTGTCAATGATTTATTGATAAATATGCTCATAAATATGTTCTGAAATTCCTCCAAAATATAAAATTGAAGATAATGGTATTATTTGTTTTGGATAGTCTAATTAGCTATAAATTCCATTTTTGGGTAAAGTAATTACTCACTCAACCCACCAAGTCATTTAGTTCTTTTGCTTAAAAAAAACATCCTACATTACACATTTCCTTATCCAAAGTAGGGTATACAAGGATATTTACAAGTAATATTTTAGAAACAAACACCTTGATCAATATTGCAAAACAAGGTGTTAAAAACATAGTAATATTTCTTAATCAATGCAATCAATGCCCAACAGTACTATCAACAAAAAGATAAATCCCCTTATACCTTAGTTCTCTTTTAACAAAATATAATATACTCAAGCACATATATTGTTTCTAAAATCTATCCATTTATATCAAGAGAAGCATCAACTAGGAAAGTATTATATGGAATGAAATCACATCTACAAGTAGATTATCAAACAACAAGCAAATTTCATTTTAAAAAAGTGCCATATCTCCCTCATGCACATTCATGATATGCAACTATATGAAAAAGGGTTTTTCATCCATTTTGCCCAAGTTGTTCAGTAAATAAATCACCATATACATGGGTTTATCAAGGGAGGGTTATGACAAAACTGATTCTAACCATAATGGTATCTTGTTTTGCATATAACACTCCTAATTTTGACTTGTCTTTACTAATTACTAAAGGTTTTTTTGCTCCCTACTGATGTGGCCATGTTTTATACAATAGGCTCTTTTAATCCAAACAATTTTTTTATTTTTTGTTCTTTGACATCCTCATCAATGGAAAAAATATATAGTCATATGACAACTTCTTGGATGTTGTCATGTGGCTATGTATCTATTCTAGTCATCAATAGTTGATAATTACCAATGGTGGAATGAACAACTACAAGATTTGTTAGATGTTATCAAAACCTTTATTTTTCCTTACTTTGTCATTTATGTCTACAACAATGTTAACAATTGTGAATTTTTCTTCTATCATATTTGCTTGAATTGTGATTGTTTATACAAGTTCATCTATTATTTGTGAAATTAGTTGAAGGTCGCAACTAATATATTGGATTTACCTCCAAAATGGTAATTGGGTTTATGTGCAATATGTGAGGAAGACGCAAATATTTATTTTGAAGCATATCTTAATCAATTAAATGTTAGATTTTAATGAATAACCACTCAATAATATGGCCACTAAATCAATAATACTCAACTCAATATGAAGGAAATAATAATGTTAAGCAAATAAGCTTATATTCATAATATGAAATAACTCCTATATTGCTAATGGTAAATGTTGAAAAATACATGTTGTGGTTGCTCCACAACGTACCCCAAAATTGGGGACCCACCTTTTTGCATATTTTCCAAGAAGACCGAAGTGGCCCATATGCTAAAGATCAAAGAAAAAGCAAAACACTACAAGGAGAAAAAAGTGTCGCGATATCGCGACATGTTGCATTTTCACGGCCAAAAGAGAAGAGAAAGAACAAGAAGGAAAAAGTGTCGCGATATTGTGACATGTTGCATTTTCGCGGCCAAAAGAGAAGAGAAAGAACAAGAAAGAAAAAGTGTCGCGATATCACGACATGTTGCATTTTCGCGGCCAAAAGAGAAGAGAAAGAACAAGAAAGAAAAAGTGTCGTGATATCACGACATGTTGCATTTTCGCGGCCAAAAGAGAAGAGAAAGAACAAGAAAGAAAAAGTGTCGCAATATCGCGACATGTTGCATTTTCGTGGCCAAGAGCAATAGAAGGGGAAAAAGTGTCGCGATATCGCGACATGTTGCATTTTTGCGGTCCAAAGCAAAGAGAAAGAGCAAGGAGGAAAAAGTGTCATGATATCATGACATGTTGCATTTTTGCAGTCCAAAGAAAAGAAAAAGTGTCGCGATATCGTGACATGTTGCATTTTCATGACCCAAAAATGGCATGCAGGTAGAGAAACAAAAGTGTCGCGATATTGTGACATGTTGCATTTTCGTGACTCAAAAGGGGTAGGCAGGCAGAGAGACAAGAGTGTCGTGATTTTGCGACATGTCTAATTTTTGCCAAGGGAACAGAGTAGTGGACAATGCATTTGATATTAGTGATTAACACCAGGGTAGTGAAACTGAAGACTGTATAATAATGTGGACCTATAAGGAATAAACCGAAGATTGAATAATGTAATTTGTCACATAAGGACAAAATCCAATGAATAAGACAAAACATTACATAAGGAATATTTAATGATTTGAAATCATTTAAGATGGTCGTTACACATGGAAGGAAGCGGACGCATGCCCATGTGGAGAAAAGGAAATGTTTTTTTTGAAATCAAACGAAAAGTGAAGAAAACCAAACAGAGGAAGCCAAACCATGGGAATGAAACGAAGGGCCACAAAATAGAAACAAAAAGCCTTTTTGGAAACCAAAACACATGCATGCACAAGGGAAGGTGAAATGAATAGCCATTGGAAAATGAAACGAAAAGCTTCCTAAAAATTTTAAATACGCCAGGCAAGGATGTTTTGAGGGGTTGGAAACTGTTGCAAGCAGAGTTGCAGATTTGAAGGCAAGAGGGCCATTCTGGACCTGTTTGGGGCTGTTTTTCTTCCATGGACTGGTTTTGGGAAAACCAGAAATTTCTGCTATTGTAAAATGATACATTTTTAATGCAGGAGTTTTCAGAAATTTGCATCTTGTGGGCAAGAAAGAAGGAGATTCTCTTTGCATGCTATGGATTTAATGTCTATTTTTCTTTCCTTTTTCAGATTTCGAGTTTGTAGATGGAGTTAATGCAAGTTTGCTTGGTTTCTTCATATGAATGCTTAAACCTGAAATTTATTTTAAACCCTAGGAACCAGCATTTAGTCTATGGGGATTGTGCTTGTTTTGCAAGTCCAATAGGTTAGGTTGCATGCATGGAAACCTCACATCTTCGGTTTTGTCGAAATAGGATAGCATCATATTGAATGCATTTTATTTTCAGTTTTCTGCATTTTCTTTCAACTTTTTCTGCATTTTATTTTTCCAGAAATTTTAAATTTGTTTTAATTTTCAGGCATTAAAATAAACATTTAAAAATTTTCAAAATCCAAAAATAATTTCACCATTGCGTAGGTTATACTTCAGACTTCCAATAAGCACTTTGAAATTTCATTTTTGGAGTTGTTTAGTATTTTTAAAAATTCATCGAAGTTGCTGTTTTATTACAGATTTTAAAAATCCGAAAATAGAAAATTTTCATTTTAAGGTCAAATTTCATTTTTTCAGTTTTTTTTTACACTCATGAGCCTATGATGACATTCCCTTCATGAAAATTCCAATTTCATTGAAGGAGTTATGTTTTATGGCATTTTCACAAATTTCATTTTGGGCCTAAAATTGCCCTCTCTTCATAAAAATTCAAATTTTACGAAAGAGGGGTAATTTGAGCATCACATTGAAGGTCATTCATTCAAAGCATTTAATTGTTCATCTTTATGAAAATTTGATTTCATTTAAGAGGGATAATTTAAAGTGACATTTAAAGCCCTTAATTTAAGGCCATAAATTATTACCTCTTTGTGAAAACCTATTTCACCAAAGAGGGATAGTTTATCGATCACATTGAAATCTATCTTCATCTTCATGATAAGAAGCCATATTTGGACTTAATAAAGAAGATAAAATCTACCTTAAAACTCTCAAGATAAATGAATTAAGGCACTACATCGTGGTCATATGAGGGCCAACTCACATTTGCTTTATTTTGGTTCAATGAACAATCACTAAAGTTTCATGGTAAAATAAACCAACATTGCCCCTTGTTTATAGTTACTTGCAATCACTAAGGTGTTCCAAGCATTTAAATTGAATATCTTTATTTGAGATTACTAATACACATGCAAATGCTAATATAGCGGAGACCTTGGAGAAGTTAGTTGTTTAACTTCTTTGCAAGAGGGGATTTGGAACCCAAATCCTAGGGAAGAGTGTACTTTCACAATTGGGTGAAAATACCACTCAACAATACAATAAACTCTTATTGAATAAAAGACCTCAAATACATCATATTACATCACCTTCCATTGCTCCATGGGTGATGTCCCATCTCTTGATCTTCCCTTTGTGATGCTATTCTATTACAATTGCACATCCATATATAGGATGGAATGTGACTCTTCATATGGTGTTTCTTGGCCCTTACTCTTCCTATGACTCTTCATATTCCTATTCTAATGACACATGTACATAGGGACAACTATGCACATTTACATTGCCAAAATATCATTGCACACTTGTGCATTTATTACATTGCATAAAGTAAATACTTTCATCCTAATCTAAGACACTCTTTCCTAATCTATAGATGTACCCATGGTGGTACATTGTCATGTACCAAATAATGTAATATATTCCAACACCCCCCTGTATTACATTATTTGGTTCTTGAGAACTTTGGTCTTCAATATGGTCTTCATCAATCTATCTCAATGAGATTGATCTTTGGATTTGCATAGAATGATTCTAGTTTGACTTTTCTTGTGTGACCTCTTTTGTTCTTCTTTTCATGCTTTGAGTTCTTCATTGATGATCTCCCTTCTTGATATTGTGCTAGTGTATCATAATGATACAATTCTGGTTCTTGGCTTGAATGCTTTAGATAATCATGTTCTTCAATCTGTGTGTGACTTCTTTCTTTGTTTCTTCTCTTTCTTAGCTCCTGCACTTCTTCTTGTGATACGTCTTCAGAGATGAGTTAGTAAATCATCACAGTAATATTGATTTGAATCTAATGATTCTTCTTCAAGATAGCCATATGACTTGTTTTGGTTATTTTGTACCTTTTCTTGAAAGAGTTCAAAGATAACTAATGATAGGTACATTATTAGACATTCTTTTATAGTAATGATAATATCTTGAGATTCCCATGATGATCTAAAAAGTTTTCCATGAAGAAATTCCATAAATGTAGTAAATTTTCCTTCCTTAGCTTCCTTGAAAAACATGATCAATTTATCCTTTAGTGAATCTAGTACTTGATCTCCATCAATGTTTGATATTAAGTTATGAGAGTAGAACTTGAGTGCTTGTAATATTTCATCACTGTTTTCATTGAACACTTCCTTTAGAATATTATCCATATTACTTTTTGAAGTAGACTTCCTTATGACTCCCAAATTTAGTTTATCAAGCAACTATTAATTCCAAAGAGGTACTTCCTTAGTTTTGAGAGATAGACTAAGGATGATATTTCTCAAGTTTCAAATATTGTTCTTTCAATTATATGTTGTGTAGAAACCCTTGTATCTCCCTAAGGTTTGAAAGACAATATTTAATATTATTAATCAACAATCCTTTACAAATCTTCAAATCTCTAATAATTTGAATTTAGAGATTAATCTATTCAATGCAATATTTTCAATATGTAGGATTCCTTTTATCTCCCAAATTTGTGGATAAAATATTTAATTCTAAATTTCATATACTATTTTTGATGTAGAAATCCTTATACCTCCAAAATTAGAAATTTTGAAATTTTTAAAATAATATTTGCAATATTTTGTAATTCTAATTTGATGTAGAATCCTTATTTCTCCAACCTTATTTAATTTACAAATATTTAATTGGTTTTGTAAACTATGGTATGCAATTTTACAAAACTCCAATATAACCTTCAAATTCTAGAAAATGCTCTTCAAAAATATAATTATAGGCTTCAAAATAATAATCTGATTTTCTAAGGTTATAAAAATGCTTATCACTCCACTTTTACTTTTAATAAACTTTGACCTTAGAATATATTCCCTTCTTATTCCTCCTATCAATATAAAACTTTAATATATGATAAAATGCTATGATAAATACCTCAATTATTTAGGCACTCCTTGTTGGTCTTGTTGGGCACTTTTCTCTCTGGTCAAACTTGCTTGGAATGCTACGTATGACTCTTCAAAGATGCTTTGACCTTCTTTAATGCTTCTCCTCTTGTATTTTCTATGTAAGGCACTAGAAAAACTGCTATATTAATACCTCTATGGCTATATGAGCGCTTCACCTTTCTTTGGATGTGTGCCACGTGGTGTAGATGTTATTTGACTCCTTGTCTTCCTTTCTTGGTGGTGCTAATATTCATGAATAGAATAAAGTGGACACTTGTCACTTTATTTCTTGCAACTTGGGAGTTACATAGTCTTCTTGAGCGCTTGGATAATAATGAAGAATATTTGAATGTTTGAGTGCTCTTTTCTCATGAAGAGTTACATTCAACCTTATGCACCAACTTCTATATTTAGTGCCAAGTGGATATATTCCCTTATTTTGGAAGAGACAAGTGTAATCAACTCTTTGTGCATGCACTCTTTTTCCAAATGTATGGATTGTAAGGCTTTTGAATGCCTTTGCTCTTCCCAAACTTATTCTTGCTCCTTGTAAAATGTATTCTAGCTTCTTGAAAATGTATTCTTGTTGGAGTTTCTCCTTCCTTTGGATGATGGTGGACTTGCTCATGGATGGCTTCAACCAAAGACCTTCTTGTATGCTTCAATGGTGGCCCTATGGTAATCACTATGGCAGTTTCTTTTTCTTCTTTGATAATGCACCCTGTATTTTATTTCTCTTGTAATCTACCCTATTTTGAATGGTTGTAATAGTACTTTTGTAGGTTGTGGATGACGTTCTCTACCTTCTTGGGCTGGCCAAAACTTGAGCCTAATGGCTCCTCTTCCTTATGCTCTTTTGTTGGTGCTTTTTCCTGCAAGTGGGTGGACGTATGATGAAGTATTTTCCCCCTTGTAATCTATTTCTGAATGGTGCTTTGTGTAGTGGTGGTTTTCACCACTTCCTTGGTGGTTTTCTATACCACTCCCAACTATAAATCCGATGTTTTTAAACACCTAAAATCTGCCCAAATTTGGAGCTCTTTTCCTTTTCAAAATCTATTGTACTTTGAGGGTTATTTTCCCTCACAAACGTAGAATATTTTGCTTCTTCTTTCACTTTAAAATTCAGCATATACTAACACTTATAACTCCTTTAATAAATAAATCTAATGCTGCTATAATATTTCAAATTTCTCAGATAATAAAGTGGTTCTATCCCACTAATCAATGTTAAATAAATCTGATTTTCTCTTATTAAAAAAACAACATATAATCAACTTCTTATCACTCCAATTAAACTTGTAATTTTGTTGTTATAATATGCAATTTTTCTATAAATTCAATGGTGTGAAATAATGTCCTTTCTTATCTTAATGACACCTTAAAATACTTCTTTTAGATAGCTCTAAATAGCTTCAATAACTGATGCTTTAAAATCTTGATAAACTCTTAATAAAATAATAGTAATCTATATGGCATCAATTTTACACACCTTTTTGTAGCTTCTTCCTTCGTAGCTTACTGTCTTGTATTTTCTGGATTTTCACCCTTCAATTTTTTGTTAGTAGATCCTTCAATTTGCAGCAATAATGGCTGCCTCAAAGCTTGCTTTATTTTCCTTTAAACATGTGCTTTCTTCTCCTTCAAACATGTGCTTTCTTCTTCTTCAAACATGTGCTTTCTAACTTTGATTTTTATAGCTTCAAATGTTGTCCAAATGCACTCCAAATCTGCAATCAACCTCCTTCGTAGGTGCTTCTACTAATCCTTATGCTTTTCTGTCCAAAGCTATCTCAAATATTTCCCAAAGCTTCTTTAAAATGCAACTAATTTTGTTCTTACAATGCTGCCCAAAAATGCAGCTTAAACACCTTCTAATTGTTATTCCAAAATCTGATTTGATGAAGTTTACTAACCTTCAAATTTGCTGCTCTCTTTGCTATCAAGCCTTCTCTTAGTTGGCTGTCCAAATATTCCTTGAAAGCTTCTCCAAAGATTTTCAATCTACAACTTTCTGCTTCTACTTTTTGCAGTCCTTTTCCTTTCAACTTTTCTTCTAAAAATCAGCAACTTGTGCTTTTACAAATTAGCCTACAAAACTTGTGTGGCTATCTTCAAATTTCTCAAATTTGTGGCTTTTGTAGTCTTCTTGCTTTCTTTTGACTTCTTGCTGAATTCTATCTTCAAATATGACCTCTATCTCTATCTTCTCTCTCAAGAATCTGAATATCTTGAGTTCTTCAAAATCTTCTTCAAATTTGATAAACTTCTTGCCAAATCCTTTTCCTTGTGGGCTTGTTGTCGGATGGTGACAATTGTCCCAATTTATTCTGGTCATGTACTCTTTCTACTTGCAATATTCTACCATGAACTCTACTTCAAATCTCCTTCAATAATGGTTGCTTCATACTTCTACAATAAGGCTTTTCTGTAGCCTTCTTTTCTTCTTCAAAATCTTCTTTAGACCTCTATTCTTGGGTCTTCTAATTCTGCAGCATTCAAATCTATTTTCAATGAAACCTTACCTTGGTTTCTTCAATTTTCCACTATGGTAAATTCTTCAATGAGATCTCTTTCTGGATCTCCAAAATCTGCAATAGGACTTTCAATAGTCCTTCTATCTTCAGTCTTCAATATTTAATTTGTTGCTTCAATATTCAATCTTCAATCTATTGCTTCAATCTGCAATAGGACTTTCAATAGTCCTTCTATCTTCAATATTCAATCTACTGCTTCAATCTACAATAGGACTTTCAATAGTCCTTCAATATTCAATCTTCCAATCTTGGAAGTTCTTCAATATGACCTCTCTTAGGGTCTCTTCAATCAGTAGTCTTGCAATGAGAACCTCTCCTTGGTTCTTCTCAATATTCAATTGGGGCCTTCTTCTTGGACCTCCTTCAATGTCTATTTTCTACAATAGAACTTAAGCAACAATAATATATTCAAAGTTCCAGAAATAATAATCTTCACTAGCTATAACTAGTGGAATCAAATCAATGTTGAATCCTAGTCTTCACAGGTGTTCCTTCAACCTTGTGGAAAGATTCTAGCCAATCAATAATATGGAATCTATATTCTTTCAATCAATCAAATTTATCAATAGGACCTCTTCTAAGGGTCTCTAAATCTTCAATATCAAGGTCTGTCTTCAAGACCTGTAAATTTTCTTCTATTCTGATTTTGCTCTTGGAATAGGTAAATATTTAACTTTCACTAGTTTTCTTTCAACCTAGTGAGAAATGCTATCTTCTCTGGTTTTCTTTTCCAGAGGTAATTTTCTTTTATCTTCTCTGGATTCTCTTTCTAGAGGTAATTTTCTTTATCTTCTCTGGTTTCTCTTTCCAGAGGTAATTTCCTTTATCTTTATTGGTCTCTTCTTAACCAGTAGAAATTTCCTTCCTTCCAATCTATATAATAACTTCTATCAAACAATCTCAAAGCCAACAACTTTTGCAAGGGGTAGGTCCAAAGGTGCATCTGGTTTGCAAAAACGCAGCAATGGTGTTGAATGATGAAAAACTAGAATAGTTTCTAGTGGCTCTCTCAATTCCTATCTAGACCTATTGTGGCTAGATCTACCGTGGCTCTGATACCACTGTTAGCTTTTAATGAATAACCACTCAATAATATGGCCACTAAATCAATAATACTCAACTCAATATGAAGGAAATAATAATGCTAAGCAAATAAGCTTATATTCAGAATATGAAATAACTCCAATATTGCTAATGGCAAATGCTGAAAAATACAATAAACTCTTATTGAATAAAAGACCTCAAATACATCATATTACATCACCTTCCATTTCTCCATGGGTGATGTCCCATCTCCTGATCTTCCCTTTGTGATGCTATTCTATTACAATTGCACATCCATATATAGGATGGAATGTGACTCTTCATATGGTGTTTCTTGGCCCTCACTCTTCCTATGACTCTTCATATTCCTATTCTAATGACACATGTACATAGGGACAACTATGCACATTTACATTGCCAAAATATCATTGCACACTTGTGCATTTATTACATTGCATAAAGTAAATACTTTCATCCTAATCTAAGACACTCTTTCCTAATCTATAGATGTACCAAATAATGTAATATATTCTAACATGAAATCCATTCCATTTATAAGCATATATTTGATATCTTGCATCTTCTCTTAAAAAGAGGATAGTCATAAGCCCTCCAATTTTTTTAAATCTTCAACAAGAATTTGTAATATTTTTTTATTATATTGAGAAGAGGGTTTTGAAAGGGACCCCATAATATTTTACAATAGAATCCAAATAATACACATAATGCAGGCCCACCTAGATACAACCCTCAATATCCTAAAACAACCCAAAACACCAAAAGAGCCAATATCCCAAAAAATATAGATAAAAATAGAGGCCCAAACCTAGCCAACGATAGAAAAAAGAACTATCAGATCTACAACATAACAGATAACACATCCCTACCACCCAACCAATTATTAATTTGATTTGTTCACTTTAACCTGCCAAAAACTCTTTCAATACAACCAAAATGGCTCCAATTTTTAAATTGTCAACCCTTGTTGATGTGTTTAGTTGAAGGGGCTACACATTTCCTTAACAATTTAGAAACTTTACTTATGACATCATTGATATACGAATTACTCGTCCTCGTTGTCCCTTTGGTTATCATATATAGTGCATCTACTTCAACATCTTGTAATATGTAATGGTTCATAGTAATATCAAAGGTATGTTTTATCTTAACACTAAGATTAATAAATTTGTATAATTCAAGATCCCTCCTTGACTTATCTATGGAGCATTTATTCTAGTTTCTCTTTATGTGTATCTCTAAATAATATAAACTCTAATATGATTATCTATAATTATCTCACAGTGCAATTACCTAGATTTTTCTAGATTGTAGAATTTGATGATGGTAAATACAAGTTATAACCTTGCAATCATATTCTACAATGGGTTATCAAACTACAAATTTATTTTTATTTTAAAATTTTATCTAGTAGTTATTACTTTCTTCATTCTACTTATCATGTGCTTAACATTCTAGGGATAACAAAATTATTTTTATTTATTTTAATTGATTTTTATTAAGACTAATTTATGTAAAAATGTATCACAGTGGATTACAAAATAAGGAATGGATTGTATAGTAAGAGATTTGAATCATGAAAATAAACAAATTTGTCACTCTTCTTCAAAAATATTATTAAACTTGGCCACACCTAGATGATATCTACTCCTTTTTCTCAAAATTCATTTTTCCTTATTGTTGCTCATAGTATTATAGGACCATGGCCTTACTACGTCAATTACTGGGATGTGTTCTAAATCATATGGTATTTCTATGTTTCCATTAAATATTGATCTTCCTTATCTCACATATTTATTTTCAATCTCATATTTTAAAATATGTTTACAATTTTTTTTCCAAATATTTAATGGAATGAATAGTCTACTACATTCAATCAATGGAATTTCAAGTAATAGGTGACACAATTATTGTATGGTAGTACTCATCAATAGTCATATTTATGCTCATGTAGTTGGATCATCTGGATTTACAATATTGATTAGGCACTTCAACATTTGATGATATTTTTTTGAGCTTGATGCATTTTTGTGTATACTTTTTAATAGAATGTTGGAATATTATTGGTTTTCAATCCATATTTGCTCTTTAAAATTTTTTAAAACTATAATATACAATATTTTATATGCTTTCACTCTATCATCTTTAATTTCAAACTCATATTGTTTATCACTTGTTTATCTATCTTGATAAGTTATGAACTATTCAAGTGTATGGACCAATGTCCATTTTAGCTCAAATATAATATCTTATATCTAAAGGATTAAGTTCAAGTGATACTAATTCATCCATATTATGTTAAATTTAACTAACCTGCAAACCATTATTTCTCCTTTCCTTAAGAAATATCTTTGTACATATGTTATTTCATTCCACATGATTTAGAAGTTCTTCATGACCATACCCCAAATAAATATTATGAAGCTTATTAGTATCTTTTAGACATGTATGTTGAGTAGGTATGTAAATTTCATGTTGACACCAAAAGACCATTTCATACCACAAAACTATATAATTATTGTGTTCATAGCAACAAAATTGAATTTGGCTCTTTGTTTGACTAAACATTTCTCTCATGTGGGTCACCATATGGGTCCCATGAACGTATAATTTTAGTATAGTATTCCTCTACAACTTTTACTCTTCGATATTGGTCCAATCAAGATTATCCATATCTAGTTCCCCTTAAATATATGCAAACCCATGAACTTATGATAATCCTTTGCATTAGAACTCATATCTGCATTATAAATATTTGATACCCATGAAGTTTTGAAGAAATAAACTATTACAAAAGTGCATTTTGTAAGTCATAATGTGTGGATAGTCAATGACATTATATCTCTTTTAATTTTATGTATCTTGTAAATTTGTAGGTAGTGTTTCTAATCCAGGCTATGAGGCCCAATATGGTGGCATAGAGGACAACTCCCCTCAACTAGTTTGTGATGTCAAGCATGCTTTAACACAAAGTCGTATTGTGGCAATGACAGTAAGAGCTCTAAGAAGCAAGGACGTTATGTATGTACTATGAGAAGGATGTGAATGATCAAATAATCTATAGTACTAGGAGGTGGTTGGATGTAAGCTAAAGTGATAATATTAGGGTCATATGGGAGGCACTCAATAAGAGACTACTCAAGCTAGCAATTAAGACAAGGAAACATATGGGTAGAAATTATAGCATTGATACTTAATGTATTTGGATTGAATCTCATAGACATAGAGTGAATACATTCCAAAAAAAAATATATGCATAATGTAAACATAACAAAATGTATACATATAGAGGTGAACACATGAATATAACCATGAGCAAAAAAACTCTTATACTACAAGATAATAATTCATTGAATTTCTACAAAGGAGATAGAGAATGATTCCTTGAGTCATAAGCTAGATCCCTAAGAAGGGGTGTGAAAGAATGTAGGTCAAAACCCTATATAGAGATGTCATGACATGGGATGTATTCTTGGGAAGTGATGGCATTTTTCACATCCCAATATAGAGATGTAGTGGCACTAGTTATAATTTTGGTATATAGATGCACCTACTGATCTCACTAGTAATATATGAATTGGTTTGAATTACTCAATATCTACTTCTTCTATTTCTATCTTCCTCTCTCTTTTGTGATATAGCCAAAAAAATATATTTTATGCAAGAGGATTTAATAGATAAAGGAGTAACAATAAAAGAAAAGACAATTCAACTTCTAAAATAACCAATGGTTCAACTTAATGACCTAACTATTAAATAATAACACATAATAACTAAAGGGAAAAAAGAGAGAAAAGGAAGGAAATGCAAAGAAAAAAGAGAAGTGGTAAAAAAATTAAGATATTTATAAATTTAACTCACATGTATGTATGAATGTTTTAACCTTATATTATTTTTACATAAATAAAAAATATATATGTATACTTGTTAAAATTAAAATGTTTACATATTACATTATTTTACAATAAGTTTAATGATTAAGTGATTTCGAATTATATGTAAAAAAATGGGAGGGGACCTTCGTTGAATATTGAAGCATCACCATTAACAATACAAGTTAAAGCTTCTAAAAGATATAATTAGAAAAAAAAAAATTGTAATTAGAAGTCTTATGGTTTTTAGGTTTAGTTGTGGTTGCGTGTGTAGTTTATACCTTTGACTTCAATACTAGTTGTGTGAGAAATAAACCAAGTTTTATTAAAACTGCCTCAAAACCAATATCTAAGAAGATCCACAAACTATTTAATTTATGTTTGGTTATATTTTTATTGTTTTACACCCACACTATACTTTGTCAAAATCAAATAAAAAAGAATGGTAAGTATATCATTTGCTTAGCATTCAAGCGATATACATATACTTCACATAAAAAGAAAAGATCAATGGAGGAGGATGGGATATCATAGCTGCAATAGCAGTCGCTGATTTACATTGGCAATCCTTGAATGTTCTTAAGAGAGGCTTTCCCTACAGAGTAAACTATCAACGTGTATTCCTTCACATATTCAAGTGAAGAAGCTCAACCAAAAGTTTCACTGTAAAAACTGCCAGCTCTGGGAGAAAAGGTGATACATTTCAGATGATTCATATGTAAGTGCATTTCTCCTATGGTTGTAGAGCATGTTGCTTAACATGAGGCTGGGCGTTTATGAGGGTTTTTTTTGGCTTTAATTTCTTTGAGAATTCCTCCTATTCACAACCCTCTAGAGCAAGTTGGTCAATATGTATATGTTGGTGGATTAAGGAGGTTTGATATAGAAAATGCTACTATGGAATTACTATATATTTGACCGTTTGGGATTCTCCACCTAATTCTTTGCATTTGGGTAAAGGTTGGGTAAGATAGAGAATGTAGATATGATAGACCAACATTTTGGATTTTAGTTAGACCGTCCTATTAATCAGGAAAGTGAATAGAAACCTAGTGAATTTCAAGTGTCAGGAAACAGTTGGGATTTCAATTCTATGGATATTGCTACTGCAGGTCTTGGTTGGGTGTCAGTAGGTCTTAAAGGCGTTGCAACATTGGCAGTGTGGACTTATGAGGGTGTGGATGTCACTTTACGGAATGCTTTGATCCTTGAGAGAGCACAGTTCTCTGAGAGTCCTAGATTTACAGTAGTTTCCAATGCAAATACAAATAGAGACCTGAGAGGAAAGGAAAAAAGAAAGATTCAAAAGAAAAAGAATTTGATGGTTCAAAAATTAAATTGCATCAAAAACTTAATAGTTTAATACATCATTTCTGGCTTATAATTTGACATGCATGTTTGTATCATGTCCAATGTACATAGGAGGAATGCAGAGATGATAACATAGTTAAAGGCAATTAACCACTTTTCATAGAGTTAGTGAATCCTTAATGGTTTTTAAGGATCAATTGTTTACAAATTAAAACACATCATTATCTTTCAATGTAGGAGCTTACAACCTACTGGAACTGGAGGGCCCAATTCAGTGTCATAATCTGGGAATAATTTTGACTAGTAAAATTTTGCTTGCTGGATATTCTCGTTTGTTTTGTAATACCATATGCAGTCAATGTGGAGCCTCCTTTGTTGTTGATTTGTTCCTATTCTGGGAACCTTTTTGCATTCAAATACAAGCCATGTAATGTGGTTTCATCTTACTGTAGCTGTTTCTTTTGGTAACTTGTCAATTATTTTCTAAGACATAAGACTTTCTATCTATTATGTCCCCTGGATTCATTCCATTTTCTAAATTCATATCTGATATGAAAAGTTAGTGCACCCCAAGAGTGATGGTACGAATTATTAGGAGATGATGTAAAATTAAGTGTAAAATTATGAAAAGAAAAAAGGTGGATATCTATATTTAATTTAAAAAATCCTAAAAAGGTAAGTGGTCATTACACATGCATAATATAAATAACGATTCATCAAATTTTTATTAGTATAGGTTTAAAATATTTTAATATTTTACATCGTACTCAAGATTTAAGTGTTGAACTTGGACAATGAACTTCATAACAATAGATACAAAATTTATAATTTAAAAGATTTGAATTTAGGTTATATTTTAATATATTATTGAAAATAATATAATTATTTGATAAATTATAGTTAAGGTTAAAATTGGGTTTGATATATGATATTAGAGTTTGGCTGTCAAAAGTGGATTTTTTTTTTATAATTTAATATATTAGAGAATATTATGTAATTATTTGATAGTTGTAATTATTAGGATATAAATTAATATTTTTCTTATAAGAAAAAACTAAAGATACATATCTTCATGGTATTATGAAAAGATTAAAAGACAGTTAAAGATGAAATGCCAAGAACTACAGAGAGTCTCTCCAATGTGAAGAGACTGTATGATGTATAAAATTATTTGCAAACAACCATTTGTTTGGTGGAATGTATGGTAACTTCGAAGATTTGTATAAAAAACTTTGTCAATATTATTGAATAATACTCGACATTGAAATATTTTATTGTGTTTAAGTTTCTCTATGTGCGACCTATAATTATTGTGGTTGCTTATGTGTAATGTTACCTCCCAAATCCCAACATGTGGTATCAAGGTTTGGTAAACAACGGAGTTTTTTTGGTGGAATGTATGGCAACTTGGAAGATTTGTATGAAAACTTTGTCAATATTATTGAATAATACTTTCCATTGAAATATTTTATTGTTTAAGTTTTTCTATGTGTGACCTATAATTATTGTGGTTGCTTATGTGTAATGTTACCTTTTAAATCCCAACAAGTGGTATCAAATCTTGGTGTGCATTATTTAGGAGAAGATTGTTTGAGGAAAGGGACAACTGTGGCTATTCCACAACGTGCCTGTGAATAATGTTTAAGGTGTTTGAAGTACCTAAGGTATTGTTGAAATATTGTTGCTTTGTGAACCTATATTGAATAGTCTATTATTTTGTTGGTCCAAATAAAGCCATAATAAACTTTGAAAATAATGATTTTGTCTTTTGTTGATTGTCTTTGTTGACCTTAGATGCCCTATGTATCCACTAAACTTAGTTTGAATTGTCCTTTGCTGAAATAATGTCCATGAATATTTTTTTATGAAATAATGCATATCTAACATGTGTTTCTTTAATATTCAAGAGCCCTATGTATTATTTAGCATACGTTTGGATAAAATAGTACCCTATGCATTATCTTGCATGTGGTCTCTTAAAGTATTGTTCGAACAAAATAAAAATTACTTCATATGTAACATGAGGAGTCTTGTTCAAACAAAAGGGGTAATTGATTTGCGATATCTCTTCATATGTTTGAAGGTGTGAGACATATGTGCCCTTGAATGTTTAAGGTGTTTGAAGTACCCAAGATATTGTTGAAATTTTGTTGCTTTGTGAACCTATATTAAATAGTTTATTATTTTGTTGGTCCAAATAAATCGATAGTACAACCTTGAAAAGAATATTTGTTGATTGTCTTTTTGACCTTGACCGCCCTTTGATATAAATACTAAGTGTCCACTAAACTTTGTTTGAATTGTCCTTTGCTGAAATAATGTCCATAAATATTTTTTTTATGAAATAATGCATATCTAACATGTGTTTCTTTAATATTCAAGAGCCTTATGTATTATTTAGGGTATGTTTGGGTAAAATAGTGCCATAATGCATGTGGTCTCTTAAAGTATTTTTCTAACAAAATAAAAATTTATTTCATATGTAAATTCGGGAGTCTTGTTCAAACAAAAGGGGTAATTGATTTGTGACATCTCTTCATATGTTTGAAGCTGTGAGACATATTTTTGAATGGAATATTTGTTAAAATTTTAAGATTTGTGTAATAAAAGCAAACCCGTACAAAATTTGATGACTAAAGTAAATTACATGGAACATTTTTGAATGGAATATTTGTTAAAATTTTAAGATTTGTGCAAAGCAAACACGTACCAAAATTTGATGACTAAAGTAAATTACATGGAAGAAGAAGACTATGTGTGGTTGTCAATATGGAGATGTCTTGTTGGCTAAGATAGAGTTTTTAATGTGAAGCAAAGAATGATGTGTTAAGAAAAATTAAAATGAATGCAATGCAATGCATATTGGCTAAGCTCAAGATATTAATGTATGATGAAAAATGCTATATTTTCTTTTTGCTTCATGAGGTAATCTAACTTTACATATATTTAAGTTTCAAGTTTAAATAATATTGGATGCTTATAATAGTTCCTGGTTACCATAATGTGCATATTAGAGATTAATTTTATGAAGAAAGAAAGTTAAAGGGGGCTTATTGTAAAGAAACATAAAGGCACTAGAGTCAAAAGGGATTTTTTAATTAAAAAATGAAGATAATTTTGAATAAAAAAGAGGAGTCTTTATTTTAGTTAGTTATAAGATATTCAAATACATGTGGACAATTTTTTAAAAAGTGAATTATTTATTTGATTTATAAAGTTAAATTGAAAAGTCTACATTCAAAAGAAAAGGCAAGTTGAAGGAAAAATAAATTTATGAAGTGATTTTTTCTTTTCAAAAGGTGGAATAATTAGGGAACAAAAGGAATTAATAGATATATAAGTTTTTTTTGGGGGGGATATTTTTTAAGAGTAATGACCTAAAAAAATGGAGGGGTAAGTTGTAAAATTTTCTTTAAGGAAATTGCAATATTTAAATTAATTTTTGCATAATTATTTGAAGATTCCTATAGTTTTTAAAACTTCATTTTTTTTTTTTTTTTAAACTATAGTAAATATTGCCAAAATAATAATATGCATTTTGGGAGTTATAATGTGTATAGGATAAATATTTTTGTGTGGATAATTTTTTAGAAAAAATTATCATTTAAAAGGAAGTTATAAGTTTGTTTAGGGGTATTTCATTAAAGTGAGCATTGCTTTTTGAAGAGAAAATGGACATCAAAATTTAGAGGTTTATTATTTTTGTAAATATCTTTGCAAAATTACAATTGTATGTAATAAGGTGCATTTTTAAGACACCTTAATTGTTAAACAAATTTTCATCAAAAATAAAATTTTGTGGATAAAGAATAAAAATTATTGTTTTGAAGATAAGTGTTCACATCATTAAACAACATGGGAAAATCCAAAAAAAAAAGTAATCAAAGAAGCAAAGTGATATTAAAAAGTGTGCATCATTAGAAGTTAGTGTAAATAAAGAAAAGCAAGCAAAAGTTCAAAAAATGAGTTATCAAAAACAAGTGAAGGAGGACTTGATAAGAGATCACAATTCTTCCAAAGTTATTTGATAATTTAAAAATATCCTATTTTTTAGAAGAGAAAAAACTACTCTACTAGGGTTTGATGAGGAAAAACTACTCTGCTAAGGTTTGGGACTATCGTCATTCGTAAATGGCTAGCTCAGTCGCGGTTTGTAAGGTATTATTTCTTCCACTAACGACCCTTGGCATTCCTCCTTCATTGTGCCAAGTGGAAAGAATATTTTCAAATGGCTTATCTCCTTTGCAACGTTCGTTCTCTGGTAATGCTTATATTGCACTCGAACTCCTATATACCCTTTTCAAAAATAATGCTCTCTTAGTTGCACAATTCCTTCTACCTTATCATCTACCAAATATCATATGATCTTCAACTTATTGATGGTTATAGAAGCCAATGTTTGCTTCCTTTTCATTGTTAATGGAACTCCTCGGTTATTGGTACTCAAACTTGTGTAAATGGCAATTCAACTCCTTTCAATGCTTATACTTTCTCCTCCTTGCTCAATAACTCTTGGATGCTTTTCCCCCTGTGCTATGACACCTTGGCTTCTCTCCTATGGTGTTTCAAATGGTGCTTCTCCTTCTCATAACATCTTTTCCTCCTCTTGGTAATGCTTATATTCTTCTCTATGCTTGATAACACTCTGCTTCTCCTCTACAGTTGATAGCAACTTCAACTCTTTACCTCCAATGTTTTTAACACTCTCTACTCTTCAATTATTTAGCACTCAAAATCTTCTTTCCAACGTATCTTCAATGAGGTAATAGCAAATGACTGTTTGAACTCCTCCTAATGGTGTTTGGTTTTCTTCCAATGATTCACTCCAAATGGCCCATGATTTTGATGCTCTTCAAAAATTCTTTGTAATGACTCTTGCTCTCAGCTTTGGTAGCTCCTCCTTTAACTCGATGGTTTCTTATTGATCTGTTAGAAATACTGAGTTGTCATTGATGTCAAAGGAGCATGGTATTCAAGGCAGATATATTCATCAGTAGTAATAAGTTTATAAGGTTGGAAAATATATCTATGGTGTCAAGAATGGACTTGATGGATAGCAAACAATGAAAATTATCCAAGGCAAATGAAGCAAGGCAAAGTATATTACAAAGCAAGGAAAATATTTTTAGGCAAAGGATTATAATATTTAAATATCAAATTTAAATATTATAAAGAAAAGAACAAAGGCTTGGACAAAAAGGTTTAAATATTATAAAGAAAAAGACAAAGGCTTGGGACAAAAAGGTTTTAGTAAAGGACAAAGGTTTAAAAGTAAATATTATAATATTTAAATCATAAGATTTAAATTATTATAATATAAAGTGGTTTTATAAAGTGAAAGTAAATATTAAGAGCCGACATTTGTGGAGAAGACATAAAGTTAAGAGCAAATATTAAGTGCCGACCTCCGTGACGTTTTCGAAGACATTAGAAATATATATATATATATATATATATATATATATATATATATATATATATATATATATATATATATATATATATATATATATATATATATATATATATATATATATATATATATATATATATATATATATATGAGGCAACAATATTATTTGCAATTATGATGATGCTAATTCGAAAATCGAGCGCACGAATGAGACACGATGAATAAGAGAAGAAGAAGAAATTTATTTGCATGTGTATTGAGCTAAAGTGAAAATTATCCAACGCATGAGTAAGGCACAATGAATGAGAGGAGAGGAAGACGTTCGAATGACATAGTGAAACTTCAAGGAAGGAATAAAATTTATTTTGTGCTCCTTGGGTTCCATCCGGTAGAGTAGCCCAGCCAGTTGGCTAGGTTGCATTAGAGCGCTACGAAGCAGAAGATCTTGAGTTTGAATCTCTGCAACACCCATTTTTACTATGCAAAAAGGAATGCAAGGTATAAGGTTTTTAAATATTATTTGATGCCTTTTGTTCTTAGGTGGAGGAGTAGCCCAACCGGTAGGCTAGGTCGTGCTAGGGGGCTATGAAGCACGAGGTTTGAGGTTAAATCCCGTTCACAATTTTTGTTGGGTATTATTGTGAGGTAAGGGCAAAAGTTTTAAATTGATTAAAAGGAGGTATAAGGTGTAAAGTGTTTTCTTTAGAGTTAAAATTTTTGCATGGTATAGTGGAAGGCATAAGGTGCAACATGGATATTTTATTTTTGTATTTTACATATAAGGAGTAATAAGGTTTTATGTTAGTGTGAAATTTCATTGTTGAAAATTATAAAAGGAGTTAAAAAGGTTTTTATGTTAGTGTGAGATATCATTGATGAAAATTATAAAAGGAGTTATAAGGGTTTGAGTTATTAATAAAGCTTTATATTGTGAGAGAGGTATAAGATATTATTTTGAAAAGCTTTATTGTGCACTTTTTGATAAGGGTTTTTAATATGGATGATTTGAAAAAGAGAATTGCTAACTAATTTTGAAGTGGTACAAGAAAGGAAAATTATTTTTGTCAAGACAAGTTTTGAAGGCACATCATCATCAAGGCATATTTAGAGGTATGGTGATTTAATTCCTTTCTCAAGGGTGGTTTTGTTTGAGGAAAATATTTTTGATGTCATATGGTTGGAGGTATAAGGATTGATTTGATGTGCATTAGTGTTGATTGAAATAAGAGTAAATATGCAAAGGTTATAGGTCAAATTTGTGAGTAAACTTATGCATTGGTTTTGATTGATATTGGGAGTAAATGTGCAAGGGTTATAAAATATATTTGAAAGCAAAAGGTGTGCATTGTGTATGATTGGGAGTAGATGAGCTTGGAAGATTTATGGATTGTTATATTTGGTTTTGAGTATAAATGAGCATTTTTTGTATGCAATATTTTGGATCAGATTTGAGCAGGTTTTTGTGAGCATAGTTGTGAGAAGAATTTAGCAAAATTATGAGCAGGTTTAAGCAGTTTTTGTGAGCTTAGTTGAGCAGGTTTTTGTGAGTATATTTGACCAGATTTGTGAGCAAAGTTGAGCAGGTTTTATGAGAAGATTTGAGCAAAAATGTGAGCAGGTTTTAGAGCATACCATAGTAGATGGGATTGGTGTCTCTTGTGGATAGAGGTCCATGAATCAGAGTAGAGGGGATTGGTGTCTCCTATGGATGGAGATCCATGAACCAGAGTTAGAGGGGATTGGTGTCTCCTATGGATATAGGTCCATGAACCAAAGAAGAGGGGATTGGTATGCTACAACCCTAACATAGCCGACTATGTTTTTTTTTAATTTACATGGTGGAATCAGTAGCCACCATGAATCCGGGCAGGCTATCCAACTTTTATGGCCACCACAGTATTTTGCGTTGTCCACCTCAGAAGCCACCAGATAGATCTTCGTGCAGTCCGCCCCTATAACCACCATGCCAACATAGCCGACTATGTTAGGTTCCAAGTGAATTAAATAGTTTCACTATTTAGGTTAGAATAGATTTATTTTAAGAAGTATCTCTCTTATTCTTTTATCATCTGCAAATTGCATTACTGCCTTCACGGCGAGGGTGTGCCCACCTTGAGTGGCATTGCATTTCATTCATATCTTCATTCATCGTTTATATTTATGACAATTAATTCCATTCGATAATATCTCTATTTGCATTATTCGTTTTAAGTAGAAATAAGGAAGGAAGGTGTACATATCTCCTTCCAAGTGGTATCAGTTTCAAACCACGATCCTGGCGTAGCGCTCTTGGATACTCAAATTTTTTTTAGACGCGAGACAATACGTTCGTTAGCCGAGATAGTGTTGTCAATGCACTCTGTAAATCCCGAACGTTGTGTTGCGATATTAGGAGGGAACTCTTCTTTCATCGGGTCTTCCAATGGGGTCTTCGATTCGGTTGAGAAGGAGCTTAAGCATCTTCAAACAGTGGTCGTTTTATTGGGAAATAGCTACAGTGAATCATTTTGAAGTCACGCTACGAAAGAAGCATTCACAGCACGTTGCAAAAAGCGTCTCCGTAACAGACGATCACGAGGAAACCACCATCCTTGGAAATGTTATTGGGCTGGTGAGGTACTAATCACAGAAGCCACATGAAACGCGGTCAGATTCATAGAGAAATGGTGGAAATATCATAGTTTATTCTCGTAGAGTCGCTAACCAATCATCGAGCGCAAAAAAGGTAATTATTAAGCCATAACCTAAGGTCTCGATAAAATAATTAAGCATTGACATCACGTATTGGCGTTGCCGATATTTTTTATTTTTTTCGTTCGTCTAAATATCCCACATTCTTGTTGTGTTGGTCCACACATGGTTTAAGTGTTGTTAGTCACCCCTGGTTGGTCGTGACTACGGTCATGTGGTAGTCTTTCCGTCGTGAAGCTTAGTGGTGTTTAGGGTCATCAGGTGTGGTTCTTCCTCCGTGTGTTGTGTCTATTACGTGTCACGTCAGGCTTGTCTTGTCTCGGTTATCCTTCTTGTCGCGTCAGTACTTTCGTCATGTCGTTGTCTCTTACGTGTAGCGTCGGGGTTGTTTCTTGTCGCGTCAGTACTTCCATCGTGTCGTTGTCTCTTACGTGTAGCATCGGGGTTGTTTCTTGTCGCGTCAGTACTTCCATCATGTCGTTACCTCCTAAGTGTCACGTCAGATTGTCGTGTCGCTGTTCTTCCTTCGTATCGCGTCAAGTTTGGTTTCAGTTCTTCCTTCGTGTCGCGTCAGGTGTCACGTCAGGTTTGGTTTGGTTCTTCCTTCGTGTCGCATCATAAGGAAAGATCTCGCCATTACGACATCAACTACATATTCCGCGTCACAGTGGGCATGACAAATAAAGCGAAAAACCAATTTTTTTTTTTAGGGTTCTTGACAGTGCATGGTTAAAAAGTGGTATAAAGGAGTTGACGGTCGATTATCAAGTTGGGAGTCTCCCCAAGAGATAAGAAGACCTCGTCGAAGCCAAGGTGCAAAAATTTCTCCTTCCCCTTTAAGAATTGGTAGCTTCAATCCGAATCACCAAGCAATTAATCCAATGGCTTCCAATACCTCTCCAACTTCCTCACAGGTGAATCACACTCAAGACGAGAATAGTCATTCCACACCAATCAATAATGATATACTACTAAAACTAGTATCCAACATTGAAAATCTAACACACCGCATAGAAAATTTGGCTCAATATACTCATCCTAGTAATGATCACTGGAGCACTGAGGTTCACAACAACCACAATACATACCAAACAGGCCAAAATAATCAACCACCCAACCACAACGATCAGGATGAATGGTATACCACAAATACACGGAATCCACCAAGGGACAATAACAGGACCTACCAAAATAACAACCAATGCCAAAGGGACTATAATGAGCATGAAAGAAACAACTATCAACCACGAGGTCCTCCTAATTATCCTCGCATTGACATGGCTACCTTTGAAGGTAATGACCCACGTGGATGGCTAGCCAAAATGGAGGGTATCTTACAGGTCTACCAAATTCCAGATGACAAAAGAGTCTCCTTTACAACAACAAAATTAGGCAATGATGCTTATCAATGGTTCACTTGGTTCAAACATGAGAGGCCTGATGAAGCTTACTATTGGGATCATTTCAAGTAAGCTTTTCTTCACAGATTCGACAAAGGTTCCACAGGTTCTTACATTGTAAGATTGTTAGCACTCAAGCAAACAGGGTCCGTAGGGGATTATGTGTCAGAATTTACTAGTATGCTTCACTACGCAGAGGAGATAAAAATGGACGTGGTAGTAGCAGCTTTTTGAAATGGACTAAAAGCACATATTCGAGTTGAAGTAAACATACAAAACCCATCCACATTGGATGAATGTATAAGGATTTCCGAGTTGGCAGAAACAAAGGTACAAGGAGGCCCATCCACCAGACGTGATTCATATGGAAGACCACCATTCCGTAACAATAACAACTCCTTTCGTCGGAGTGATCAAGCATCTAAATACTTTTGTTACAAATGTCGCACTCATCATCCAAAGGAACAAGCATGTCCACAACACCAAAACTTTCAGATGGAATACACATACCATGAAGAAGAAGAACCGGAAGACTACGACACCCCTGAGGATCTCCCAGTGGAGGATCCAAATTCACAAGATGAGGTTGTTGCTGAGGAGGATACCATGACTATTTCAGTACATGCCCTCATGGGGTTCTCTTCTCACCATACAATCAAGGTGGCGGGTTTCATTCGAAAGCAACGGGTGATGGTACTAATTGATTTCGAAAGTACTCACAATTTCATTGATGCAAGACTTGCAAGAACTTTGGGTCTGCACGTTTTCTCTTCTAGCCAAGATCGGTTTCAAGTCAGAACAACAAGCAGGGAAGTTTCTCAATGTCTCGGTAAGACATCTTCTATTTCTCTACAAATGGGTACGTATACTTGGCAAGGTCCTCTTTTTGTGATGGAATTAGGAAATTCAGAGGTTATTTTAGGTGTTGCATGGATGGAACAGTTAGAAACCACAGTAGGTTTTAATCACAAACATCGCTTTGTGGAATGGCAAGCCAATGGGAGAACCATCCGTCTTCAAGGACTACCCACGCCTCCCACAAAAGTTGTAAGCTCACATAGCATGGAAAAGTTGTTAAGAAAATATGGTGGGGGATTCATAGCCCGAATCAATTGCATGGAAAAATTAGATCAAAATACGGTAGAAATCAAAGAGGAAGATCTCCAACACATGGTGTCTAACTATGAGGATGTTTTCCAGGAACCCACAGGCCTACCTCCCAAAATATCTCATGACCATGCCATACATCTAATTCCTGGTAGTCTTCCACCCAATGGTCGTCCTTATCGATATCCCCAACCCCAAAAAATAGAAATTGAGAAGATTGTCCAAGAACTTTTAGACCATGGTGTCATTCGTCATAGTACTAGTCCTTATTCCTCACCTGTCGTTTTAGCTCGTCGAAAAGACAATTCTTGGCGTATGTGTCCCGATTTTTGTCCTCTCAATAAAATCACAATCAAAGATAAGTTTCCTATTCCTGTCATTGATGATTTACTAGATGAGCTACATGGTGCCAAATTCTTCACCAAATTGGACTTACGTTTAGGGTTCCACCAAATCCGAGTTAGGGAGGAGGATATTCCCAAAACCGCCTTTCGAACGCATGAAGGTCATTACGAATTTCTAGTCATGCCTTTTGGTCTCACTAATGCACCATCTACATTCCAAAGTCTCATGAACCAAGTGTTTCGCCCATTCCTACGAAAATTCGTTCTAGTTTTCTTTGATGACATACTCATTTATAGCAAATCTTGGAAAGATCATTTAGTACATGTGGAAAAAGTTCTCCATATCCTACGCCAAGAAAAGTTGTTTGTCAAAAGATCTAAATGCTCCTTTGGTGTTCAAGAAGTCGAGTACTTAGGTCATATAGTATCCCAGGAAGGTGTTAAAGTGGATCCTAATAAGATTAAGGCAATACAAGATTGGCCACGACCAAAAACCATCAAGAAACTTCATGGTTTTTTGGGTCTCATAGGCTATTATCACAAATTTATGCGTAACTATGGTAAAATTGTAGGTCCTCTTACAAATCTCACAAAAAAGGATGCTTTTAAATGGTCTGACGAAGCCACCAACGCCTTCGAGGCTCTCAAGCAAGCAATGTGTACTACTCCAGTGTTGGCTACTCCTGATTTTCAAAAGCCATTTGTCATTGAATGCGATGCTTCTGGAATAGGTATTGGAGCAATAATAATGCAGGAGGGTCATCCATTAGCATTTGAGAGCAAACAACTTTCAGGAAAGAATTTGGGTAAATCCACCTATGAAAAAGAAATGCTAGCTATTCTACATGTAGTAGAGAAATGGAGGCACTACTTAATCAATAGCCAGTTCATTATAAAGACCGACCACAATAGTCTCAAGCATTTTTTGGAACAAAGGTTTTCCTATCCGAAACAAAACAAGTGGTTGACCAAATTACTCGGATACGATTTTGTGATCGAATATAAAAAGGGGAAAGAGAATGTAGCGGCTGATGCTTTATCACGAAAATACGAGGATGAAATAGTCATCAATGCTATCTCAGGACCATGTGCACAATGGTTATCTCAGTTACAAGCAGAATGGGAATCCAGTAGCGAAACAGATCAAATAATAAAGGAGTTATCTCAGGGATCTTCAAAGTACCCTCTTTTCACCTATGACGACAAAATATTACGCAAGAAGAATCGTATTTACATTCCTCACAATTCTCCACTAAAAACGCAGATTCTGGAAGAATCACACTCGTCTCCATCAGCAGGTCATTCAGGTTTTCTGAAAACATACATGCGAATTAAACAATCCTTTTGTTGGAAAGGGTTAAAATCAGAGGTCAAACAATGGGTAGCTGAATGTGAAATTTGTCAACGCAATAAAGGGGAAACAGTTAAGTCACCCGGGTTACTTCAACCACTACCTATTCCAGATCGTCAGTGGGAACATATATCCATGGATTTTATTGAAGGACTACCTAAGTCGGAAGGAAAAATAGTAATTTTCGTGGTAGTTGATCGCCTTTCCAAATATGCTCATTTTCAGGCTTTACAACATCCATTTTCAGCAAGCAAAGTGGCCAAGGTATTTATGGATTCAATTTTTAAATTACATGGAATGCCCAAAAATATTGTAAGTGATCGTGATCCCATATTTACCAACAATTTTTGGAAAGAATTATTTCGACTTAGTGGTACCAAATTAAGTATGTCTTCTGCATACCATCCCCAAACAGATGGTCAAACGGAGGTAGTTAACAAATGTTTGGGTACCTACCTAAGATGTTTTGTTCAGGATAAACAATATCAATGGAGTCAATGGTTGTCATTAGCGGAATGGTGGTACAATACTTCTTATCATTCTTCCACTAAGATGTCTCCTTTTGAAGCATTATATGGAACAAAGCCACCAACAATTGTCGATTATGTACCAGGATCCTCCAAAGTAGCTCAAGTTGACGATTGGTTACAAAAGCGACAAGTAATGTTCACTATCTTGAGGGATAATTTGGTACAAGCACAGAATCGTATGAAGCAACAACAGGACAAGCAACGTTTCGAACGAACATTCAATATTGGTGATATGGTGTTCCTACGTCTTCAGCCCTACAAGCAGCTATCATTAAAGCTCAAATCCAGTCAGAAGCTGTCACCACGATTCTATGGTCCTTATAAAGTTGTGCGTCGCATTGGCGAGGTAGCATACCAACTCGAGTTACCACAAGCCTCTCGCATACACCCAGTATTTCATGTCTCCTGTCTCAAAAAGGTGATGGGCCAGAAGGTACACTCTCAGTCAGAATTACCAGTGTTGGATGAAGAAGGGTGTATCCATCTACAACCCGAGGAAGTGCTACAAACCAGATCATGCAGACTCAGATCTCGTCACATCCAAGAATTTCTCATCAAGTGGCAGGATTTACCTGAAGAAGATGCAACCTGGGAGTCTGAAAGTATTTTCCAATCATTTCCAGCTTTGAGGTCAAAGCTTTCCGAGTAGGGGAGTCATGCTACAACCCTAACATAGCCGACTATGTTAGGTTCCAAGTGAATTAAATAGTTTCACTATTTAGGTTAGAATAGATTTATTTTAAGAATGATCTCTCTTATTCTTTTATCATCTGCAAATTGCATTTATTGCCTTCACGGCGAGGGTGTGCCCACCTTGAGTGGCATTGCATTTCATTCATATCTTCATTCATCGTTTATATTTATGACAATTAATTCCATTCGATAATATCTCTATTTGCATTATTCGTTTTAAGTAGAAATAAGGAAGGAAGGTGTACATATCTCCTTCCATTGGTATCTCTTGTGGATTGGGATTCGAAAACATTGTAATAGGGATTTGGTTCCCATAGAATTTTGTTGAAAAAATTATAAGAAATATTTCTTCATGGATATTGCCCACATTGGATGAACCACGTTAAATCTGTGTCTCTTATGTGTGTGATAATTTGTGCATTGTTTCACTATTGCAATTGATAATATTGGATGATATTGTTTTAGAAATAAATTAAAATTTTGATCTTATACTATTCACCCTCCCCTCTCAGCATAAGTGGGTTCCTTCGTGAAAGACTAACATCTTGAAGGAAGATCTTACAAGAACACACATGGTCACTAAAGTGATAGAAGATGCTCCTATGGTTGAAATCAACAAGAGAGATCCTGAAAATAAGGGAGAAGCCATGGTTAACATAGAGGAGGAACTTATTGCTGCTCTTGGAAAATTGAGAAGGGTTAGAGAGAAGAATTTAGGATTGAAGGCTCAAGTTCAAGAGGATGAGGAAACAAATACAGAGCTTCTACAATATTTCATAGAATTAAAAGTGAAGGTTGAAGAGGCAAAAAGAATTGAATAAGTTATGGTTGAGAAATTAAAGGCAAAATAATTAGAATGTGAAAAATTAGAACATGAAGTTGTCTTTCTAAGAAAGGAAGTAGAAAATTCTAAGGATAAGTTGTAGCAAAATATAAGGTTAGAGAAACAGAAATAGAATTCAAGCTCAAAAGGAACAAAGACATCAAATAAATTAAGTAAATAAGAGCCCATGACCTGTGTTGATGTATTGAAGGGTAAAAGTATCAAGGAGGAAGAAAACATAGAATCATCATAGATAGACGTCAATCACAAGAACAAAAATGAAAGAACCAGGCAACCATATCATCCAAGGAAATCAAACAAGTTTAAATACTTCTTCCATGGTTATTGTTTCTCATGTAATAAATATGGTCATAAAGTTGTACATTGCATGGTCTATGTGATTAATAATGTTGGCATCATCAATAGAAATTACAATTTTTTTACACTTCTCATGAATAACAATGTCATGTGTTACAAATGTAATAATTTTGGGCACAAATCTAGATGGTGTAAAACAGTATTTCCTAAAATTTTTAAATCAAGCAAGAAAGAGGAAATTCAAACAGTTCAAAAGGAGATGCCCTCAAAAGTTTGGAAAAAGAAAAAGGAACAAGAAAAATAAAAGTCCATGTTAGTACAAACAAATCTTCATGTGCAAAATGAAGGGAATCAATGGTATATTGATAGTGGTTGTTCAAGTCATATGATAGGTGACAAAATAAAATTTCTTTCTCTCAAGAAAATAAATGGAGGAACAATAAAATTTGGTGATAATGCTTCTGCTAAAATTGTTTGGAAAGGGACTTTAAGTTTGGATAATGGAATATCAAGGATAGAAAATGTGTTATATGTTGAAGGAATGAAGCACAACCTACTAAGTGTAAGTCAATTATGTGATCAAGGGCACACTCTCACATTTTACCCAAATGGATGTGAGATTAGAAAATCCAAAATAGAAAAGCTTATTGCAGACGCCAGTAGAACTACAAAAAATCTCTACATGTTGAGCGAAGTCAAGAGAGAAAAATGTTTTTTATCACAAGAAGATGAGAGTTGGTTATGGCATAGACGAATGGGTCACTTGAAATTTGACAACATAGTGAAAATAAGCAACAAACAGGCAGTCAAATATTTTCCCAGGATAATAAAACCCCCAAGTACAATTTGTGCACAATGTCAGCATGGTGAGTAAACAAAATCAAGTTTCAAATAAAAGGAGATTTCTTCATCTAAACTTTTGGAACTAGTTCACACCGATCTATGTGGTCCTACTAGGACAAATATTTTACAAGGTGAGAACTATTTCATGTTATTTATTGATGACTTCTCTAGAATGACTTGGGTAACATTCTTAAAGGAAAATCAAAAGCATTTAAAAATTTCAAGGCATTCAAGGTACTTGTAGAAAATAAAATAGGCAAAAAGATCAAGTGTCTAAGATCAAATAGATAAGGAGAATTTATTTCAAGTGAATTTGTAGAATTTTTTTAATAGTATGGAATCAAGAGATAATACTCAGCAACAAGAACTCCATAACAAAATGGAGTAGTTGAAAGTAAAAACAGAACTTTTCAGGGTATGACTAGGGCTATGTTAAATGAATCTAATATATTTGATGCTTTTTGGAAATAGGTAATTCATACATATGTCTATATTATCAATAGAGCTCAAGTAAGATTAAATAACCACAAAACCCCTTATGAGCTTTGGAAGGGAATACCAGCAACTATGAAGTACTTCAAAAAATTTGGAAGTAAATGCTACATTAGATGAGAAGAGAAAAATTTGGGTAAGTTTGATTCCAGGTGTGATGAGGGTATCTTCCTTGGTTATTCCACTAAGAGCAAAGTCTATAGATGCTACAATAAAAGATCACATACAATTGTGGAAAGTGCAAATGTAAGAGTTGATGAAGAAATAGATCTAAGAGAACCAGCTCAAGAGATTATGTATCAAGGAGAAAGTTGCAAAGAATAAGAAGGTGAAGAAACTGAAGAAGATGAGATACAAAGGGCACCACCTAAGACACCATCCATATATGTACAAAAGAATAATTTGAGAGAACCGATTATTGGGAATCCAGATGAGAGAAAAACAAGAAGGAAGATAATAGGAACATGTGAAAATGCAAACTTTTATTTGCTATCTAAAGTTGACCCAAGTATTTTAATGAAGCAAGTGAAGACAAATATTGGATTAATGCAACGGAAGAATAGTTAGACCAAATAGAAAAGAGTGAGACTTGGAAACTTGTCCCACGTCCAAAAGACAAGAATGTAATTGGCACCAAATGGATCTACAAAAATAAGTTGAATGAAGATGGTCAGGTTGTCAAAAATAAAGCAAGACTTGTGTGCAAAGGCTATGCACAAGTTGAGGAGATTGACTTTGAAGAAATATTTGCTCTTGTTGCATGTCTTGAAGCCATAAGAATGTTCTTGGCTTTCTCAAGCTTCAAAAACTTCAAGGTTTATCAAATAGATGTAAAATTAGTTTTTCTCAATGGTTACTTAGAGGAAGAGGTCTACATAGAGCAACCAGATGGTTTTAGCCTAATAGATAAGCCAAACTATGTATGCAAATTAAAGAAATATCTCTATGGACTAAAGCAAGCCCCTAGGGCTTGGTACTCAAGATTGGATAAGTATCTCCAAGAATAGGGTTTCAAAAAAGGTATAGCTGATAGAAAACTATACATCAAAAATGAAGAAAATAACTTGTCGATTGTAGTGGTCTATGTGGATGATATCATTTTTGGAGGGAGTAATGACAAGATGTGTCAAAATTTTGCAAAGTGTATGCAAAATGAATTTGAGATGTCTATGCTTGGTGACTTATCTCTCTTTCTTGGATTACAAATTTCACAATCAGATAAAGGTATATTTCTCTCTCAGACCAAGTATGTGAAATAAATGTTGAAAAAGTTCAATATGGAGGATTGCAATCCTGTGAGTATTTGCATGGTTACAGGATGTAAGTTAAGTAAATATGATGAGTCTCCTAAAGCAAATCAGACATTGTATAGATCTATGATTGGAATTTTACTATATGTCACAGCTACTAGACTAGATATAATGCAGGCAGTCATATTTGTGGCAAGATTTCAAGTTGCACCAAAAGAAACACATGTATAGGTAGTAAAGATAATATTTAAGTATTTGAAAAGAACTATAAGTTTTGGACTGTGGTACCCCAAATGTAATAATTTAACACTCACTGCATATACATATGCGGATTGGGCAAGCAGTGTTGATGACAAAAAACACAAGTGGAGGAGCATTATTTCTTGGAGATTGTTTAGTCTCTTGGCTAAGCAAGAAATAAGCATCAGTATCCTTATCCACTACTGATGTAGAGTACATTGCAGTAGTTGCTTGTTGTACACAGGTTTTATGGATAAAGCAAACTAAGTGATTTCAAAATAGAACATGATCATCCTATCCCCATACTATGTGATAATAGAAATGCCATTAATATTTCAAAGAATCTAGTGATACATTCAAGGACTAAGCACATTTCAATCAAATATTATTTTTTGAGAGAGCAAGTAACTGATAAACAAGTAAAATTGGAATACATTGCTACAAAGGAATAGATTGTTGACATCTTTACCAAGACACTTCCAAAGGAAACTTTTGAGTATCTCAGAGGAAATTTGGGAGTAACTTCACTCCCATATCAAAATTAATCACCTCAAGAAAATGAGGTGGTGAGGGGGTTGTGCTAAGTGTCTAATTTTTATCTCCAAGGAGCCCTTTGCTATTGATGTCAAAGGGGGAGAATTCAGTGAGGGGGAGCAGTTTTTCAAGGGGAGCAGATTGGAAATCCAATTGCAGTTAAATAAAATGTTTAGTAGGGTTGCCATCAATGACAAAGGGGGAGATTTTTAGAAATATTGAGTTGTCATTGATGTCAAAGGAGCATGGTATTCAAGGCAGAAATATTCATCAAGAGTAATAAGTTTATAAGGTTGGACAATATATCTATGATGTCAAGAATGGACTTGATGGATAGCAAACAGTGAAAATTATCCAAGGCAAATTATATTACAAAGTAAGAAAAATATTTTTAGACAAAGGACTATAATATTTAAATATTATAAAGAAAAGAACAAAGGCTTGGACAAAAAGATTAAAAATTTTATAAAGAAAAAGACAAAGGCTTGGGACAAAAATGTTTTAGTAAAGGACAAAGGTTTAAAAGTAAATATTATAATATTTAAATCATAAGATTTAAATTATTATAATATAAAGTGGTTTTATAAAGTGAAAGTAAATATTAAGAGCCGACATTTGTGGAGAAGACATAAAGTTAAGAGCAAATATTAAGTGTCAACCTCCGTGACATTTTCGAAGATATTGGAAATATATATATATGAGGCAACAACCTTGTTTACAATTATGATGATTCTAATTCAAAAATCGAGCACACAAATGAGACATAGTGAATAATAGAAGAATAAGAAATTTATTTGCATGTGTATTGAGCTAAAGTGAAAATTATCCAATGCACGAGTAAGGCACAGTGAATGAGAGGAGAGGAAGATGTTTGAACGACATAGCAAAACTTCAAGGAAGGAATAAAGTTTATTTTGTGCTCCTTGGGTTCCATCCGGTGGAGTAGCCCAATCGGTTGGCTAGGCTACGTTAGAGCACTGTGAAGAAAAAGATCCTGAGTTTGAATCTCTGCGGTGCTCATTTTTGTTGTGTGAAAAGGAATGCAAGGTATAAGGTTTTATATATTATTTGATGCCTTTTATTATCAGGTGGAGGAGTAGCCTAGCCTATAGGCTAGGCCACACTAGGGGTCTGTGAAGCACGAGGTTTGAGATCGAATCCCGTTCATATTTTGCTAGGTATTATTGGAGGTAAGGGCAAAATTTTTAAATTGATTAAAAGGAGGTATAAGGTGCAAAGTATTTTCTTTAGAGTTAAAATTTTTGCATGGTATAGTGGAAGGCATAAGGTGCAACGTGGATATTTTATTTTTGTATTTTACATATAATGAGTAATAAGGTTTTATGTTAGTGTGAAATTTCATTGTTGAAAATTTATAAAAGGAGTTAAAAAGGTTTTTATGTTAGTGTGAGATATCATTGATGAAAATTATAAAAGGAGTTATAAGGGTTTGAGTTATTAATAAAGCTTTATATTGTGAGAGAGGTATAAGATATTATTTTGAAAAGCTTTATTGTGCACTTTTTGATAAGGGTTTTTAATATGGATGATTTGAAAAAGATATTTTCTAACCAATTTTGAAGTGGCACAAGAAAGGAAAATTATTTTTGTCAAGACAGGTTTTGAAGGCACATCATCATCAAGGCAGATTTAGAGGTATGGTGATTTAATTCCTTTCTCAAGGGTGATTTTTTTAGGAAAATATTTTTGATGTCATATGGTTGGAGGTATAAGGATTGATTTGATGTGCATTAGTGTTGATTGAAATTGGAGTAAATGTATAAAGGTTATAGGTCAAATTTGTGAGTAAACTTGTGCATTGGTTTTTATTGATATTGGGAGTAAATGTGCAAGGGTTATAAAATAGATTTGAAAGCAAAAGGTGTGCATTGTGTATGATTGGGAGTATATGAGCTTGGCATATTTATGGATTTTTATATTTGGTTTTGGGTATAGATGAGCATTGTTTGTATGCAAGATTTTGAATCAAATTTGAGCAGGTTTTTTTGAGCAGATTTGAGCAGAGGTGTGAGCAGCATTGATCAAAATTGTGAGCAAGTTTGAGTAGTTTTTGTGAGGATATTTGAGCAGAGTTGTGAGTAGAGTTGAGCAGATTTTTGTAAGCAAATTTGAGCAGATTTCTAAGCAGAGTTGAGCAGGTTTTATGAGTAAATTTGATCAAAAGTGTGAGCAGGTTTTGGATCAGACTAGAGCAGAGGGGATTGGTGTCTCCTATGGATAGAGGTCCACAAACTAGAGTATATGGGATTGGTGTCTCCTATGGATAGAGGTCCATGAACCAAAGCAGAGGGGATTAGTGTCTCCTATGGATAGAGGTCCATGAATCAGAGTAGAGGGTATTGGTGTCTCCTTTGGATTGGAGTTCACAAACCTTGTAATAGGGATTTGGTTCCCACATAATTTTATTGAGAAATTTATATATTTCTCCGTGGATGTAGACATTGGGTGAACCACATTAAATATGTGTCTCTTATGTGTGTGATGATTTGTGCATTGTTTCATTATTGCAATTGATAATATTGGATGATATTATTTTGGAAATAAAAGTAAAAGTTTGATCTTATACTATTCACCCCCCCTCTCAGTATAAGCTTGTGTTCTTCATGATCTCGGTGGCTTCTCCTACAAACAACACTCCTTACTTGGTGACTTTACTACTCAATCTAGCGGCTCCACTTCTCAACATGGTGGCTCTTCCTTCTCTCTTGGTGGCTCTTCTTATTACTACTCCTCGCTATAATTTTTAACTTTTGTAGACTACACCTTATATGCTATAAAGCTTTAATATTCTTATTTATAGCATGCAAGTCAACTTTCTATTTACTCTAGTACTTTGTATATTTCTGCAGCTTGATGCAGGTTTGATGATAATGAAGAATGCTTGGATAAATTCTAAAAACTTAACTTACAATACCTCCTTTCTTTTTTGTCTTGATATATAGCACTTGCAAACTTGATATAAACATTTTTTCAATTTCTTAAACGATATGTACTTTGATCATCAAAATTGCAATCATCTTTTTCTTTCTTTTCTAGCTTGATTTCTTGCTTTTCTTGCTCATTATTTTGCTGCTCCAACTTGTCCAAAAACTCTAAAATTGTAGCTTTACTCCTCCAAATGCTATCACAATTTTCCCTAAAATTCTTCAAATCATAGTTCTACTATCTCCCTCTAATGCTACTGAATTTTGCAGTTCAAATATCTTAAAGTACTACTCACAAAATCTGATCTCTCCTCTTGTATCTTGCTATCCAAAAATAGTCTCTAACTCCTCCAATTCAATGCCTTAATTAGTTTTGAAGCCTTCCTTCAATTGGTTGTTCAAGGGCACATTAAAATCTTCCCAAATATTCTTCAATTTATAGCTCTATATCACCTTCAATTTTCTATCCTATGTCCCTTCAACTTGTATCACGAAAATCAATAATCTTCTCTTTCAAAAATAAGCCTTCAAAACTTTAATGGTTGTCTTCAAAATTTTCTATCCTATGATAATCTGGTTGAAAATCCAATAGTGGTATCATATCCACTACCATACTCTATCCATTTTTTGAAGAGACATATTCAGAGCTACTTCTAGTAGACTCTATTGTTAGCATTAGAAAAAGAGTTTCTGCTGTGAATTTGAATTTCAAGCTTTAAAGGAAAAATCTTAAAGATTGAAGATATTTTGAGGCTCATATTTTATTTTGAGTTTGACTCAAAATCGTTGTTTTTTTTAAGATAATCTTCTCAATTTTTTGGGATTGATATTATCCTAAAATTATAAAAATTAAATATTAACGTTGGTAGGATTACTATTCTATTTTGAGATAGAAGCAAAAAGAATAACAAGGTTGAAAACACCACAAGAAAATTTTTAAATACGTGTTGAGAGTGAACATATCAAGAGTTTCCAAGTACCATTGATTTTGATTTATATGAAGCTGAAAAATTCATTGGTAGTCTTTGTCAACATTAGACAAAGAAGATATATCTTTCTGAAGAAGGAAGATAATATAGAGTGGGAAAATCCACCAGATAAGAAGAAAAAAATAAAAAATATGGTGCCCTTGAGAGCATCCTAGGATAAGTCACTTGAATTAGAAAGGGGATTGCCAAAGAGTCTACTCATTTGGATACAATATGTGTGAAGACAAGGACTCCATTTTTTTAAGTAGCATTGAAGAGAAATGTATCCAATCCAGAAACAAGGTTGTAAGAAAATGTTGAAGATACATTAATTATTTCTACTAAAAGAAGTAGAAACATAAGGAAGAGTGGTCAAAAGCCACCAAATATTTATTGAACAAATTTTTCCAAGATAGCACCGACATAGAGATTCGGTCTAATAAACAAATTGGACCAAAAGAAGTAGAAAATCACCTGAAGAGTTTGTCCAAGTTTGGAATTACATTCGGACATTGCATATGAGAGCCAAGTGAATTACATCCACTTAAAACCAAAATTTGTGCATGAGAACATTATATTTAAGTGTCAAATCATAACCTTCCAAGAGTATTAGTCATAGATGATAAGTGCAGTTGCAGCAGAGATATTTCATATGCTTGAGCACATCACTAAGGACGTAGAAATGAAATGCTTGCCATTTTGAACATAACGCTCCAAACAAGACAAAGAATGTGTGAGATTCAAAAGCAATGTGGATATTCAAATCAGTGAGATATAATTTAGCGGGCCAGAGATTAAGGTAAGAAACATTTCCTTAAATCATTTACTATTTGATATTGGGTACTAAATAAAAGCCTAAGTCATTTTTGTTGAAGAGATAAGACTTACGAAATTTATCTTTTGATTATTAATTAGAGACAATAAGGAATACTACTCCCAAAAATATTTTTGAAACTTGAAATTTGCAAATCAAGTTTGCAATTAGATGTTGAAAAATATTTGATAAATTTTAAATTTTGGAGAGAAGGTTTTCTACTCCAAAATAAATTTTGAATTTTTTTAATTAGGTAAGAGAAGGGGTTTTAAAGGATCCCAAACCTAATACATATGGGACTAAGAAAGAGTAAGATATAATGCATCATTCTCAGAGAAAACAATATTTAAGCAAAAGAACATATTCAGATATAAAAACAGTATCAAACTCCCCAAAAGAAAAACAAAGTGGGGAAAAAAATTTAACTGCAATAACCGAAGGGAGATCACAAGATACAATAAAGAATCTCGCTACCCTCTAGGGAGATCCCACACATTGAAGTAACACCTCCACATATGCCACCAAAAAATAGTGTGATGCCTTGAGAAGACAAGACTCCCAGTCAATTGCCACCCACTGTACACGAGGCACCTGCTAGTAGGAAAACATTGAAAAACAAGAGGCTCCAAAAAGCATATAAAATCTCCCCCTAGCCTCCTAAACTCCCATAACTAACATCCACACCTAACCATGATAATCCGCAATTAAATTTTTAATATTTTGAGGAAATTTTGTCATCCAAATCGTAAGGTCTTGTTGTGATAGCCTAATATTCGCCATCAGCTCTGTCGCTTTTTTTCCTTCATAAAAAATGTGTTGAATTTGAGCCTCCGATCTCGAACAAAAAAAATTGACTACTTTTACCATGATATTTGCTATCTTCCAGTGTGGGGTGCAAGACTTCTTGACTAGATTAAAAATATTTAATGAATACCCCTCCACTATAAATTTATTAAAACCCAATAATTCCACCAATAATAGGCCTTGAAGGAGTGCTCTAGTTTCCACAAAATGGGAGGTCTAGATTTAAATATGTTCAGAAAAGGCACCTAGAATATCCCCTTTATCATTTTTAAGTACACTAGCTACCGTAGCAAGCCCAGGTTCCTCTTAGAAGCACCGTTGAAGTTGATTTTAACCCAACCCACAGGGGGAGGGGACCAAAGATCTCAAAGAGGGAGGAGGCGGGTCATTAGACATAATTTGTTGAGTAAAACCAAGCTTGAGCTCTATTGAGGCTTCATTAAGATTCCACCATGCAGATCCGAGAAACAAGAGGTCACATTCTCCACAGATGCCCCAATAACTCTACTAAAAATAGATTCAAGATCATGCTTTGAGTTCTTGAAGGCTCTTTGATTACACTCCCACCAAATGCTCCAAAATAAATGGGGGAGAAAGAAGGTCCAAAATTTTATCAAGTGGGGAGATTTAAAAGATGGATTCCACTACAAACAAACCTCTAAAATAGAATTTGGCAAGACCCAATGAACTCCTAGGTACAAAAAACATGGGCTACCACTATAGCAGAGAAATGACAATGGAAAAATAGGTGGAGGCATGATTCTTCAGCAGCCTCGTAGAGATAACACCTATTGGGTAAAAACATACCCCTCCTACGGAGATTCTCAAGAGTGAGACATCTATTTTGTATGGTCAACCAATAAAATACATTTACTTTTGGGGTCAAATTCTTCATCCAAACTTTACTAGGCAGATACCATTGAGGAGAGTTAGATTCGATGAAGAGGTAGGCTGACTTGACTGAAAATGAGCCCTCACTTTCTCCTTTCCAAATGAGAGAATCCTTGATTTCATGAGTTTTCAAAACCTGGAGTTTGATTAAATTTGAGATGGCGACCCAAGCGTTAGCTTCCTTCCTACTTCTATTAGAGGTGGGGACTGATTTCTAAATTCTCTTTCTTCCCATACTTGTAATAAAATCCTCTACTTTAGACCATCCAAGTCTATGGGTAAGAGGTTCTATCGGTGATAGGTTGGTATCTTGGATTAGCGAGTGCTCAAGGAGCCATGAATCTTGCCATAAGTCAATGGATTTACCATTCCTCACGATCCTCGAGTTCCAAGAGCTAAATATGATTTGAATTTACTCACGCTCTACCAGAAGGTGGACCCCTCTTGGGGAAGGGGATCAGTGAGCAAACTCTCTGAGTGGATCAAATACTTAGTTGTGATGATTTTCACCCAGTCAAAATTATGATTGATCAAAATTTTCTAGCCTTGCTTAAGTATTATGGCTTCATTCATCAAACGGATGTTGCACAAGCCTAACCCACCTTTTTATTTCCACGTACAAGCTTGGTTCCAAGAGATCAAGTGGAACTTCTTGTGATCTTGAGGTCCCATCCATATAAAGGTCTTTTAAATCCTCTCTAATTTGGTCAAAAATTTTACAAGAAATTTAAAAATAGATATAAAATATACCAAAATGCTTTGTAAGACAGTTTTGACCAAAAGAATTTTACCTGCTTGGCTAAGTAAAGCCCCTTTCCAACTGGCAAGACGTCAATGCATCCGTTCGATCACTGGGTCCCATAAACACTCCTTCATTCTTCCAATGAAAATAGGCATGCCCAAATAGGTGGCAGGGAAGTCAGCAACTCTACAACCAAGGATATCTGCAATATTTTCTACCGGGCTTGGGGGTATTCAAAAAACAACAAGCTTTTAGAAAGATTGATTTTTTGACCAGCCGCATTTTTTTTCATAGGCATAAAAAATGGACTTCACCTATCTATCTTGGAAAACAGAGGCAATGAGTGACAAGAGTGTGTCATCCGTGAACTGGTGGTGGGAGAGCGAGTCCAAGGAAAGGGTTGGATTGATACCTTTAATCACAAGATTACGAGAAAAGGATCTCCCCAATACCTCAACCATGAGAATAAAGAGGTAAGGGGAGAGTGGGTCTCCTTGGTAAAGCCCCCTAAGGCTTTGGAAATACCCAGTTGGGGCCCTATGGACCAATTTTGAAAATTTTTAAAGTTAAAATTTTGAGAAATTTGATTATTGATTTTTTTGAAAATTAAAAAATTGATTGATTATATTTTGGGAGCCATAAGGTTTCCAACTCCAAAGGAATTTGAAGGTTTTTTAAAGACTTTGAAAATTTTGATTATCATGGAAGAAAATAATTTGAAGGCTATAATAAGAAAGGAAATATTGGAAGTCTTGAAAATTGGCATACAACAATTGATTGAAAAATCTAATGAAAAACAAGACATAGCAATGAGATTTATCTATAGAGAAGCTATGAATGAAATTTTTGAAACATTTGAGTATTATTTGCACTCAAAACTTGTTGAAGCAATTGACAATTCTAAATATGATATTACAATACCTATTGATATAGGTAGTATAATGTATATGACATTGCTTTCACTTGAAATCCATAAAGACAAAAATCAAAAGCAAGAAGAGTTGATTGAAACTCTAAAAGGAAAATTAGTGATAAAAGATATTGGTCATGATACAAGTGAGTTATATCATACATTTCAGGAAGTAGATAACAAATGTAATGAAATATTACTACATTCAACATATGATAGTAAGAATGACAATAAAAGTCCATCAAATTTAAAAAAATATTATGATACTCTAAGTGAATATTTAGATTTTGTAGGACAACATCAAATTCAAGACTACAGTGAAAATAAAAAAGCAAAAATAAAAAATGTACATGAACCAAAATCTAAAGACAAAGAAAAATCTCAAGTAGTCCATGAGCAAGATCTAGAAGATCATAACAAATAACCAAAGATGGAAGAACTTAAGAAAGAAGATGAAGAAGGTTCTCAAATAGAAGATCAAGCACAATGCAAGATTACCTGATAGTACTAGAACACAAAGATAAATATTGAAGACTAAAGTGTCAATAACAAAATAACGTAATGCAAGGGGGTGTTGGAGAATATTACATTATTTGGTACATGCTAATGTACCCCCATGGTACCTTGATGGTACAATTATAAATATGTAATAGATTAGGATGTGATTCTATAGTTTATAAGTGTGATTTATATTTCCTCTTTGTGTATGTGTTCATGTGTAGTATGTGCAGAAGTGTCATTTAATTATGTGTTAGTGTGAAGAGTGAGGATATGCACAAGTGTCGTGTAATAGAGTGTGCAAGTGTGAAGAGATAATATGCACGAGTGTCATATAGTAAAGTATGCAAGTGTGCAAGTAGAAGTATGCAAGTGTCATGGAATAAAGTGTGCAATAGTAAATCGAGAGTCAAGAGTCATGTATATAAAGTGTGCAATAGTAAATCAAGAGTCAAGAGTCATGTATATAAGATGAGAATCCAAAAGATATGAGAGGATTCATCTTATGCATGGAATAGGAAAAGATGCATCTCCCTGATATGTGAGGAGAGCAATAGTCAAGTATTGAAGAGTCATTCTATAAAGGCTATATTACGAAGACATATCTCAATTATCATTGAAGAAATATATGTATTTCAAGCATCATACAAAGAAGCTTGTATACAGTTTAAGCAATTCTATTGTAGTTTTCTTCATGTTATTGCATGAATGATATTGGTCATTTTACTTCATATTATTGTTATTTTATATGAATGTTTGTTTATTAATATTGACCACATATATTGAATGCTTAAAAATTCTATCATTATAATTGATCCTAAACATTGGGGTCTATGATAATATGGTTGAAAACCCAACACTAGTTAGCCAACATCACTTGATCTTCAAAAGAGAATTCATATTCTTAAAAGCACTAAATTTTCTAAGATGGAATTATTTAGAATGGGTAGAGTTGTAATTCATTGTTGTACCATCCTTGATGGATCTATAATAATTGGTTGTACTACAATTTTTTAGAAGTTGGTTTCTAGGTGATTACTACTTGACTCATCATGTTTTCTTTTTACACTTGACACTATTGATTATATATAACAGTCTGAGTATTCCTTATAGCTATAAAACATTCTAGGCAATTATGTCCAACATTACAAGTGAGGCACCACAAATTGTTCATTTCTAAGTTAACATTCACCATATTATTTTGACCATGATTCCTTGTTTGATTTCTAGTTGGATGAGGAACTTGATCTTTTGTAAGATACAAAGTCCTTCATTATTGCTAATTTTGTGATTTTTGTCATTCACTACCATGTTGTTTACCCTAATTTTATCTCTTCTCCATATTCATATGATTCACAAGGATCTTCACCACTTATCTTAACTCATTTACTTGTATTTGAATCCTATCATTTTGGTTTTGGGGTGTAGAGACAAGATTAGAACTAGACAACTGAGGGATCAATAATGTTGGTAATTGAGGTTGAAATGCAATGACATGCTATACGCTTTGGCCAAGAAAAGTTACCATGTATGGAGTATTGTATTATGCGTAAGTGGGGATACTAGAAGCCTGACTAGGTTGGTTTTGGGTAGTTGGGATCAATGTCATTGCTTGAGTAGGTTGTGGAATTTACAAGTTTTGTGTTGGATTTACATATACAATATAAGCCATTGGTGGGGCAAGGGGTAAATTTCCAACCCTAATCAACACACCCTCTACATGGGGATGCCTCTTCAAAGGATTTGGTCAAGGTGAGATTATTGACATTGTGGACCATTAGGACCAAGTCTCATTGTAATTCTTTAATATAATACAATAGAGCTTGTTGTTTGATGATTAGACATTCAATGGTATCAAGTATAATATACTAATAAACCTAGTGTTATAATAATGAATGTTTTTTTAAGATTGTCTCTACATAGCATTTAATTGAAAAATGATGGAGTTATTAGTCCCTTGATTGCCAAACCTTCTCATGAACAACTTGACTATGGAGGTCCAATTGGTTACTGAGTTATCAAAAAGGGTCTTGTACCATGTGGATGCTTTATCTCTCAATGAATAGATTAATAGTATGACCATGATATCCTCTTCTTGGATTTGATCCATAGATTTAACATTGATAGTTCATTCAAATCATCCAAGGCAATTTTGTTCTCATTGTAATCAAAGGTTGGTAATGTTTTCATAGCAACAATAGATTGGGGAATATACCATCAAATTCAAGAGTCATTTAAACATCCAATAAATATGTTATCATTTTGGCCTCATTTGTATTTGATAATTTTAGGGCAACTTCCCATATGGTATTTGGTATTGAGGAGACCTTGCATACCCTTGTAGTTGTACAAATTAAATCATTTGTTGATTTGGAATCACTTGTGTATTTTGTGGAACCACTTAGTATTGAGGTATAAATGGTTAATTTTCATTCTCAAACAAGGGTGGGTTAGAGAACACTCAAGCATTAGGGCTTAGGAATGCCTATGAATTAGGCATAATTTGTTTATTTGGATAGTGTGGGAGTTGATGGGCAAGTTGATTAGAAGGAACTTGTAATAATTGAATGGGATAACCACTTAGAGGGAACAACAGACTTTGGGTAGCACCTAGTGATAGTGTCAATGCTTATATTCTTCGATGATTTGCATTATGGATTGAAGGTATTTAAATACAATATTTTGTCCAATATGGTATAACAACCTCCAAATATAAATAGTAACTACCCTTAACTATGTCATCACATAGACCTTGTGATGGGTGGTTATACCACTCTTATTATCACATAGACTATGATCGTAATAATTCCTAACATTACCCCTTGTTACATCATAATATTGGTCTTGGTTCTCCCTCTTGAATTTGGCTCTGGATTTGACTTTTGATGAGTAAAATATCTCAAATGAGGGTAATGTTGGATTCTTTGTGTTTCGAGTAGAGGAAAATTCTCCCCTTAATACATCATGATCCAAACATGGGTAGGATTACCTACATTATTGGGAATGGTCTCACTATGCTCTTGGTTATGGCTCTTGGATATAACTCCCTTCCTTGGATTTGGCTTTGGCTCTTGGCTCTAGCCCTTGGCTTTGGCTGTCTCTTAGCTCTCGGATTTGGCTTTGGTTTTGGATTTTAGATCTAGCTTGTCGCTCTGGTTGTAGCTCTAGCTTTGGCTCTAGATCTTGGATATTTGCTCTGGCTCTTGGATAAACTTTGGCTATAGTTCTTGGATCTTTGCTCTGGCTCTTGGCTCTATTTCTGGCAAGTGGTTCTTGGCTCTTGCTCTTGGATCTAGGATTTGGATTTGGCTCTTGATCTTGCCTCTCGCTCTAGCTCTTCAGTGGGAATGACCTCATTGAACACTTAACCAAAGGTATATATTGTTTTAACTATGGTCCAAGGATTAGGATTCATACACCCAATCAAAGATAATCATGTTAATAATCCAATACTCTCCTCAGTAGATCTCACTGTATATCAAATATCAAATATTAACATAATGAAATAATAAACTCACAAAATATTTTTGATATCTATCAACTCAAGCAATGCAAATACAATTTATTTGCAAGCTTCTTCCAATCACCATTATAATGCTTTATCTTCAATATATACCCATTGGATATTAGACTCTTCACATTCACAACCCTTGACCTTTCTACTTAAAATTTTCATCTCCTCACACATACGGGAGATCTAACACTTCATATTTCTCATTAGAGAAAATATCACATAATAATAAATCTATTATTGATTCTGCATATCCACATAAGGACAAAGAATCTAATGATTGCACATACTAAATGACACATCATAACTTCACATTTACTTGCATGACACCTCATATAAAGTCAAGTATTATTCAGACTCTAAACTAAACTATTTACATGGTACTTGCAAGATACCAAATAACGTAATACTTCCAACAAAATAATTGGATTGATCTTTAACGTATTTTTGTCTTCTTGTGAATGAAGAAAACCATTCACCTTAAGTGCAGCATGGGTCTTCACTTGTCTTTGTACTTTCAACTATTGTCTTTCTTTGCTTCAACGATGAGTACCCTTATGGTAACCTTCTCGTCCTACTGGATTGCATAGATAATCAATCACTACAATCACCAAGTGTTATAGAATATATCACTGCTTACAAGGTTCACTTTGTTGTTTCTACATCAAGCCTCCATTTCTTCAATTGCCTTATGCTTACCAAATATTAAGTGCAATATATGGACACATTGAACATTGGGAATTCCTCCCCCTTTCAATGTAAACTCTACACTCGCACACTATTTAGGAATGTCGGGCACCACCTGTCATGCTCTCCAAACATCCTCTTATGGATAGGAATACACATATATTCACAAGGATCAAGTTTGAATTTTAAATACATATATTAGTCCTTGATGTATTTATGGAAGATTATTCATCATGTGTCGATGACTATAATATTCTGCCATCATTTCTTGTCTTGAACGTCACTTGTTGCAATGAGGTCAATCACCTCCTACTTTCCCTTTGACATCTTGGCCTTGTTCATCTAAATAAGTTGTTGCCTGTGATAAATGATGTATTCACATTTTCTTTGTCTAGTGGTGTGGTGTGCCACTAACAAAAGCGGTAAAATGTTGAGTGCCTTATGTAGAGACTCTTGGTCCTTGCTTTGGAGGTTAAATTTCACTAATCTTTGGTAGGATTATTTGTCTTGAGATCGCTACTCATGTTGTTAAATTTTGTTGGTCTTTGGTAGGATTATTTATCCTAAGACCACTTTAAAAGGAGTATTGTCTTTGATAGAGGTATTTACCCTGAGACAGCTTTAAACAAAGTGTAAGTCTTTGGTAGGGTTATTTACCTTGAGACCATATTTAACAAAGTGTCTTTTGGAGCTCCTTCTTTCATTGGCCTTTTGTTCTGATGAATCTTGTCAGGTTTTGTCGTAGGCAGCATGTTGTTTGTGAGTCTGCTTTATGTAGCAAATATTTCCTTGGCTTCGAGATGATTGCTCATTCGTTGTTGTGAGCTTGTCCCATGCATCTTTAGCTATGGTTAAACATGATTGAGTTTTTCTATCTATTTTCTCAAACTTTATCTATTATTTATCAACTATGTCAAGACAAGTAATGGAGCCATCTACAACTTCTCGTACTTTCTCAAACTCAAGTTGAGTTTTGAGTTGGTTTTCCAATAAGCATAAGTATTCCCTCAAAATAGTTAGGAATCAAGCAATAAAAACTTGGGTGCACCACTAGTCATGTTAAACTTTCACAAAACTAAAAAATTTAAATTCCACGAGATCAATCTCAAAATTTTAATTCCACTAAATCGGTCTCAAAAAATGCTTTCTAACAAGTATATATAAATCTACACTCATAAGTTGATTGATGCCTCAAATTATAAAATCGATATCTTGTCAAATAAAAAATAAATATAAGTAATTCTTCCTCCAACCAAAATCTTCAAGAAATATTCTTCAAATAATTAATATTATGGTGCTTTAACCCCCAAGGGCTAGGTGGATTGGTAAGTGCGGGTGTGGCTGGGCACTTACCAAGAAGAGACCTAGGTTCAAACCTTGTGGGGGAAGCCAACCCTTTGCAAAGGTAGTAGTCTGCTCCGAATTCTCTAAATGCGCGCCAGATCGACGACGACGGTACGAACCTCAAGCGACCGGTGGTTCCCATCTCACACCAGGTCAACAAAAATGAGACTGATAGGTTTGTTTGGGATCAATCCCTATGGTTTGTGGTTTGAACCCTGCATTGGCCAGTTACTAAAAATAGTAGTTGTAACCAACTCTCCTATGTAATCAAAAATAAATTAAAAAATATATTATGGTGCTTTAAAATGGTTTGCTTTCTCACCTTCTTTTTTTGGTTACATAGAGAAGTTGGTTACAGCCACTATTTTTAGTAACTCACAAGCGCAGGGTTTCAAACCACAAGGACTGCTCCCAACAGTTTAGTTGTCTCGTTGTTGTTGATCCAGCGTGAGATGGATACTACTGGTCGCTTGGGGTTCTACCGCCATCATTGGTCTTCAGCACAAACTACTACCTTTGCTAAAGCCGGAATGTGCTCCCAAGGTTTGAACCTAAGTCTCTTCTTGACAAATACTTGGTCAGGCAAGCCTTTGCCAATCCACCTAGCCCTTGGGGACACCTTCATCCAATAAAAGAAAATAAGCAAAACTTACAGACTTTAATGAGCCTATATCAAAGGTCTGAACTTGGTTTTCTAGATGAAAACTCAAAAACTTACTACTATGGTTTTCTAGATGAAAACCCAAAAACTTACCACTAGGGTAAACCCTCTTAAGACAAAAAAAAATTGTTTTTCTCATCAAATTTTTGCATCTGGTGAATCATGCCTGATATCTGGTGAGGGCATTTGAAGCAGTGCCTCACAAATTGCGTCTCTTGGAAGGTACAGTTTTTCTACATTAATCTTCTCAAAATGATCTGCGACTGTCCTCTTGTCACTTGCAATACCTTCGAGGGCCAGTTTGGCAATTTTAGTAACCATGACCTTCACCTCTTTATTTTTCTCAATCTCCAACAGTGGGTCTACAAGTTCATGTAGAGCTCCATCCTTGATCTTCTCTGCTGCCATATTAGCGAGGCTTATTTCGTTCACGAGACATCCACTGGTAGTTTAGCAAATATTATTTCCGCCAACACAACATAGTTGTAAATGTCAGACTCCCCTGTTAGCTGATAGCACTAATAGTATTCTGAGTCAAGGTATCTAGGTGTGCAGTTGTGACGTGTGACAAATAATTCCATCTCGGTTTTAGTGCAATGTCTAATTTTTCGATGCAGAGTGCCTGTCGAGTCATTAGACAAAAGAAGTAACTTGTTGAGATTCCTCAACTGGAAAAAACTGGTGGGAATGCTTCCAGTGAGATTGTTTTCTGAAAGATCCAGGACTCGAAGGTTGTAGCAATTATCTAATATGGAAGGGATTCTCCCTTCCAACCTGTTCTGCCAAGCATAGAGCCATGTCAAATTAGGAAGTTGTTCCAAATCCTTTGGCACCTCTCCCGAAAGCTTATTGTTATCGACCTGGATATAGCTGAGCCGCGTGCAGTTCACATGTGCATGAAAACTCTCTCAAGGAACCACTAATTGCTATCACTTTGAATATTTTGTTCTCCATAAGCAAACTCACAATGTGGAAGTAGGATAACCTCACCATCCCATGGCTTTAGCTCTGCCCTCAAACTTGCTCTTATACCATTAATATTGTATTATGGATTGAAGGTATTCAAACACAATGTTTTGCCCAATATGACATAACAACCTCCAAATACAAACAGTAACTACCTTTAATGTCATCACATAGACATTGTGATGGGTGATGATACTAGTAAAATTTGTCAATTTTGCACTAGATTCTTTGCCAATTTTGCACTAGACTCTAATTTTGTTGCAAAATTTCGGGAAACTAACCCATTTGTCTTTAAGTGGCACTAGGATTTGGGGGGTTTTGCAAGTTTTATTGTGGGTGAGGTTTTTATGGCATCTACAAGTTTTGGCTCCCAAAAAGCTTTGTAGCATCCATTGGGATGGCCGGTTCAAAAGTTGAAAAGAAATATTGTAAAGGTTAGTCTATTGACTTGACTAGTTGACTTGTCCTAGTCAGTGATTGACTTGTGTTAGTTTATTGGCTAGGACCAAATTGTAATGTTTGACTTGGTATAGAGGCTAGTGGGCTCGTCGGTTGGCTAATAGAAGTTGTCATTGCCCGTGCATTTAATTTATCAACCCAGGGAGCTTCGTAAACTTGCGAAGGGTCTTGAACAAGATTGCTTACAATACCACTTGAGATGAGTCCACTAGTTCTACTATTGGGGGTGTTTCAAACGGTTGTCAATCATTCATGCACTCCTCAATAATTTACATAAAAACAATTAAATCTACAGAAAGGAAATATTCACACATTCCAGGAAATGAACCTACTACAAATACTAGAAATAGCAATGCGATAAATAATCTTATAAAAGCGGTAAACTAATCTAGAAAAAACAAGAAAAATAGGGGAAGAAATACTGGCTTGGAGTGGGCCCAGGCTCTAGCAGCTTCCTCCCAGCTGAACACGCACTTAGAAACTCTTAGAATTGTATTATGATTATCAAAGTATTACAATGCTTCTTTTGTATATCTCTCTATAATTACTATCAAAATATTCTATATCATCTATATATCCTCAGAGAGGTCTGCGTGTGTTTATATAGCACACCCGCAGAGCTTTTGTTACAAAGAAGTTGTAATAGCCGATTCATTCCAGACTAAACTAATACAGTCTAGTAAATGTGATCGACGTCTGCTAAAACTGGAATTCAGTTCTAACAGTGGCATGTTCGCTGATTGTTTTGTGCTTCGCATGGTATTGGTAGGATGTTCTCATACGTTGGTGCGATCCCCAATTTAGCTCTACATGACGTAGAGTTGGAACTGCACCAGTCGATGTTGTCCACGTCGTGCTTGTCTGGTCAACGGGCGAAGAACAGGGGCACCTTCCCTTTGAGGAAGGTGCCTAAGTATGTCGGGCGCCTTCTCTATGCGAAAGGTGCCTTACTGCCATTAGTGCCTTTTTGGAAGAGGAAGACGCTTATCTTCCTCTCGGTGCCTTCCTTATGAGAGGAAGGTGCTTGCCTTCTAGTGGCGCCTTTCTTATGAGAGGAAGGTGCTTGCCTTCTAGTGGCGCCTTCCTCTCGGTGCCTTCCTTATGAGAGGAAGGTGCTTGCCTTCTAGTGGCGCCTTTCTTATGAGAGGAAGGCGCTTGCCTTCTAGTGACGCCTTCTCGTCGGTGCCTTCCTTATGAGAGGAAGGCACTTGCCTTCTAGTGGCGCCTTCCTTATGAGAGGAAGGCGCTTCTTTTCCTTTGGCGCCTTCCTGGAAGAGGAAGGCGCTGGCCTTCTATTGGTGCCTTCCTGGGAGAGGAAGGCACTTGTCTTTCCTTGGCACCTTCCTGGAAGAAGAAGGTGCCTACTTACGTTTGGCACCTTCCTGGAAGAGGAAGCCGCCTACCTTCTCTGCATTGATTTCGAAAGAAACAAAGTGCCAAGTCCTTGAAAAGACCTCGACTAATCCAAATCTAACTAAATCAATTGTAGTTCCACAAAAACACACTGAAAACACATGAATTAGATAACACGCATAATTTCATCAAATAATTATATAATCATTCATAAACATATGCAATCCTTATTATACAGCCGCATAATAATCAAGAAAATATATACAAAATATGAGCATTTTTTATGCTCATAATCCCCCCACACCTAACATATGCCATGCCCTCGTGGCATCAAAACTGTATGTAGCCTTGCGACCCCTCATCATTGTCATTTCTTGGTGGATCTGGCTGTACCTGCGGCCTGTGTCTACCTCTTCTGTGTGCTTTGGCATCTAGAGGTGTGGCTCTTATTTTTCTATGCGGAGCTGAGAGTGCGGCTATGGGCTATCCTTTCCTCATTCTGGATGCTATCAACGATGATCTAGCCAACGTCGTCTCTACTGACTGGAATGTAGCTTTTGCAGCTTGCCATAGGTCAGCGTTCGAAGGTCTGATCGCTATAAGAGGGATATCTAAATTATCCCTCTTGGAATGAACTACTTGGGCTTTGTATAATCGGGTTGATTTAGGAGTAAGCCCTGAGTTCTCCCTTGCAATGGCAGTGGCCTCCAATTCGGGGCCATATACCCCCCACCATTCAAAATACCTTCTTATCATGGAGGTCCGTCCTTGAGATGACTTGTAAATATCCCAGAACTGGATGTCCTCTAACGGATTGATGCAGATACCAGAGTCCCCCTGCATCCTCAAAGTTGTCTTCCTAGTCTCCTTAGCTGTTGTCATCTCTTTGAGTAGTCGTTCGAACTGTTTTCGCATCTCTAAAAATGGCTGCATATCCCACTCGTATTCCTCTGGCTCGACGAAGGTCACCTTCACCTTCTTTCGAGCCATCATGGGCCCTTTTCCTCTGGCCTCTGCAAAAAATGTGGTGGCTCGAACAGGGGTTTTCCCTTTCTCCTTGGTGGACGTCTTCTCGCTCCAAGGGGCCTGCTCTACGATCCCTAAAGTGTTCTCTTCACTTTGTGTTGCCATCCCTGGGGGTGCTTCTTTGTCCCCATGTCTGTCCTATGTCGATCCCTTAGGTTCTTATCTTCGTTCCTCAAGTCCGAGGAGTTCTTCCTTATCCCTCGGTCCTGTCTACTATCGTTGGCCCTTGTCCTGCTCTGTATCACTGAGGACGATGACAGGGGATGTTGTGGGGCTTCTTTCCCTTTCACTCCCAAAAATAGAGGAATTCTCCCTTGCCTCCAGGTTGCTCTGTCGGGCGTCCGATCAAAATTCTCCCAAAGAAAATACTCGTTCGACAGATGTGGGAGAATTCATTGGGACCTCTTTTGCCCAATCAGTTTGGGTCGACGCGTCCCTTCTTTTCGTTCCCCTATCCTGGAGTAGTTGGTTCTCCTCCCGCAACTGCCGGACCAACTGCTTGAGCTGGGCGATTCATTCTTCTCATTATTTCAACTCCCCTCTATGCTTGTTCTGGCATTCCTCCAAAAATTTTTGGGCCATCCAGCAATTGGTTTGCCATTCTAGCACTTCCTCCAAGGCTGCGTCGACCTGAGCATTGCTCCCGAAAGTCCCTGCATCTTGTGGGCTTCAGTTTGTCAATTCTCAGAGGGTTTGGGCTACAACGTCGACTTTCAGGTTGCTCTGTTCTTCTTCTACCGAGAGGAGTCATTGTAGGTGTTTCCTCCTGGGGACTAGCGGTCAGAACTCGGCCTCGTTGCTAATAAGCAACGCTCCTTCCTCTTCATATTCGGGCACTAGGTAATGCCCCCTTTCCTCTATGCATTCGGGCACTAGATAATTCCCTCTTTCTTTAGTGAAATAGGGCAATGCCAATTGCCCGATACTCATCATTTTCGTTGCAGGGCTTCCCTCTTCTTGCCCTATTTTGGCAATAGCATCCTGTTGCCCTTCTTGGCCGCCATCTCCCTCTGCGTCAGGGTTCTACCTCTGTGCTTCTGCATAGCGAACCAGTGATGATATCAACCCATGGTGGGCCAAGGCGGATGGTGATCCCTTATAGTACCTATCTGCTTCGTCCTTCAAGGCATTTTTTAGGTAGAAGGGCACGTTCAGCTTCCTTCCATGCACTAGGTGATTCAAAAATTGCACATGGTTAGCGTGCAGATGGGTATACTTCCCGGTGCATGTAAAGAATCAAGCAGCCTACTTGAATATCTTTCGCAGATGCATGGGAAGGCTTCTTTTGGGTAGCCCTTCCTTATTTATTTGTATAGTTTCTCCTGGCAGTAGCACTTCGGCATACGGCTTCAGCAGTCCACCTTTGTATATGCATTCCCCTATGAGGGGCAATCCAGTCACCTGGGAGATGTATTTGGGGGTGACAGGAATTTCTACCCCCCAAACCTGAGCTACGTTACCCCTCAAGGAGGCAGTGAATTCCTTGGCTACATCCATATCCTGGCCCTGACTGACCAAGGTACATTATTCGAGCCATCCTTCGGCCTCGAACTGTGTTTTTACCACCCCCCTGATTCCTTCTGTATCACTCGGCTCATTATTCTTCATTGCATGATTCTTCGACCTTCCTCCCATGGCGCCTTCCTTCACTACTACATTTTTTTTCTGTCCTTACTTCTTCAGGAAGGCACCTTCTTATATGGAAGGCGCCTAACCTTAGCATTTATTTCTAGGGTACACATTTCGAGCCATATCATTGGCACGCGGTTCTGGCTATGGGGGGATATGATTTTTATGACGACGATATTTTTTCGGTACTGCATAATTTATAAATAATTACATAAAAATTTGATTTAGTATGCGCATACCTTATTCTACGTTTCATGCGTCGTGAAGAGCACTGATTCGTTGATTCGTGACACGGGGGAGGGGTATGGTCACCTGGTATCGCTCGTTCGTGTGGTGATTTTGTTTCGATCGAGGCATCCGGGAGAGGTATGTGTTGGTTGTACACGGAAGGCACTCTTTGGTACCTTCCCCATGTAGAAGGTACTTATGTGGCACCTTCCCAATGTGGAAGGCACTCATATGGCACCTTCCCGATGTTTTCGATGCTCTATGAATGGATGCGCCTTCCGATGGTGGAAGGCATCTCTGATTGGATGTGCCTTCTGGTGGTGGAAGGCATCTCTGATTAGATGTGCCTTTCGATGGTGGAAGGCACCTTCTTGATGATGACGCCTTCCTGCTATGGAAGGTACTTCTGAATGGGTGTTCCTTACCGATATGGAAGGTTCCTCGGTCTGTATGCGCCTTCCTAATGTGGAAGGCGCCTCGGTCTGTATGCGCCTTCCCAATGTGGAAGGTGCCTCCGTCTACATGCGCCTTCCCAATGTGGAAGGCGCCTCGGGCTTCCTTTTTTTTTTTTTGTGGCGATATATATATATAATTTTTTTTTTTTTTTGTGCTCCTTCTCTATAAGGAAGGCGCCTTCTTTTGGTGAGGCACCTTCTTCATACGGAAGGTGCCTTCTTCTGGCTGGGCACCTTCTTTATAAGGAAGGTGCCTTCTTCTGGCTGGGCGCCTTCTTCATACGAAAGGCACCTTCTTTTAGCGGGGCGCCTTCTTCATACGGAAGACACCTTCTTCTTGCAGGGCACCTTCTTCATACGGAAGGTGCCTTCTTCTGGCAGGGTGCCTTCTTCATACAGAATGCACCTTCTTCTAGCGGGGCACTTTCTTCTAGAGGGGCACCTTCTTTATAAGGAAGGCGCCTTCTTCTGGCGAGGCACCTTCTTTTGGCTGGCGCCTTCTTTATAAGGAAGGTGCCTTCTTCTGGCTGGGTACCTTCTTTATAAGGAAGGCGCCTTCTTCTGCACCTTCTCGATGTGTAAGGTGCCTTATTCTTGACAATCATGTTGCGATTGACTGGGAAAGGGTGATCAAGCCTTATCAGTCTTGCTTCACACTACCTCAGCTTCTACCTACGAGTGCTGGTGTCGAAATGCTGATATGAATTAGGCCTGGTTTCCCAGATACCTATTCCTCATGCTGTAAGGTCCTCCACCTACAAAAATCAAACAAAAAGAAAGAAAAAATAAAGGCAGTTAGATGCATTATGTGCCTGTTAGGCCCTGAGTTAGGATGCCTGCAGCTTGCATGCGGGCGTTGTCCCTGCAAAACACACTGTACGAAAAAAAACTAAATTAACTGATTTTGGTGAGCACCTCCATGCCCACTGTTTTTCCTGTTAAGAGTTTGGTCCAGATCTAACAAGATGGGGTCTCCTCATGTCTATTTTGGATTCCACCTGTAAGTTTTCGGATGTGTTATAGGGGCACAATCGATGGCCATTTATCATTAACATGGTGTTGTTGTCGTCAATTGTTCTAACGCACACTGCCCCTTTCTTGATGAGCTCTACCACCTCATATGGTCCTATCCATCTTTGCATTAATTTACCTTTTCTTTCTTGGAATCGAGAATCGTACAATGACACCCATTCTCCTTGGAACTGCTTTAGTTTAATGTGGCGATCATGCCATCTCTTTTTTTGCTTTTGTATGATTTATGTTCTCTGTAAAGTATCCATTTGGATTTTTTCCAGCTGATCTAGCTGTCAAATCCTTTCTTCTTGGGCATCATCCAAGCTCAAGTTCAATTTTGAAGCCGTCCTCAATGTCTTGATTTCAAATTCAATGGGCATCATCGCACTCTTCCCATAGACCAGTTTGAAGGGTGTGAAGCCTGTGGTGGATTTCCACGTGGTATTATATGCTCAATCTACCTTCGACAACCATGTAGCCCAATCATTTATGTGTTGTTGCACAGTCTTCGTCATGATGTTCTCTATTTCTCTGTTCATCACTTCCACTTGCCCATTTGCCTGCGGATGGTAGGGTGTAGTTTTATTATGCCAAACTCTGTATTGATCCATCAGCTCTTTGATCAACCTGGAGGTAAATTGAGGCCCTTGGTCTATTGTTATCTCTCTAGGGACCCCAAATCATGTAAAAATATGGGCAAATAAGAAATCAACGACTGTTATTTCTTTTTAATCTCTCAACACTTTAAATTCAACCCATTTGGTGACGTAATCTGTATAGACCAAAATAAACCTCCTCCCTATTGAAGGTGGATTAATTGGTCCCACAAAGTCCATGCTCCACTTATCGAAGGGTTCTTGGTGTACCTAATACTGGAGGGGCATTTTGTCTCGATGGGTTGGTCTACCCATTCTTTGGCATTCATCGCACTTGATGGATTACACAACTGCATCCTTGAATAGAGTGGGCCAAAAGTACCCAGCCTGTAGGATTTTGTAGGCAGTTCATTTCCCTGCAAAGTGTCCTCCGCATGGTTTGTCATGACACGCTTTGAATACTTCTGAGAACTCTTGCTTTTCTACACATCTCCTTATAATCTGGTCACGTCCTATTTTGAATAGGAGGCCATCAATCCATAGGAACAATGCGCTTTTCTCTATGACCGCCTGCTTTTCTCGAAAAGAGAGAGCAAGTGAGGTTCTTTCGATGGCCAAGTAATTGGCTATATCTGTGTACCATGGTATTTGCTCACTAATGGTGAACAAATGTTCATCCAAAAATTGGTCTTCCACTGCTGTATGGTCTATCGATATCAATCTGGATAGAAAATCTGCTACGACATTCTCCTTGCCTAGTTTGTCGACTATTGTGATGTCGAATTCCTGCAATAACAAGAGCCACCTGATAATTCTTTTGCCAATGGCCAGCTTGCTCATCAAGTATCTGATAGTCGTGTGGTCTGTGTGGACAAATACCTTATACCCGATGATATAATGGCAAAAAAAATTTATGGCATGCACAACTGCAAGGAACTCCTTCTCTGTCACTGTGTAGTTGAGCTCAGCTCCTGCCAAGTTTTTTTTGACATAGTAGATGGCATAAAATTCTTTGTCGTCCTTCTATCTGAGGACTGCTCCAATCATACCGTTGGATGCATCACAGTAGATATGGAATGGTATGGCCCAATTTGGTCCTCTTAAAATTGGTGCAGATATTAGTTTTTCTTTAAGCAACTGAAACGCTTCTTCGCAGTCTTCCGTCCAATTTAACTCCACATCTTTAGATAATAGAGTGTGCAGTGGTTTTGCAATTTTGCTAAATTTGGCGATAAATCACGGATAGTACCCGATTGATCCAAGAAAACTCCTCACCTCTCTATGTGTTATGGGGCTGGGTAGGTCTTTGATGACCTCAATTTTTCTTTTATCAACCTTTATTCCTTCTACGGAGAGGTGGTGTCCTAGTACGATGCCTTATTGCATCATCATAAAGCATTTCTCGTTGCTTAGGGATAAACTATTTTCCTTGCTTATTTCGAGCACTCTTTCCAAGTTTATCATTTCCTCATCAAAGGTTTCTTCATAGACGGTGAAGTCATCCATGTATACTTCGACCGCGTCTCCCATCATGTCTGAAAATATGCTAAGCACCACCCTTTGAAAGGTGGCAGGTGCGTTGCACAATCCTAAAGGTAATACCCGATAGGAAAACGTTCCCCATGGGCAGGTGAATGTTTTCTTGTCCTAATCCTCTTCTCCTATATGGATATAATTGTATCCACTAAATCCGTCCAGGAAGGAAAAATACTTCCTCCTTGAGAGTGTATCCAAGACTTGATCAATGAATGGGAGCAGGAAGTGGTCCTTCTTGGTCGCTTTGTTTAATGCTCTGTAGTCCACACAAATTCACCACTTCCCATTATTTTTAGGGACTACCACTAACGGTGATACCCACTCACTGTCAAAAATTGGATAGATGAATCTGGCAGTCAAGAGTTTTTGCAGTTCTTCCTTGACAATGTCTTTCATTGCTAGATTTATTCTTCTCTATGGTTGCCTGCTTGGAGTTGCTTGATCATATAGGTATATACGATGGGTACAGATCTCTAGGCTTATACCCTTCATATCTGAGTAATCCCATGCAAATTCTTGTTGGTGTCTAACCAGGAGCTCTTCTACTTTCATCAATTGTGTGGAAGTCAACCCACTACTGACATTCAATGTTCTTCTTGGCCCAACGTGTATCTACTGAATGTGGTGATCTTGGGCGCCAGCCAACGGCGATCCAGGTGCAGAGATGGAGGAACTCCACAATAGCACCATCTTCGTCTTCTTCTACCAACTCATCCAATGTCATCATCGGATGGATCATGGATAGCTCAGGATTTTCATGCTCGATCAGCATGGGTTCTCGTACTGAGTCGACGGACTGCACTGGGGGTGAAATAGTCAACCTTTTACCATTTCATCCATCGAATATTATCATCAGCCCATCCTTGTAGCTAATGTAAGCGTCAACTATTTCCAACCATGGCCTTCCCAAGATGAGCGGGTAACCTCCCAGCCTAGTTTTAGATTGCAGGACTAAAAATTTGGCTGGGTATTCCCATGCGCTGACTGTCACTATTATGTCTTCCAACATTCCTTTCGACACCACGGTCGATCGATCGGCCAGTTGCAGCACTATCGCAGTGGGTTTTAGGTTCGTGAGTTGTAGCCTCTGCATGGTCTCCTGAGGCATTACGTTGATGGCTGCTCCGATATTGACCAACGTATTGGACAGGGAATGTCCCTCAATTTTTACAATCAGCATCGGGCTGCCCGAGTCTGCATACTTCGGATGGCACATTTTTCCCATCATCAAATATGATAGTTTACCCATGACATTGATAGTCTAGGTTGCTCTTCATCTTGGCTTCCTTAGACACATCTCTCTTATCGCCTTGGTATATATCGAAACATCTTGGATGGCTTGAAATAATGGAATTGTCACTGTGAGGTTCTTCAAGCTAGACAAGATATCAAACTCCAGCTACATTACTTTCCTCTGTTCTTGCAACCGGTTGGGAAATGGAGCCTTTGCTCTCTCAAGTGTTTCTTCTATCACCTCTTCTACAAGAGGTGTTTCTCCTACCTCTTCCTCCTCTTCTACTAGTGGAGGCATTCCTACTCCTAGCTGTCTACCAGACCTAAGCTGAATATGGTACATCGGATACATTTCACCCTCCAAGTTGTATGCTGGATGGTTCACCCTGTTATTCAAATTTATTGTCGATTATGTGGGTAGCTACGTAGGTCTCACTGCTAGAAACGTCGATAAATTTTATTGGGCGTGAGCTAGTGCTACATTATGTGGAGCCTGATTCCATGCAATGTGGCCTCTCCACTGCTGCCCAGGATATGGATATGGCATCCATGGCTACTGGTTTGGGAATGATGTTGGGGGTGCATTAGACCAGGGTGATGGCCCCCACCACCCCATGTTAGGTGGTTGAGGCGAACCTTGGTGCATGTATGGTCCTCTCCCATATGACGACATTTTGGTTGGCATATTCCCCATAGGGATTTGTGGCCAACTCTTATGATTGCCTATGAAATAGGCATCCACACTTTCAACATCCTACTAATTACTGGGCAGTTGTAGGCACAATCGAGTTTTATGGTTCAGCCTGCAAACTACACATACTCTGACTTTGTTCTCTAGGCATGCATTCTTTGCATGCTTCCCTCTGCATTTTGGACAGAAATAAGCCAATGCTGCTTCGTTTTCTTACTTCTTGTTCTCTAACAATAGCATATCCATCTACAATGCTAGAGATAAGAGAATTTCGCTCTTTAAATCTTCCAGTATGTTACCTATTTTTGTCTTCGTGACTGAAGCAGTCGCTTTCATGGTTCTAGAAGTGGTCTTGCCTCTCCTTCTTGAGTAGTTTCGGCATAGTTTTCGGATGTCTTCCATAGCGTGCTGGTAGACATCACCTCCGAAAATCATGTTAAGAGCCTCTAGTGATTCATTGGTAAGTCCTCTCAAAAATATGCTTTTGAGGGACTTATCAGATAGTCTCGTGTGAGGAGATCGTTGAAGATTGAAGTTGAATATCTCCCAGTATTCCTCAAGAGACTCATCTTCTTTCTGCATCATGCTCAGGACCTCTTCTTTGGAGTCCCTTACTCTCCCAAAATCTTGGTATTGCTCTAAAAATAGCTTCTTCATTTGATCCCAAGTGGCAATGTGTTTGTCTCCCATACTAATTAACCACCATAGAACTGCATCGCCCAACGTGCAAGGAAAGAGTTTTAGCTTATGCATATCATATTTGTAGTCCACAGACCTACATAAGACATCAAACTTAAATAAAAATAGGTTAGGGTCCTCAGTTGGGTATCCTCTAAAGGTTGAAAGGTGAGCAGGGGATATGTTTTTCATTTTGGTATCTCCTACTCCTTCAATCGAGAAACTAAAGCCAGATGATACTTCTTCGTTGTTAGCCATTTTTTCAAGAAATATGGTCTCTAATGTAGTATTTATGGCCTTATGGTCATTTAAGACTTTTTGAGTCAAGGCTCTAAGGTTGTCTGGTGTTATCGTCCGATCTTCTATAGCTTTCCATAATAGGGCTTCCTCTAAGGGTGTCCTATTAAACATGGGATTTATGATGATTCGTTCTTCCCCACGTTGATGGGATGAGGAGGCACTTTGCACAAAGTGTGGCTCCTCACTCCAATGGATTACTGGAGGTGCGTCGAGCGAGTCTAATTCAAATTCAGAATGTTCGGCTGACTCAGGTTCTTATGGATTGGTTTTTATGGACCGACCGCCAGGTCCTCTTCTTCTCGAATAACTCATACAAGGTCAGATGGAAGGTTTCCAGGTATTGTAGATAATCTAGTTGAGACGCTTCCCTGGAAACGGCACCAAAATATTGTGGGCCAAACAAGGTTAACTTCTTTCCTACTTTTATCACATGCCCGTGCATTTAATTTATCAACCCAGGGAGCTTCGTAAACTTGCGAAGGGTCTTGAACAAGATTGCTTACAATACCACTTGAGATGAGTCTGCTAGTTCTACTATTGGGGGGTGTTTCAAATGGTTGTCAATCATTCATGCACTCCTCAATAATTTACGTAAAAACAATTAAATCTACATAAAGGAAATATTCACACATTCCTGAAAATGAACCTACTACAAATACTAGAAATAGCAATGCGATAAAAAATCTTATAAAAATGGTAAACTAATGTAGAAAACACAAGAAAAATAGGGGAATAAATACTGGCTTGGAGTGGGCCCAGGCTCCAGCAGCTTCCTCCTAGCTGAAAATACACTTAGAAACTCTTAGAACTGTATTATGATTATCAAAGTATTACAATGCTTCTTTTGTATATCTCTCTATAATTACTATCAAAATATTCTATATCCTATATATCCTCAGAGAGGTCTACATGTGTTTATATAGCACACCCACAGAACTTCTATTACAAAAAAGTTGTATCAGTAGATTCATTCTAGACTAAACTAAGATAGTCTGGTAAATGTGATCGACGTCTGCTAAAACTGGAATTTGGTTCTAATGGTGGCGTGTTCGCTGATTAGTTTGTGCTTTGCTTGGTATTGGTAGGATGTTCTCATATGTTGGTGTGATCCCCAATTTAGCTCTACATGACATAGAGTTGGAACTGCACTAGTCGATGTTGTCCATGTCATGCTTGTCTGGTCAACGGGTGAAGAACAGGGGTGCCTTCCCTATGAGGAAGGTGCCTAAGTATGTCGGGTGCCTTCTCTATGCGGAATGTGCCTTACTGCCGTTGGCACCTTCTTGGAAGAGGAAGGCGCTTATCTTATATTGGTGCCTTCATGTGAGAGGAAGGCGCTTGCCTTCTAATGGCACCTTCCTGTCGACGCCTTCCTTATAAGAGGAAGGCGCTTGCCTTCTAGTGGCGCCTTCCTTATGAGAGTAAGTTGCTTGCCTTCTAGTGACGCCTTCCCATCGGTGCCTTCCTTATGAGAGGAATGTGCTTGCCTTCTAGTGGTGCCTTCCTTATGAGAGGAAGGTGCTTCTTTTCCTTTGGTGCCTTCCTGGAAGAGGAATGCGCTGGCCTTCTATTGGTGCCTTCATGGGAGAGGAAGGCACTTGTATTTCCTTGGTGCCTTCCTAGAAGAGGAATGCGCTTACTTATGTTTGGTGCCTTCCTGTAAGAGGAAGGCGCCTACTTTCTCTGTGTTGATTTCGAAAGAAACAAAGTGCCAGGTCCATGAAAAGACCTCGACTAATCCAAATCTAACTAAATCAACTGCAATTCCACAAAAACACACTGAAAACACATGAATTAGATAACACGCATAATTTCATCAAATAATTATATAATCATTCATAAACATATGCAATCCTTATTATACATCCGCATAATAATCAAGAAAATGTATACAAAATATGACCATTTATGATGCTTATCACTATAATCACATTTAATTTGAACATTATAGGACCAGGCAATAAAAATTGTGCATTGTTGATATTTGGTAATGCTTGTGACATTTGGGTCATACCATATAAGGAATTAGTGATTGGATTTGGAATGGTAGAAATCAAGGAATCCTAGGCTAGAACAACACTAGGTAGAGTGTAATAATGTATGGGAGGGAAGCTAAGGTATTCTACTTCAATTAACCCAAAATATGATGGTGATGTAGACAAGGGATTATGACTTTGATTTATTGGATTCACCATTGGTATTTTGGGGAAGTGGTTGAGATAGGTTTGTCTAATTTTATTTTTATTATTTGGTTAGTGTGAGAAATCCCTACGACCAATGCACAAGGCTGAGAGGTTTGTCTAAATTTTTAATCCACATGATCGTAATAGGTTTTCCCTTGTTCCCATTTTGTTGATATTCAATCAATTTTACCTACTTGATTTATTTACCTTTGTCATGTGACTTGGACCTTGTATTCATAAGAAATGTGGTTTACGAATGCCTATGTTTGATCGATGACCAATGTACCTATAGCAAGAAAATCACTCAAAAAAATAGTCAAATTGATAAGATCTATAAAGTTAAGTCAAAGGTTGATGGATCATTGCCTAAATCGATGAATGTTTTTACAAAAGACTTAGCACATAGCAAATTCTACCAGGAGAGAGTGACATGGCCTATTCATCAGCCAAAATCAATGAACCACTAACTTGGTTAGAAAATTGATAGATAAATGACTTGGAAGGTGATGGACCTTACTAATAGATAATGACATAATTAAGGTATCAAGGCATCAACTGAGTCAACAAATTGTAAGTTATGATAGCAAACGAATGACTTGAGGACTTGGAAACTTAGAATAAACAAACTCATAGGGAGATTTATCGATTCATTAATGAATCACAACCTCATATACTTCAGTAAATTTTGAGACCTACTAAGTTTAATTATTTCTTGGGAAATGCACTTTCATATCAATGATCTCTTAAGACAAAGGATGATTATGAGGTTTTAATAGTTTTGAGATAATGTTTTGGATTTGGTCATCAATAGAGTCGCCTAGATCGTGTGATTTACAATGGTTTTGGACATGTAAGTTTTTATACTAGAGTGCAAAATTTTTAAACTTGTGTGAGCCATGCACTAATATGATAAGATACTTTTGGTTTTTATTGTATTTGAAGTCTTATGCAAACCCGTTTTAGATCTGAAAATATCCATTATAGATTGGTGTAGATCTGATAAACACATTATCTTCTTAATTTCACTATGGTCGTTGATTCGTCGACACAAGCATGGTAACTATCTCTTTGTGAGATATATTGAATGTCTTTGGATGAATAATGATGATTGTGTCCCATCGGGCATGCCAAAAACATATTAATTACACAAAATGTCTGATCTTGTTTGCACCTGCACTCTTTTCAATAGTTGGATGGGAGTAGGTTTAAGTCCTCTCATATTTCAAATTCACGTTTATTCCCCACTAACTTATGCTATTTTAAATTAAACTAAGTGTAGCAAATTAAATTAGTGAATATGAGGGTGTGAGAAATGAAAACAAAGTGCATAAAAGTAAATATGGTCAAGACAATAACAAGGTTAGTGTACAATCAATTAGACCATTAAGATGCAACAATGGAAAAGAGGACTAATAGGATATGATAAGGTAGGTCCATAAACACCATTTACTCATGTACCAAGAGATCAAAAGAAGATACATGGTTGAAACAAAAGCACCATGCACAATTTTTTATTAAATATTAAAATTATAATGATGATTGTGTCCCATCAGGCATGCCAAAAACATATTAATTACACAAAATGTCTGATCTTGTTTGCACCTACACTCTTTTCAACAGTTGTATGGGAGTGGGTTTAAGTCCTCTCATATTTCAAATTCAGGTTGATTCCCAACTAACTTATGCTATTTTAAATTAAACTAAGTCTAGCAAATGATATTAGTGAAGGTGAGGGTGTGAGAAATAAAAACAAAGTGCATAAAAGTAAATATGGTCAAGATAATAACAAGGTTAGTGTACAATAAATTGGACCATTAACATGCAACAATGGAAAAGAGGACTAATAGGAGATGAGAAGGTAGGTCCATAAACACAATTTACTCATGTACCAAGAGGTCAAAAGAAGAGACATGGTTGAAACACAAGCACCATGCACAATTTTCTATTAAAGATTAAAATTAGAATGAAAATTACAAAGCATGGTTCTAGCCTTTCTCAAAATGATCAAAAGATATTACAAATGGGCCCATGGCTCTTATTTATGTTGGGTTTCACACCAGTGTCTAGTAAAAAACAAAAGCAATCCATTCAGTCAAATCTTGTACAAAAAATGTAACAAAGGATGAAAGAGAAATATAGATGATAGGCACCTTGAGCACCAAATAATCACTATATTATCTATAGATAAGAATCTCAACACTATAATACAATGGATGGTTTGGTTGGGGGGCATTTGTACCAATACTAAAAACCTCAATATATAATCAATTTAACTTAAGCTGACATAACAATCGGGTTTTAGGTTAATTACAAAATATAATATGGGGTTTAACCATAACAAGGTTAACCACAAACCATAGGGCCTACATTGAAGGAAGAATTAAAAGCATAAATAAATAATTTAATATATTTGTACAATCATTGTCCTTAGGCCTACGCAAGACTATATCATATAATGCTATCCTTGGTAATTAGTCAAATTACACTTTCAACATACCCTTATAATATGAACTAAAGGGCCAAGGAGAGAAGGCATTAGTGACAATAAGATTCTCTAGTGGGCCTCCATACTTGAGGACAAATGAATTTCCCTCATCATCTAGAAGTTTGCATATGCAAAGATACCCCTGCACAAGAATCTCCTTAGACTGGACAATAGTCATCGTAACCCATATCAAATACTCTCGCAATATGCAAAGAACACCTCCTTTGTAACTCCATATAAGGAAACCAAGTCAAGAGTATCCCCTATTAGAAGTTACTTCAATATTCTATAGTCACATAAGATAAGACTTGAAAGCATGAGTTTTCCTTTTACAACGCACACCTTATTTGAAAGTTTTGATTTACCCTTGGACCACTTGATTTTCATTTCCAAAAGAGGCTTTGAATGAACTTGTTTATGGAAAGAGCCATTACAAAATTCCAAGATTACTTGGGCAAAAAATAGAAGAGAAAAGAGATAATAAAGGATTAGATCTTCATGTATAAAATGAATCAATAGCCCAAGCATATGATAAGAAGAGGAGGTATTGACTAGATCACACTGTGAATATTTTTTTGTGTGTACCTCTAAAAGATCCAATAACTACTTTTAATGCCACAAATCCAACTGTCTACCTTGAATATTAACCAAATATTTATTGAAATCTATTACATTATTTGGTATATGCCAATATACCACCATGGGTACATCTTTAGATTAGGAGTTTATCTTAGATTAGGATTTGAGTATTTACTTTATGTAATGTAATAAATGCACAAGTATTATTAGAATGTGCAATGATGTAAATGTGCATGTTGTCCACATGTACATGAGTCCTTAATAATAGGAATATGAATAGCCATAGGAATATGGAAGGCCAAGAGTATATAGGCCTTCTTATAGGAGTAACAAGAGAGAGCCATAGAAAGAACGTAGATAGCATTGAGTAGAATAGTAGTAGATACAATGTAGAGCATGTATGCAATATGGAGAGTTTGAGATCTCCATTTTTATCAATGTAATATTTTCGTGAGCTTTCATTAGTGGTTGTTTTATGAGTAGTTATAGAAGTTTCTCATGAGTTTTACATGCTTAGTATATTACCATTATCATAGCTTTAATATTGCATGCTCATTTTATGCCTTGTGGTTGCATTTCCTTTAATATATAGCATCAAAAGCTAACAGTGGTATCAGAGCACAAGGTAGATTGATAGGAGATAGGGAGATCCACAAGAGATATTGAGAGGAGATAGGAAGATATCATTTTTAGAATTTTTGAAATTTCTTTCTGGCTAGAGTATTTTCATAGGGTTGTAGAAAAACTCGTGAATAGTAGAACTCGGTATAGATCTCTTTTTCCACTAGATTGAAGGATAACTAGTGATGCTTATTGACTTATAGAGATCTAGATATTTGCATGGATTTGCTTGCTATTATCTAAAGTTTTTTGTTGCAAAAAATTAATTCTCAAAAGTTGAGAAGCTTCCTACAATGGATAGAGAATAATTTCATATTCGATTGCCTGAAAGTCTATGTGTTTTCCTCATATAAGGATTAGTTCTTTGTTGCAAAAAAAATAGATAAAAAAAAAGAGAAGACTCAAGGAAAAGGTCCCCATTGGAGATTGGAGATAGAATATTGAAGAGACCAAAGGAGGTCTCCAGTGGAGCTAGAATATTGAAGACTCCATATTGAAGAAAGAAGAAAGTAGCTTGAGAAGAGAGAAAGAGGCCAAAGGAGCCCTATTGAAGAAAGAGGAGATCCAAGAAAAGGTCCCATTGAAGAACTTCTAGATTTGGAAGATAGAATATTGAAGATTGAAGATAGAGGAGGTCTAGGAAAAATCCTATTAAATATTTGAGAAGCTACAAAATTTGAAGACCCAAGAGAAGAGATCTCAAAAATGTTGGAAAGAAAAAGAAGAAGAAGGCTAGAAAAGCCTTATTGAAGAAGTTAAAGAAGTGACCATTGGAGAATATTTGAAGAAATCTCAAGGGAGAATATTGCAAGAAGGAGAAGCTTTTGATAAATAAGAATTTGGAACAATTGTCATCATCCAACAAGCCCAAAAGGAAATAGGATTTGGTAAGAAGTTTGCCAAACTTTGGAAAGGATTCTAGAAGACCAAAAGACATTCAGATTCTTGAGAAGGAGGTCAGAAAATAGGACAATTTTGAAGTCAAAATTTGACAAGAATATTGGAGGACAAAGGAGCTAGAAGAGGCCACCAAATTTGAGAAATTCGAAGACAACCATAAAGAATTTGAAAGCTGCAATTTAGAGAATATTTGGGCATATTTTGAAGAGCCCTAGGACAATAAAACAAAGGAGGAATTGGTTGTGTTAGAAGCTAGAAAATTATAAATTTTAGGACAACAAGAGGGAAAAAATTTGGGTAGCACTATTAGCTACAAATTTTAGAGTTCGAGAAAGCTAAGTTGAAGGAGAATTGAAGCCACAAAATTAGATTCTTGGAAAGTAATATAGAGCTGCAAGATAGTCAATTTTAGGGCAGCAAAGCATAAGGAATTGGAACTACAAACAGACTCGGGGTAGCAAATAGGTGAGTCAAATCACCAAGAAAACTAGCTTCAAAAGGAGACCAAAATGTATGCAATATTGGTGCTATAAGAGTTCATTATTTGAACATTCATATTAGCATTTTATTAAGTCTTTAAAAGCACCACATTTAAGTTTTCAAAGTTGCAAAAGGAAAGGTCTCAATTTTATATCTTCAAGGTTGAAGAAGATAACATTACAAGGGATTAGAACCTACAACAAAGAAAGGAGAAATTAGACATAATATAAGGAAAGAAAAGATCAACTCCTTGCTATCTATTGGAAAATAAACAAGCCAATACTACATAGTAAATATTGGATACATTAAACTATCCAAAAGACAAAAATTTTGGCATGAATTAGAAGCTTGGAGTCACCATAGAAGAAATCACCAAGCATAGAGCCAAGGAATCGTAGTAGAAGAGTAGCCAATGAGGAAAAGGCGATGTGGAAGAGAAACCGCCATTACCACATCTTGGTGAAGAGGCATCACCATATTTAAATAAAAAAAATGCCATTTGTTAAAGGAATGAGGCAAGCAAATAGATTGGATAGCGTAGAAATAATATATACATCAAGATTGGAAAGCTATCATAGATTAAGCAATATCTATAAGGAACGTCCAAGAGAGCATGCAATCGTTAAAATCTCGAGTTACTGTGATAAAGAGTTAAGGAAGAGTAGCATAAAAATTCAAGTGCTTCAGTATTAGAAGGTGAATGGACCAGTAGCCAAGCATAGAAGAACCACCACATTCGGACAAGTCAAGCCACCATTAAAAGGTAGAACCACTAAGCCAACGAAACCACTAGAAGGAAGAAAGAGTGTTAGGTTTGAGTGTCATTTGAGAGAAGCCGAAGCGACATGTCAGTTGAAGGAAATTGAATTGCATTTGGGAGTTACTGAAGCACGTAATAGTCAAGAGAATCTAAAGGGTGTAATAGACATTTGGAGCATTAGGGCAAAGAGGAACGAGCACCACTAGGTAACATCATTCTAATAAAGTGAAGAAGCCATTTACCACTTGTCATCTCATAGCACCACCAAGTAACTTCATTCTAAGCAAGTGAAGAAAGTTATTTACCACTTGTCATCTCACAGAAGGAGAGTCAAATATAGATGAAAACCACTCATTATCGAGCGTTACATTACAAGGAAGAGCATTGATCAACATACCTCTATGGTTGGTAAATCAAAGGAGTAAAGTTGTTACTTATCACTTGGCACGACAAAGGGCCAATCACTGAACATAGTCTGAGTGCAAGGGAAGTTCAACCACCGTTGCAAAGGAGACAAATGAGTACAACAAGGAGGAATATAGAACGTTAACCAAAGGGATGTTACAATTCATGAGTAAAGGTGCATACGTGGAGGAATCAAGAGCAAATTAAAGCTCATACATGGAGGTGTTTAGTACCTCAAGCCCACATGCAAGAGCTACATTGGAGAAGAGTGAGAGTTACATCGAAGCACCCTAGAAGAAGCATCAAGACTGAATGCCAAATGTCCAAGTAAAAAGAAGCACCAACCACCACATTCGTAATGCATTCTTACACACAATAAAGGCACAAGTCAAAAATCTACGAACGTGAAAAATATTGAGCACCAAGGAGCATTAAATGCAAGGAGAGCATATTTAGAACACGGGTCATAGAGTCAAAGAGTAGCAAGTTGAAGATTTAGGCACCATAATAAAGAAGGTAAGAAATATTTAAATTAAACCTTTGCAAAGTTTAAGGAGGAATAAGGCATAATATTGAAGTAAAGACTAATTAATTATATTTAAGGTTATTTTAATAATAGGAGAAATAAGGCGATAACCTTAGAAAAGTATTGAGTGACTTAGAAGATATTTGAAGTAAGAAGTCTTTTGAAAGTTTTATTACTCTATTCATTCTTGAAATTAATATTGCATTGAAATATTTGCAAAAATATTAACTTGGAGAAATAAGGACTTCTACACCAAAAATTGAAATATTATTTGCAAATACCATTGTTTCTAAATTTTCAACTAGGGAGTTATAAGGAGTTCAACATCAAATTTAAGTTATTGAAATTTATAAATTATTATTGAAACTTGAAAGAAGCAAAAACATAGAATTGGTAGAAAGTTGGAAAATTTACTTTTGATATTAGTCTCTTACTCAAATTGAAGGGACATAGGAAATCCAACTTAAGGATCTTGAAGATAGAAAATCTTATCAATTGAAATTGCATTAAAACTATCTTTAGTTTTCTATTCATTAATAGGGAGAAATAAGGTGAAGAATAGAAGTTGGACATTAGGGAGATAAAAGGGATTCAACTCAAAGGAAAACTAAGAAAGCTAAGCACTTTATCAAGACCACAGTACATTCAAAACACTTGGAAGATACAAAGTGATTCTACAAAACTTGACAACTGAAAAGATCTTATCTTATACTAGGGAGCCAAAAGGAATACTACCTAGAGATTTGAAAGATTACAAATAATAAATTACAAAGCATACTACAAAAGTTGAAGAATTGAAAGATAGTATTTGATCGTATACTTAAAACTAGGGAGTCATAAGGTAGACAACTTCAAAGGCTTTGAAAAATAAAAGATTCTATCAAAACTATTTTCAATACTTAATACTAAAGAGCTAAAAGGAATTCTATTTTAGAAGTTTGACTATTGATTGTTCATATACTACAAGAATTGAAGGTTAAAATATAGGGAGATATAAGGTTTACAAGTGACCTTGGTCTATCAAAACTAAGGAGGAAAAAGGATGTCTACTTCAAAGAATACAATGAATAATGATATGGAAAACATCATTAGAAAGGAAAGGGCAAATATCATAAAAATTGGAATCAAGAATTTACTTACAAAGTCTGAAGACTTAAATCTTCCTTCAAAATAGATCTATAGTGAAGCCTTAGAAGAAAACTTTAAAACTCTGGAATATTATCTACATGCTAGAATCATTGAAGCAATCGATAATGGAAAAAATGATATTCTAATTCCTTTAGACATTGGAAGCGTATGATATATGGCAGTACTTACATTCAAATATTACAAAGAATAAAAAATGAAGCATAAATAATTGATTGAATCACTTAAAGAGAAAACAAAAATAGATTAATCCCTCGTAGAGAAGATGTTTCATTCTTCATGCAATATTGATACTTCAAGTTCTTCTAACTCAAGATCTTATCATGATGCTTTAAGTGATTGCTCAGAAGATTGTATACTAAAGAAGACTTGTGATAAGAAGGACAAAGGCAAAGAGGAAATATTTTTGCAAAAATCCAATGATAGCATGACAACTCATGAAAGCACAAAGACTAACTCTAATGATGAAGATAAATAAGAAGAAGAGGAACCTGACCAAGGAGGTATACAGTGCAAAGTAAATTGAAGATAAGATGAAGATCATATTGAAGACTAAAGTCTTCAATACCCAAATAATGTAATACAAGGGGTGTTGGAATATATTACATTATTTGGTACATGCCAATGTACCATCATGGGTACATCTTTAGATTAGAAGTTTGTCTTAGATTAGGATTTGAGTATTTACTTTATGCAATGTAAAAAATGCATAAGTATTATTAAAATATGCAATGATGTAAATGTGCATGTTGTCCATATGTACACGAGTCCTTAAGAATAGGAAGATGAAGAGTCATAGGAATATGGAAGGCCAAGAGTCATGTCTCACTATATATAGGCCTTCTTATAGGAGTAACAAGAGAGAGCCATAGAGAGAAGGTAGATAGCATTGAGTAGAATAGTAGTAGATACAATGTAGAGCATGTATGCAATATGGAGAGTTTGAGACCTCCATTTTTATCAATGTAATATTTTTGTGAGCTTTCATTAATGGTTGTTTTATGAGTAGTTATAGAAGTTTCTCATGAGTTTTACATGCTTAGTATATTGCCATTATCATAGCTTTAATATTGCATGCTCATTTTATGTATTGTGGTTGCATTTCCTTTAATATATAACATCAAAATCTAACAAGATTTTGATTGCATAATATACTGTAAATTCATCCCTTTGAATAGGGGCAATAGGTCTTGAAGAAAATCACACAATGAAACATCCCTCCACTTGTAATAAATTTTTGAACAAATATCGTCAATGCAAAGAGCTCAAACAATTTTATGATTTGAAAAAGAGAGATCAAAACGCTTCCATGTGTAAAAGTTAGTCTCTAGAAGTTTACCCTCCAAGATAACCCTGAAGTGACATTTTTTAAAAACATAAAAAAATTAAATTAAATTCCTTTTGATTTTTCTACAAGGAAAATTAATAAGAAATAAATTTCTTCTTTTTTTCCTTACATAAAAAGGTAGAACGCCCTTATGCCATGCCCGTCTAGCCTGACTATCACCATCACTACTTGGGTCCAAAGGTGTGCCCTCTCTATGAAGAAGGGCATCATGATCCATAATAGTAAAGAGCTCCAACCACTTAAACAGACATGGTGCATAAGATTTGAACCGAGGCAAATGAATATGCCTCATTTTCCTTCTTCTAGCCAAGACACCAAAGCTCTCAAATGGGGAAAAACATCACAATTCTCCATCTATAATGACACCAAGTCCTCTTTGTGAGGAAACAATGTTTGACTCTCCATGAAGAAGTCAAGACCTTTCTAAAGTCAAAGCAACAATACTTCTTCTACCGTAAGTGGTTTGGATCTACTCAAAATAGGTCAAAAATGTTCCAATAATAATGGAACATAACCCAATGTAGGTGTAAATTCTCCAAACAAATCAGAAGAATACGAGAAAGAAAAAATTGGATCTCTAAAGGTGCTTATGAAGTTCTGACAAGTAGTTCATCTTAGAAATTAAAAAAAATATGAGAGGCTCCAAAGTAACTTTTTGCTTGACCAAGCGATGAAGCTCCATACCCACTCTAATACCATGTTGGATTTTACACCAATTTCCAATAATAAACAAAAGCAATTCATGCCCTCAAATATTATACCAAAAGCGTAACAAAGGACGAAAGAGAGATATAAATGATGGGTTCCTTGAGCACCAAATGATCACAAAATTATCTGTAGATAAGAATCACAACATTGATACAATGGATGGAGTGGTTGGGGTATTAATACAAATACCAAAAACTCCAATACATAATCAAGTTAATGTAAGTTGACATAACAAATCGACTTTAACTTTATCACAAAATATAAGATGGTTTTAACCATAACAAATTTAACCGTGGCCCATAGTGCTTACATTAAATAAATAATTAAATACATTTATATAATGTTTGTTCAAAGGCCTATACAAGACTATATCATACAATGTCAGCCTTGGCCATAAGTTAGATTACACTTTGAACAATTTATAGGAGGGATTTAACCTTTTCACCTAAGTAACTAGGATTCACATTTGCATTTATAGCAAAAGATAAAAGTGTCACTTTCAAGATGTTTTATCCTACAATTCTGCACTAATTCGACTATTGATCGACTAATTGTTGATTAGCTAATAGATCATTGCTTGGTCTTCTGATTGCCAACTAGGTCAACAAATCAAAGCTCTCTAGCCTCACCCAATTTCAGGTTCCCTTGTTTTGCTCCCTGCCTAATAATTGTAAAATTTGTATAGGCTAAGGTTTCTTAGGCCTCCAAAATTTTGACTCCTACCTCTCCAAATTTTCCATCACTCTTGCCCAACACCTCATGTTTGATGGTTGATGGAAAATTTTGCATTAAAGGTAGTACTACAATGATATAATGGGGTATTTTGATTTTTTATGTAAACGGGTAGTTCAATGGTAGTTAGGCGGTTGCCACCCACCTACCAATCATGTCATTCGTGTAAGTATGCATCTACCTTGGTGAAGGGATGTTGTTGGTCTAGAGTGCATGTTAGTAGTTTGGTTGTCTTAGAGGACCATGATGTATGGCAAATAGTTGTTGTGAAGGATACATGTTGTGTGCACAATGTATCCATATGTATTGGGGTGGAGGTGGGGGTGATGCATCTATTGTTAGGAAAATTCTCAAATTTTATACCTGCAAGTGGAAACACAATAATAGAAAACAAAACACAGCAACACAAGTAACACAAATATTTACGTAGAAACTTGCAATGTGCAGGAAAACCACGGGGTAATGGCAAGTCCTCTTTCTTATTATTTTCAGCAAAACTTTACATTCACGTTTTCACGTTACATAGATATGCAAGGGATCATGTCCCTTTTATAGAGCATGAAGGGAAGACCTTGAACCGTTTGTTTCCTCTCCCAAAGGAAGCCTCCGCAAAACTATTCGTTTCCATGCGTAACTGAAGTGATTCGTCTTTCGTGTCCTGACGTCTACTAGACTAGACGTCTAACAGCCTAGATGTCTGGCCTACTGCCTAGACGTCTAGCAGCCTAGACGTTTGGCCCTGACGTATGGCCTAGAAATCTACTGCCTAGACATCTAGCAGCCCAGACGTCTGGTCTACTGCCTAGACGTATAGCAGCGCAAATGTCTAGTCTGTTGCCTAGACGTCTAACCTAGACGTCTAGCAACCCAGACGTCTAGTCTGTTGCAGCTTCTTATTTTTGCTGACTGTGCACTTGTATAATGACTTCACTCCCTAACATTCTCCCACTTGAAGTCAGTATTTAGGAATTCTTCTACCAAATATTTTCATCCAGTGCCAATTTCCCAATGCTGCCCTTGTTACTTTTCCAGCAAGCCCAGAGAAGTTTTGCACCACTCAAACTTCTCTACCTTGACCAGCTTTGTAAGCATATATGCAAGATTCACTTCAGTGTCAATTTTTTGCAACAGGATCCTACCTTCTTCCACCACATTTCTTATAAAGTGGTACTTGACGTCAATATGTTTTGTGCGATCATGGAATGTTGGATTTTTCACTAGCTGAATAGCACTTTGGCTATCCCAATGCAGTGTAATTTTCTCTTGCATTACATTGAAGTCACCCAACAATCGCTCTAGCCAAATTGCCTCTTTGCTAGTGTGAGTCGTTGCAATATATTCTGCTTCAATGGTTGATAAAGCCACAACAGACTACAACTTAGAAGCCCAACTCAGTGCTCCACCCACAAGAGTGAAGGTATATCCTAAAGTGGAATTTTTTCCGTCTCTATCTCCACCATAATCAGAATCCACAAAACCTTTAACTTGCAAATCTTTCGATCTAAAGTAAATGGCAATATCTGAAGTGGCTCTTAATTATCTAAATATCCACTTCACTGCATTCCAATACTCCTTACCAAGATTTTCCACGTATCGACTGACTACTCCCACTACTTGGGCAATATTTGGTCTGGTGCTCACCATGGCATACATGAGGCTTCCTACTGCTGATGAATACGATACACGAGACATGCTTGTCTTATCTGCTTCTGTTGTAGGACACTAGTTGGAAGACAACTTTAAGTGTGGAAGAATTGGGGTACTAACTGGTTTTGCATTCTGCATATTGAAGCGCTGCAGAATCTTTTCCACATATGACTTTTGACTTAACTAGATATTTCTTCCTTTTCTGTCCCTGTATATCTTTATCTCTAAAATTTGGTTTGCTGCTCCTAAGTTCAATGATTTTCTTCATGTTGGGGCCTACAACTAGCATATCATCAACATACAATAGCAAAAATAAAACTGCCATCATCAAACCTCTTATAGTATCCACAATGGTCAGCTTCACTCCTGCTGAAACCTTGGCTCTTCATGAAGGTGTCAAATTTCTTGTACCACATCCTTGGTGCCTGTTTCAACCCATACAATGATTTCTTCAATCTACAAACCAAATGCTCTTTGCCTCTTTCTTCATAGCCCTCAAGTTGATCCATATAAATCTCTTCCTTGAGATCACCATGCAAGAAAGCAGTCTTTACATCAAGCTGCTCTAGTTCTAAATCCTGTGCAGCTACAAGTGCAAGTAAAACTCTAATAGTAATCATCTTCACAACTGGAGAGAAAATTCCATTAAAGTCAATACCTGACTTTTGCACATAGCCTTTTGCCATTAAGCGAGTTTTATAGCGCTCCAACAACCCATCGTTGTTCTTCTTCACTTTGGACACCCACTTGTTTCCAACAGTCTTTCTTCCAAGTGGGAGATCCACAAGTTCCCACGTTTAATTCTTGCAAAGTGCCTCGATTTCCTCCTCCATGGATTTCCTTCACTTTTCTGCATTCTCAGAATCTCTAGCTTCCTGAAATGAACTAGGTTCACCATCATCAGTTAACAAAGCCAAAGAGGATTGATAAACATGAAAATACCTTTTCAGACACTTTTGTGGACGTGTAGATCTTTTAACCCAATGATCTGTTGATTGTGGCTCTTGGTCTTGTGACCGTTGTGGCTGATCTACTTGTTCTACATGCTGATCAAAAACTTCAGCATGCTAATTTTCATATTCATCTTCACTCATTTCTACTTCAACTGGTACAACATTAGGAGTTTGTTGTACCTCCTTCCTTTGCATGGATTTTTCATCAATAATAACATCCTGGCTAATAATTACCTTGTGGGAAGTGGGATCCCACAGTCTATACCCCTTCATTGTATCTCCATAGCCGATAAAAACATATTTACTTGACTTTGGGTCAAGTTTGGACCTTTTTTCTTTGGGTACGTGGGCAAACGCATCACAACCAAAAGTACGCAAATGAGAGTAATCAACTGACTTACAACACCAAACCTCCTCTCGAAATCTGTCCATCCAACGTAGTTATAGGTGACCTGTTAATAAGATAAACAACTGTATTAACAGCTTCTTCCCAGAACTTTTTCTCCAACATGGTTGCGCTAAGCATGCTTCTTGCATGTTCTATGATTGTACGATTCATCCACTCAGCCACACCTATTTTGTTGTGGAGTATATGGTACAATCTTCTGGTGCTTAATACCTTCTTGCATACAAAATTTATCAAATTTCTTGAGGCAATATTCACCTCCATTATCTGACCTGAGACATAAAATCGACTTGCTTTGAACTCTTTAAATTTCTACAAAGCTTCCGACTTCTTCAAAAAATAAACCCACACTCTCCTAGAATAATCATCTATAAAAGTCAGAAAATAGATGGCGCCATTTAAGAACTGAGTGGGGACTGGTCCAAATATATCTGAATGTATAAGTTGCAGAAAATCATCTCTTACCAAGACTTGCAGTAAACCGAACCCTCTTTTGTTTACAAAAATATAGTGCTCACACAAGTCTAAATTGCAAGACTTAATCCCAGAAAGCATACCTATGTCATGCAAAATTTTCATGCCTTTTTCACTCATATGGCCTAGGCGTTGATGGCATATCATTACTGCATCCTAAACAGAAGTTGTTGCTACTGCATGGTTTGTCACCGTATCATCGCATAAACGATATAGGGTCCCATAAGATTCTCCCTTTGCTACTACAAGTGCTCCTCTGGTAATTTTGCAGTAGTTGTTACTAAAAGTGATAGAATACCCTAGCTTATTCCATCATCTTGATTGAGAGCAAATTCTTCTGCACATCAGGCACATGTCGTACATCACATAACATCCTTTCTCTACCATCGTCTAGCCTGATCCTTATATCCCCTCTTCCCACAATTTCTAAAGGGTGATCATCACCCAAATAGACCTTTCCACCACGGTATGGCTGATATTTGTCAAACCAATCTCTGTGGGGAGACATGTGGGAAGATGCACTTGAATCCAAAACCAAGGTATATAGAATTGATATGTTGTTACTAATACAGAAGGCTTCACAAGTTGTCGTCTCTCCTGAATTTGCTGCACTGACCTCAGTTGATGGCTAATTTTGCTTTTCACCATTCTTTAATTGCCAACAATCCTTCTTTGAGTGTCCTGGCTTCTCACAATGTCAGCACTTCCCTTTCTGCTTATGTCCTTTACCCTTAGATCTGGACTGTTTTCTACCTTGTTTACTCCTCTCGAAAGATCAACCTCTCACAAATAGGTCTTCATTGGTTGAGGGTTCCAGAGATGTTTTTTGCCTCAACTCTTATGCCAACAAAGCGGCTACCACATCATCAAATATGAGAGTTCTTGATGATGAATTACTGGTGGTCATCACCATATTATCCCAAGTGTCCGGGAGAGAACAAAGTAGGGTGATAGCTCTATCTTCATCCTCCATATTCACATTAACTGAAACCAATTTATTGATAAGAGTATTAAACTCATTCAAATGATCTACAACGGATGAACTTTCCTTCATCCTCAAGCTATAAAGTTGTTTTTTTCAGAAAAACCTTATTTATTGCTTATTTTGTTTCATACAACTTTTCAAGCTTTTGCCAAAGGGCTTCTGCGGTTTTCTCTTCAGCTACATTGAACAAGACAGAGTCTACTAGGCAGAGACAGATTGTAGAAACTGCCTTCCTGTCCAGTGTTGCCCACTCCTCATCTTTCATGTTGCTCGGTTTACTTGCGACCCCTTTCAAGGCTTGAGCTTGGTCATTTTGAACCAGCAAATCCTCCACCTTCATCTTCCATAGAGCAAAGTTCCTGCCATCAAATTTCTCAATCTCGAACTTGGTTACACCTCCTATCATTGTTGTAGCTCCCACTCGCACAAAATCTTGAGCTCTTATACCAGATGTTAGAAAAATTCTCAGATTTTACACCTGCAAGTGGAAACACAATAACAGAAAACAAAACACAGCAACACAAGTAACACAGAGATTTACATGGAAACCTGCAATGTGCAGGAAAACCACGGGACAATGGCCACTTCTCTTTCTTATTATTTTCTGCAAAAATTTACATTCACGTTTTCATGTTACATAGATATGCAAGGGATCAAGTCCCTTTTATAGAGCATGAAGGGAAGACACTGAACCGTTCGTTTCCTCTCCCAAAGGAAGCCTCTGCAAAACTGTTCGTTTCCATGTGCAACTGAAGCGATTCGTCTTTCGTGTCCTGACGTCTATCCTGGACATCTACTTGCCTAGACGTCTGGCCTAGACGTCTAGCAACCCATGTGTCTAGCCTGCTGCCTAGATGTCTAACCTAGATGTCTAGCAGCCCAGACGTCTGGTCTACTACCTAGACGTTTGGTCTAAAAGTCTAGCAAGACTAGACGTCTGGTCTACTGCCTAGACGTATAGCAGCCCAAACGTCTAGTCTGCTGTAGCTTCCTTTTTCTGCTGACTGTGCACCTATATAGTGACTTCACTTCCTAACATCTATAAGTTATTCCCATTGTGTACTTTTGTTTACATATTATAATAGAATTATGTTGAATTCAATTTCTACAACTTCATCCTTAATTCTATAGCTTCTTTATGGGCTTCATTGACCTTAGACTTGGCCATTAGAGCAATATTTAATCTTGTCATCAAGGTATTCACAACTAAAACAAGTATTAAATAAGTTGATGTGAACTACTTTCTTTATGAATGGATATTGAGCCAAATCTACTGCTTTAGCACAAGCCCCTATTTAAGGCCGGATGAATTAAAATGTATCATACTAATTACAAACAAATCAGCCTAACAACACACCAGGATGGTCAGTAAATGTCCACATGGGGATATGAAGCACGAAAAACTGAATCCTAACGGGTACATGTAAAGACACAGGCTTCTATATGACTAACTCCTTAATCCACCATGACAAAAACAAGGTATGTGTTATTCATGAACCATGGCCCACAACCCTAAACCTCTCAATGGAAGATTCAACAAAACTAAAAAATTACATCCAATAAATAACCACATGGAGATATGAAGCACAAGATAGTCAACATATATCCATAGGGGGATTTGAAGCACAAGAAACTCAACCCAAACAGGTACATGTAGAGACATAGGCTCCTTTGCAACAAACTCCCTAGTCCACCATGACAAGAACAAGGTATGTGTTATTCATGGACCATGGCCCACAACCTAACCTATAAATGGTAGGCTCAACAAAACTAGAAAAACGCATCCAATAAATATCCACATTGGGATATGAAGCACAAGATAGTCAATAAATATCCACATGGGGTTATAAAGCACAAGAAACTCAACCCTAATTGCACATGTAGAGACATAGGCTTCTCTGTGACAAGCTCCCTAGTCCACCATGACAAAAACAAAGTATGTGTTATTCATGAACCATGGCCCACAACCGTAAACCTATCAATGGTAGGCTCAACAAAAGTTAAAAAAACACATCCAATAAAGTTTTTAACCTTACCACAATATTGTAGGGTTTGCAGCTATGCTAGAACATGTGCTTTGAAGGAATACAACCAACATAATTTGCTATCAAAGTCTAATTTTCATATCATTCACAAACATGACCTAGGGCATAAAAGAATTAATAATGTGGAGAGGTGGTGACAGAAGAATTCCTTTACCTCATAATATACCTTGAGGGCAAACTTAAAGGCTTACTAGCTTCTCAACTTTAGGGACTTACATAATAATGTGTGGGCAAGCAAGGAATTTGATTGCCTCATAATATACTTTGGGAACAAACTTCTGAGCTTACCAGCTTTCCCACTTGTGTAACACTTGTTTAACAACAATTATGTCTCACGAGGGCACGGCCATCTTATATAGCTTTAAAAAAACTGACAGCACCTAATGGTGTGACATGGCCATGTTATATAACTGTTAGATGACCAAATGCAGATTTACCATTTCCTTCAAAGGAATGCAATCAACATAGTATACTTTAAAAGCTTAAATTTCATCTCATTCATAAACATGATCTACTGAATCAAAAAAAATATCAATGTGGGCAGGTGGAGAGGGAGGAATTTCATTACTTTCTAATATAGTTTGGGAGCAAACTTCAAGGCTTCCTAGCTTGCCAACATTTGTAACAAAAATTAAATAATAATGTGTGAAGTTGGCAAGGGAGGAATTTTGTTACTTAGTAATATACTCTGGGAACATAATTTCAGGCTTACCAGATTCCCAACTTTTGTAACTAGAGTTATGCCTTGTTGAGGCACAGCCATCTTATATAGCTCTAAGAGAACCAAAAGATGCTAGTGATGTAACATAGCCGTGTTATAGAGCCATGAGTGCTGTGACATAGCTGTGTTATAAAGCCATCGGTGGTGTGACATGGCCATGTTATACAGCCATCAGAAGACTAAAAGTCACTACAGGTGTACAGATTTCCGATAGGCTCAGAAGAAAACAAGTGACAATGGAAGTAGCTCATACAAGCCTCTCTCAACTCTCATAAATGCCAAAAATTTTCACCTTATGTACCATTTTCTTCCCCTAGTAATACTAATCCCAAAAGAATGACAAAAAGAACCTGGGTCTCAACTCCCAGAAAACGAGATTGGGAGGGTGTTGTTGGACTACACTTTCTGAACGCGCATGCTGAGCAGAAGGAAAGGCTTGTGTGGTACCAACTGCCTGTCTCCCCCAGAGTTCCAACAACCTGGAGATTATTTATGAGAGATCTGGCTAAACATGGAGCACATGTCACCACCTATGGGGCAATTTTTCAGGCAGCCATTAAAGTCAATGAAGAATTGAAATAGTTATAATTTAAAAAATTCACAGGGAGGGTGGCCCCCAATATACCGCCAGCTGTATGCTTCGGCTGTTACTGTATGTTTCCAAAAAAAAAAAAAATCCAATTTTTTGTCGACACAAACACCTGCCCAGAACCCGCCCGAAAGGTGCCAGTTGCTACAATAATAGACTACTCCATTTATGAGTCCACATTTTCACTTCTACCCCTTCAGCCGCCCAACATTTTTGCACCTACATGGTTTGAAATCCTCTTGTGCACACCACTCTCAAAATTTTTGCATTCACATTCATTTTCTTAACATGGATGTGAAAACATTGAGCAGGAATAAGGCCTATGCTACTTTTGCCAATTGTGTCACCCATTTCTTATTAATAAATTTCAAGTCTTAATATATCTAGATAGATGAAAAGCTTTCCCTCCACAAAACCAATGTATGTGTAGAACAACACTATTTAAAAAAAAAACAGGTATTCTTAAAATTTGGAAAAAGACCTCCACATACATACGCAAGACATGTTGTTTCATAACAGGATAATGAGACCATGAGAGAAGCAACATAATGTACACAATTTATAGAACTCCAAAATATTTGCTTTGAAATTTTGCTTTATCCCAACCAAATCATACAAAGGCTTTCAGTGCTTGCTCTATATCATTGTTGGAGGACAACTACTAAAACAAAATAATCGTTTCAATCCCAACAGTACAATTACACAAGAGCATGAGCCTGTAAAAAGAGAAACCTTGTAAGCTTTAACGTAAATCTCTATGCCTTTGACAATACTAACATTGTGCATGAATCCAATTCTCTAATTTATTCAACACGCCATATAAAAGTTTCAACAATGTTAACTGATTGCATCCATAATTTAAAAAATATAGTATGTACAAATTTAATTTTCTTGCACTGCTTCCGCTGCTGCTGCTGCTGCTTCCCATGAATATGAATTGGCCTCAACCCAGTCAAACGCTATTGGGCTCAAAAATGGCTGAGGAATTCCAAAGGAATTCACAAGGGCCAGTGCCTGTGGTCGTAACTCGCTGCACAATTCAGTAACTTCCTGCTGGATCACTTGCGACTGTTCTGGTGTTAAATATCCATACCTGCCATTCACCCATAGCATCAGCTCCATTTGCACATATTCATGCACTTAAAAAGGCACAGCATAGAACAGTGGAAATTTAGTCCAAGCATTTGGAATAAATCAATACCATTCTATAGAGTGTATTTTTAAGCACATGTTGTAAATTTGATTTGAAAACTAGGCCTTTTGACATAACAAAAATCAGAATTGGATACATTAAACAAAATTAGAATATAAAGGAAGGAATGAAATCAACAGCAAGCCCTTAGAATATCTGCTCTTGTAAAATCCAAAGGATCACTGATAATAAATATAGACAGTCCCAAAGCCACTGGAAATGAGATTAAAGAAAGACAAGTAGCTTGATAACTGGTTTCCTTTCTGCATATCTATACCTGAGGAATGAAATTTCTTCGTCAAGAGTGATCAAAACATACAAGCTCCTCAATAGTCCTAGAACATCCTGCAAATCAAAATGCACAAATAGAGGCCACCATATGAAAAAGAATTAAGAATAATGGCTAATAGTTAATGTTCATATTTGATAAAAATTCTTTCCACTTGTCAGGAGCAGACTAGGATAACACATTCAAAAGAAAGAGAGACAATAAATTGAGTTCAATATTAACAACTTTCAGTCACCTTCATAGGAGAAGCACTGAGTTTCGACTCAGCAGAAATGAAGGAATCTAATATTGATCGTTGAGAGAAAGCCCTCCCCACGTCCTCTGCTAACTTGTAGCTCTAATCATCAAACATTCCATATGCATTTATTGCATACACTTGATCAGAATCTGCCTTAAAGCATAATGAATTGATTGTTTTCGCAAAAGTACACAAAAGTATACATTCTTTGTCTCTTGAAACATAGGCTTAGATATTGGTTCTTCTAGCCTTCAGACAGAGATAGAGACAGAGAGAGAGAGAGAGATTCTATGTGACTCCATTGTTCAGCGGATGTATCCTTTATGTTCCTTACTGTAATATAAGATGCAATTCTCCCAAACGCCAAAGAAACTAAAAAAAGAAAAAAAAGCAAGCAAACAATTACAAACCATGGTGAAAGCAATTGTTGTGCTTTTGCCTTGAGAAACAAACTGAGATATCTCCATTGCCAAACGCTCCAACAAATCACGCTCCCTTAAATGAAAAATGTCAAGCTGCACCCATGAGTACGAGTACAGTTACAAACCTTTACTTTGACATAGAACTAAAACCAAAAACAATAATAACGTACCACTAAAACTGAAAAAAGAAGCAGAAGAGAAAGCAAAAAGAGACTAAAATGAGAAGAAACTCACTTGGAATTTAGTATTTCGCAATGTAGATGTGTCCAGCAGTGCTGGAATTACAGGCCTGTCATAATTCATGTGCTCTAAGCCCAGCCCCTTAAAGGGTTTCTGCTTCTTGCGAGCAACAAAATACTCTCCAAGTAGTGCTTTACTAACCTGAAGCATAAAAAAGTTAAGTTAGGGCAATGGAGGTCTTGTACCCTTGGTGAAGATGATAATACAGAAGAAAACAGTATTAAAATGAAAACTAATTGTCAAAAAATTGTATTTAACATCTTCTTTTTTTTTTCTCAATAACAACTAAAAATGTAAAGTAGACTCATGTAAACTACAAACAAAAGACAAATAACAAATATTTACCCGTTAAAATCTTTCTCTTTGGCAACCAGAAATGTTACAAGGGATTTCAATAATTAAGCAACCACAGAACCCAAGGATAATAGTCATAGACAATGAAGACTGCATATGCATGGTACTTACCTACCTATGACTATCTAAGCTGCACCTAGTTTTCTTCAAGTTAAACATACATTAGCAGCTTTGATGATGCCAACCCCTCTTGTGCTTCCTTAGAGAAGGTCTAGCATTTAATGTGGTAAAATGCAATTTCAGGAATTCTCTGATATCTCTGGCATGTACTTTATAAGTGTCTCATGAGTAGGACTTAAGAACTATTTTTGCATACTTAAAATTTTGCCATGCAGTGCTCTCAGTGATAACTTGATGATGATAACGACAATAAACTTTTAACGCCCTTTAAGCCATATTGGTGTTTCCTTTAGTGAGTACCTTGATGGAACACTTGAAAATATATGTTATCCTATTCATACATATTGGTACCTGTTGCATAAGCACATTATTATCTCCTTCAAATGTCGATTGAACATCATATTCCCCCTTAAGGTGACCTATGCGGTTCTCAGTTTTTAGACCTTGACCGCCACATGCTTCACGACACTCCTGCACATCAATGTTTTTCACCATTAACCATTTGGAAATTTTAGAAAAGGCTAGAGATTATAAAAAAATAGACACAAACAAACCAAGAAATCCAATAATATAAATGGAAATACAGGCATTGAAAAGATATATGGTTATATCCAGGTTACAAATATATTAGATTAATCAAAATCAAAACTGGACAATTTGAAAACAAACAATCTTTTTCATAAAGACCTGTAATGTATTCATGTTGTGCCAAGTGAACATAGCTTTAAATCCACTGGAAAGAACATGAATAGTCTTGCTATCAGAAGGGGTCCTTTTCAAGTATATCTTCTTGAGATCAATTCCTGCAAAACTCATGGCATATCTGCAGAGAGACAAACAAATGCTTTATACAAATTTGCTTAAATGGTCGTCCCTCCTGATTGGATCTGACACCTTTTTACATTATTTTAGTCCAGAACTTTTCTACTTTTTCACATCATAAGCTAATGTATTTATTTTCGATCAAGATACTCATTTTTTTTCAAATTAAAGATACGAAGCTCTCACTAAAAAGGATGCATGCAGAAATTACGATTTAATTTATTACTATGTATGCAAGACTACTTAAATGCATATATTGAGTTCAGGTCCTCCAGAACTACCAATGGAGAAGGAATTATGATCATCAACAAATCTCCAATAGAAGTAAAACCCCTATATTGTGGCTCTATTCACTTCATAATTCATAATACAAAGCCAAATGTTGCCTATACATTGAAAATGGTTCACGATTCAAAAGAATGAACCAGGAGGGTAAACCTACAAAAATTAAGGCATATTGGCACCCTCACTATTCCAAGTGACAACAATCATGCAAACATTGCTAGGGGTATAGATAGAATCAGGAAGTGCCAACTATGGGTATACTTGTCATTAAAGGAAAAATCATGGTTATAGCACGACACTTGTAAAAAATGAAATTTAGCAAATTTCACACAAATGAATGTCACTATTTCATATTCCACAAGAAGTGAATATCAATGACATGCAAAAATTAACCATATACATAGCATCCATCAACATATGAGTAATTCATGTAGGTGTACATGAAGCAAAGAGGGCTCAATTGTATATTAACATTGAAAAACTGATTCAAGAGTACAAAATTCACGGATTTAGTATCCATGGCACCAAAAAAACATAAACATAACAATAAAGTACAGATGAAAGATAACATACATGAAGCTACAAGTCTTTTAGTGATGAAGACAGTGTACGCATTGCAAGAGATTTTATGCTGGAGCAAGACCATTTTGTTAGAGCTCGTGACATTTTATATCAGATTGGATATGTTTTCTGAAGAAAGGTAAGTGCTAAATAGGGGAATTACATTTACGTTTTATAGTTCCTTATTTTGTGTTTTTTTTTACTATTGTTTTCTATAGTTTTTTCCCCTTATTTTTGTTGGCATGCCCAAAACTTGTGAGTCTAGGCTCAACAGTCAAACTTGGCTTGAACTATCAAGTCTCCAGATAATTTGGCAAGATTAGAGGGTTGAGCCAATTTTACTTGTTTGAAATGATGTGGATCTAAAACAAAGATTTTTTGGAAACTCACATGGTCCTGACTGTACAGAGCATGCTATCATCAAAGACCATCACTGATTAAGATCACATGATTGGATGGATTATCAAGTATGTTACCACTGGTATCCAAATTTAAAAAAGACTTTACTATTTGTTTTCTATCAAATGATACCCATGCCCATGATATCAAGCTGTATATCGGGGTTATGGAGCAGTCAACATGTAGCATACATAACAATGGATTAGTTGTGTCACGGTAACAAGTCTTTATGGATTTATCCTAACCCTAGTCTTATGAGCTAGGTCAGTTTATATAGGTCTCATGTCATATCATTATCATCATTAAAGGAATTAATTTTTATTTTACCCTCTTCTTAAGGGATACTAATGAGCAAATCCTTCGTTAAGGATAATTACATAGTAAAGCCCTACCTTAAGGATATTTTGTAAGGTTATTGAAGATTTAGATATGTTTGTACCCTAGAATGTGTCTTACATCTCTCTTATTGTGGCCTCTGCATTTCTGAATTATTGATCCTTTTCAAGACCACCTTATATCTTCTAATATATGCATACACATAAACCATGCACAAAACCATAGAGTAACATGGATGCAAGACACTATGCATTAAAGTTTTAAACCATGCTGAGGCATGCCAGATGGAACCAAAAAACAATTGCGTCATTACCATTGTCATGGGAGGTGCTGGTTCCAAAAGGTACATGGGAAAGTACCATGACAAAATCAGCATAAAATTCCAAGATATGGCATACCACATTTCATGTCTTTGCACATTTTAACACAACCACCTATACCTGCAATGCATATTAGACAATTCTTCTCTCCTGTTCTCAATTTTAAACTTCTTGGCCCTCAGAAATTAATATTTTCTTGTATTTAGAATCACTTGTTTTTCAAGTATCTATGTTCCCTCCAATGATGAGTGAAGAAGCTCACCCAAAAAGTCAAAACCAAAAAATTTTACACCATATAATACAGAATAGTTCTAAACTAATGAAGGAAGCATTGTGGAGAAATAGTAAATTGGATGCAATCGTCTGAGCACTGTTAGCAACTATAGCTCGGGTATTACATTATTTGATTTATCAAAATAGCGCATTCAGCGCTCTCCGAGTTAGGTGAGTTAGGTTGGGTAGTTGGTAACTACCATACCTACTCCACCAATGTATTTATTGAAACTATCATCAATGCAAATGTTGTCGTATTACGCTGATTTCATTTTGGTATCAGAGCTTGGAGGAGATTCCTTGGCGGACGTTGTTGGAGAAGGCGGTTATGACCAATAACCATTCCATTGCAGGTTTCTTGGCAGAAGCTGGACACAGCAAGGCGGACACGGACATTGGCAGAAGCTGGACACAGCAAGGCGAACACAGACATTGACTCAATCCCATAGACACGGACGAGATCCCCTGACAGAACAGACACGACGCGATCCCCTGACAAACACGACGAGCCAAACGGGACAGACTTGGAGAGGACGCAGGATTGATCGACTGTGCACGCGGATCGAGACACAAACTGGACCTGACAGTGCTGACTAGACTGACAGGTCAACGACACGTGGCGGTTCGAGGGCTTAGTGACGCAGTGCTAACTGGACTGACTAGTTAGCGACACGTGGCAGTTCGAGGGCTGAGTGACGTGGCACGCGGTTAGAGGGCCGAGTGACGTGGCAGTTCCAAGTCAGCAGGAGGCACGGTTTTCGAAGGTGATGTGGCGCAATTGGACGGGGCAAAAGACTGGGGGGTGACTGCCCGAAGGGAGTCACCATAGTACCTGTGCATTCGTCTTTAAATCCCACTGAAGATACATCATCCTAATGCATGTGGGATAATGATCCCAAGTTTGTTTTAAAACAAAACACCATCTATCCTCGAGATAAAGAGGTGTTGCATCCTTCTATTCCGAAGCATCGGTTGGTGTAGTTGGTTGACTTGCTTGCTGCTGCGGACGAGGTCCGCTGTTCGAATCCCGCCAAGGGGTTCTCTACACAATTTTTGACGCCTAGTTATGTGTTTTGACGCCTCTCGAGGCAAAATGACGCCCCGCGCTCGTCGGTGACGCCTAGATCGCGCGTTTGACGCCCCCTGCAGCCAGTTTGACGCCCAGTGCACACTGTTGACGCCCTGCGCAAACTGTTTGACGCCCAACGACAAAATTTGACGCCCTAAGCAAGTTTTTTTTGTCAATCTTTTGTCATATTTTGCAATTTTTGCATAACTCACTCTTTGCCCCGAAGGGTCATTTTCTGCCAACCAGGAGCATATTTGGGTCACAAGTGGGCACAGAAGCCTGTTTTTTTTCTGCCATCTATCAGAGGAGCCGCTCCTTTTTCGAGGTATTCTTCCTTTCAAAGCATTTTTTTTGGAGGGATAAGTTGTTTTTTTTGGAATTGGAAAGGATCCACAAACAATTTTTTTCATCCTTGTTTATTTTGCAACAAAAAGGGGGGATCTTATAAGCATTTCTTTTTTGCAAAATTCTAAGACAAAGGGGGGAATAAAAAAAATTGTGGAAAAGTGAATATTTTTCAAAAAACTGGCATTGTAATAGGTGCATTTTCGGTGGAAACCGACACCTAGAGTAGTTAAATTTGTGGGCATTTGTGATTGTTTTTGCATTTAAATTTCTTGTTTTCTTGCATTATCAATCATAAAGTAAAATATACAAAGCAAAGAAAAGACCCCAAATTTATACACCTATTTGTGCAATTTATTGCACAACAGTGTTCAATATCTGTGATACCTCTAGCCCACACTTACAGGTAATGTTGTCGTGCTTTGGACTACTGTATCTGTCGCCTAATATAGCTGCAACAATGACGTCTAAGCTTGTTCTCTATCAATCGTCGGGGAGAAATAAGGCAAACCAGTTTTGATATTCACTCCATTTATACCCTAATCGTTATTGTTGTTAGACGTAAATCCCCGACGAAGTGATTTCCGAAGTGTTTAGAGGAAGTTACGCCCCACGCATGAGGAAAGACCTTCTATGGTAGGTGTCATAAATAAAATTGAATTCCCTTTCAGTATCGCCTAAGTTCCACGTATCATTCTACTCTTATATACTTATAGTCTCCCTCACGTAAGGGCGGGTATATATAGAGAAGTTTGGTATAAAGGCCTGGCAGGTATAAAGAAAGGGGGACCATTTGGTGTTATAAGGAACCTTCACAATGGCCTCTGTTCACAAATATCTATCATATTCACAGTTGCTGAAAGGTTCTAACTTCACACCATGGAAGAATAAGATGCGTGCTATTCTTCAAGTGGAATATTTGTGGGATGTAGTGACTGGCACTACAAAACGCCCTACAACAACAGGAGCAGATCAAGAAGAGTTTGATAAGAAGGACAAAAGATATCTCATGTTTATCCTGCTTGCTACTACAGATGAGATCCAACCTCATATCTGTGATGCCAAAACTAGTAAGGAAGCTTGGGATGCTTTGATTACTATTTATGAAGGTAAGAATCGGTCCACTATTCTACACCTTCAAACTCAACTTCATACACTCAGTATGAACTCTGGTGAGACCGTTGATCTATTCCTATGCAGAGTGGCAGAATTGAAAGCCAAATTGAATACTATGGGACAACCAGTGGATGATACTCTCTTGACCTCTGTCATCTTGAGAGCATTGCCCGAGTCCTATAAAGTGTTGATAACCTCTCTTAATGTATCTGGACGACAAGTATCTTTTGTGGAATTGGTGAATTTGCTTCAAACTGAGGAGGCAAATCAGTTTCAGAAGGATGATGTGCCAGATAATGCCCTTTACACCAAACAAAGGGGTAAGAAACAAGGTCAGTTTCAAAAAGGAGGATCTTCATCAAAGGGAAAAGGGAAACAACATCAGCAGAATGACAAACAATATTGCAAGATTTGTGATATGAATAACCATGACACCAATAGGTGTTGGTTTAAGAACAAGCAACAGAATGACCAAGATCATAAGAAGAAGAAAAAAGGGAAATACAAACCACAAAAAAAGAATAAGCAACCCAAGGGGCATGTTGCTTATGCCGAATCAAATTCAAACTCAGATTCTGCAGAATCAGACTCGGACTCAGAATCTGAGAGAGCACACAAGGTGCTCATGACTCATACTTCATCTCCACAGATAGATGTTGTATGGTATATTGATTCAGGTGCTAGTAAGCACATGACTGGCGATAAATCGTGGTTTGAGATATTTGAGGAGAAAGAAGGTAAGCCAGTAACAATTGCTGACAATCAAGTCTACCAAGTGATGGGTGAAGGTGATGTTTCTGTCACTCTTCCAGATGGCAAATGTCAGATTGAAAAGGTACTCTATGTTCCTGGATTGGCTAATAATTTGTTGTCAGTCCCTCAGATGTTGGATCGAGATATGGATGTTGTGTTCCGTGTTGCGAAAGGCAAAAAGAGATGTTTTATAACTAGAAAAGGAAAACATGTAGCAACCGGATCATACAAGCATGGCTTGTTCATTTTAGATGTCGTTTCAACACCTCATGTTGCCTTGGCAGCAACTACAAAGGAGGCTACTTCTCTATGGCACAAGAGATATGGGCATCTAAGTTCAGGATATTTGCTCGAGTTGAGCAAATATGAGATGGTGAAAGGACTTCCCCACCTTTCATCCACATTGCCAGTTTGCTCGGATTGCTTAGCAGGGAAGCAACACCGAGTACCTTTTGAAGCTAGCTCTTCAAGAGCTAAGAAACCATTGGAGTTGGTACACACCGATCTGTGCGGTCCTATGCCAAACAGCTATGGTGGAAAGAGGTATTTTCAGTTGTTTGTTGATGATCACTCATGAAAGATGTGGGTTTTCTTTCTTCAATTGAAGTCTGAGGCATTTTTGTACTTTCAGCAGTTCAAGAAGCTTGTTGAGAAGGAGTCAGGGTGTTTCATCAAGACCCTCCGCTCAGATCGAGGGGGGAATATACCTCCAATGAATTTTCATCATTTCTAAAAGAACATGGGATTAAGCGACAGCTGACTACAACCTATACTCCCCAACAAAATGGAGTTGCTGAGAGGAGGAACCGTTCCATCATGGAAATGAGTCATTGTATGATTTCAGGAGCACATCTTGAGCAACAGTTTTGGGCAGAAGCAGTGAACACAATAGTGTATCTCCTAAATAGAGCTCCCACAAAGGCTCTACAGGGCAAGACCCCACAAGAAGCATGGAGTGGTAGGAAACCCTCCATTTCTCATCTAAGGGTTTTTGGATGTAAAGCTTTCATGCACATACCAAAACAAAAGTGGAAGAAATTAGATGAGAAAACCCTGAAATGCATTTTTCTTGGTTACGATGAGCATTCAAAAGGATATCGATTGATAGATCCAATAACCAAGAAAACACACACTAGTAGAGACGTGGTATTTGATGAAGCTTCCACATCCGATATCACATCTACAGATGTATACCTTGAAGAAGAAGAAGAACCTAAGAAAGAAAGTACTCCCCCAAAGAAGAAGGTTCCAAAGTGGTATACTAGTACATTGAGAGATTCTAAGTTGAATTCACTTCCAGATCTAACTCAAGATCGACCTTGCACTCGGAGTATGACACAATAGAGAAGAGCAGAGGCATCATCTTCAGAGGTTGATGAACTTTACCAACAGTTTGATGAACTATCTGTAGATGCAGAGGAAGACAAAGAAACATATGTGGATGATGATGAACGGGTTTATATGACAGCATTGGATGCAAATGAACCTACAATAGTTCAAGATGCACTTAGTGAGCCTCAGTGGAAGGCTGCTATGGAAGCAGAACATACATCCCTCATGAAGAATCATACATGGAAGCTAGTTAATCTGCCTACAGGAAAGAAGCCCATTGGCTGCAAATGGGTGTTCAAAGTGAAGTATAAGGCAGATGGTACTATTGATAAGCATAAAGCCCATCTTGTTGCAAAGGGCTATGCTCAGAAAGAAGGCATAGACTATGAAGAGACTTTTGCCCCTACTGCAAATATGACTACCATTCGAGTACTTTGTGCCATGGCAGCTCAGTTTGGGTGGAAGTTACATCAGATGGATGTTAAAAGTGCCTTCTTGAATGGTGACCTACAAGAAGAAGTGTACATGACCCAACCAGAAGGATTCGTGGTTGAAGGGCAAGAACAAAAAGTTTGCAAGTTAATCAAATCCTTGTATGGGCTCAAACAAGCTCCTCGAGCTTGGTACATCAAGATAGACAGTCACCTAGTGCAGCATGGATTCAAAAGAAGTCCTTCAGATGCAAATCTCTATATTAAGAACAATGGTTCTGATATAGTGATTTTGGTGTTATATGTAGATGATCTGATCATAACAGGGAGTTCAAAGAAAATGATTGATGCAGTGAAAGATGATTTGAAATAATCTTTTGAAATGACAGATCTAGGACTTCTTCACTATTGTCTTGGTTTGGAAGTGACTCAGAAAAAGCATCATATCAGAGTAACACAAAAGAAGTATGCCAAGACATTAGTTGATAAATATCGGATGACTAACTGTAAGTCTAAAGCCACTCCAATGGAGCTTGGACTCAAGCTATCACGATATGATCAATCACCTCAGGTAGATGGCACTCTCTATCGCCAACTGATTGGGAGTCTCATATATCTGACGAATACCAGGCCAGATCTCAGTTTTGTTGTGGGTTATCTTTCAAGGTTCATGCAGGAACCAAAGGTGAGTCATTGGAAAGCAGCAAAGAGAGTTCTTCATTATGTCCGTGGTACTACAGATTTTGGCTTGGAGTACAAGAAGAATGGCAAGTTCTATTTACAAGGATACACAGACTCAGATTATGTCGGATCTATTGATGATCGTAAGTCAACTTCTGGATACATTTTCCATCTTGGATCTGGACCTGTCTCATGGCATAGTAAGAAGCAACATGTGGTTGCTTTATCTTCTACAGAGGCAGAATATCGTGCAGCCAGTGGAGCAGTCTGCGAGATAATGTGGTTAAGTCACATTCTTACAAACATGGGTCTTCCAAAGAATCTTCCACTACATTTGTTTTACGACAATCAAGGTGTTTTGAATCTTGTCAAGAATCCAATATTTCATGATCGTACCAAACACATTGACACTCGATGTCATTTCATTCGAGATGAAGTTCCAAACAAGGTTCCACGAGCCTGGGGGACGGGGGACGGGGGGACAGGTTTCCGGGGACGGTGGGGGACGGCAGGCCGATTTTAGGGGACGGCTCGGGGACAGCTGGGGGGACGGCTAGTATAATACTATAAAAATTGAATTTTTTTAGAAATTTAGAATAATCTACACATTCAAAATTCTACACCCAATAAAAATGATATTTCATATTACTAATCAATTATGTAAGTGCAGCCATTCATATTCAGATTAGTTACTAACACATAAGTGCAGCCATTCATATTGAGATTAGTTACTAACACATGAGTGAAGCCATAATTGAGTTATTTAACATTTTCATATTCATATAAGTTACTAATATGCAGCCATTTAATTGTTTCAAGTTCAACAACTATAACTTGAAGGTTCAGCCAAGGATATCAAGTGCAAACAATGTTCAAACAGTCATCATTTTAAGTAATAACAGTCATCATTTTTTCAGCCACCAATGTTCAAACAAAGACTGTCATTTTTAAAAAATTTCAGTCACTAACTATCACTAACTGTTCAAATTTTCAGTCACTATACCAAAAGAATTGGTATTGTTTAAATAAACCTCCTTTTAGTCTTGTAATGATGGCATTATAGCATAATTCCAAAGACCCTTACCATTTTTAAGTTAATTTTTTTTTTTTTTTTTTTCCCCCTTGGGTGAGGATGCCCAGTCGTGGGGGACGGCTGGGCCCCATGGGGGACGCTCAGACCGTCCCGGGGACGGCTGGGCGTCCCCAGGGACGCCCCAAAAAGGGACGGTCTGAGCGTCCCCCATGGACGCCCCAAAAAGGGGGACATCCCGGGGACGGGAGGCCACAGGCCTCAGCCGTCCCGGGGACGTTTCCCAGCCGTCCCCCAAAAAGGGGGACGGGGGGGAACGTCCCCCTTGCCGTCCCCCCATGCTGGGGGACGCGGGAAACGGGGGGACGCGTCCCCATGGAACACTGGAACTTCCAAAGCACCACATATAGCTCCATTACATTCCCACTGATCAGCAAGTTGCAGATATTTTCATCAAGGCACTTGCTCGTGTAAAATTTGAATCTCTATGCATTTGCCAATAATGTAATAAGGGGGGATGTTAGCAACTATAGCTCGGGTATTGCATTATTTGATTTATCAAAATAGCGCATTCAGCGCTCTCCGAGTTAGGTGAGTTAGGTTGGGTAGTTGGTAACTACCATACCTACTCCACCAATGTATTTATTGAAACTATCATCAATGCAAATGTCGCCGTATTACGCTGATTACTTACTAACTTTAAATTCCCCCATTGTGATAGTGCCTCCTGCAATAATGCAGCCCATGACAATATGGTTTGGTGAACTACAGAAACAATGCGGTCATGATTTAATATGAGTGGGGCTCATTTCAATGTCATATAAAGAATTTGAGAAAAGGAGGATTATTTTCAATATGAGGCATATGCAACCATAAGACAATACTTAACATGAGCTAATATTACAAATTTATTATCCTCTGTTCTCAATATTACTCTGAAATTAATTGTTATCCTAATTTAATGACTGACTTTGATCTGCAGATATAATTGCATACAGACATACAATAACAACCAATACCACTAAAATTTTTCCACAGAATGAACTTACGTTTTAGCAAGTAAAGGAAGCAAACGCCGCTGATGGGATGGGTAATCAAGCAACAATACTTCTGGCTCATTGGGATGCAGATTAAAGGCCCGTCTCGTCAATGAATATCGAATTGCAGTTGCTAATCCAATCTACAAATAAATAAATAAAAACAGACCAGAAGTAAACCAAAAAAATCATTTGAGTGCTTTCCACATTGTTTGACATTTCTGTAGTCTAACATTTTTAACCAGAATATCTGCAAATTTAAACACCTTGTAGATATCTTATACCTTGGATTGATATACAGCACTAACTGCAATGGTCACACGGCCAGATGTTAATGGGGCCATGAAAGCTGCAAACCTCTGAGTGCAAAATCAGAGAAGATTAGTATCTATATAAAAGTGGTCAAACCAGAGTAAACCTTTACACTTACGAATCAACAGATCTATCCAATTGGTATACAATAATTTGAATTACCTGATCGGGATCACTTATTTGACTATGGTAACTGCCATCTGGAGATACATCAGCAACAGAGTTCAAAAGATTTTCACGTGGAATACGCAAATTGTCAAACCTACAAAAGGTTACATAAGATAGTTATTTGCTAGTCTACAAAAAACACCATCAAAAAATGCAATGCATGGATTCAATCTATTTCGCTGCTAAATTCAAAGATTAATAACGTACAAATTTCAATACCAGATCCGCCCATTGTCAACTCCATTTAAGCCAATTTTGTGACCACAGTCAGCAATTCGTACCCCTGGACATATATTTCCTTCTTTATCTCTTATTTGTGCAATGAATGCATGCACACCTTCATTCCTTCCATTGATCCGAAGCTGGGAGAAGACTATAGTATGGGTGGCATGCTAAACAAGCAAACCATAAAGAGTGGAGTTACCTTATCAAAAATTTATCAAAGCCTATCAAAAATTTATCAAAGCCACTCAAGTAAAAACATGATGCTACTTACATTTGCAGCCCCTCCAATCCAGTACTTTTGGGCAGACTCACAAGGTGTAGAAATGATGAATTCTTCAGTAAAGGGATCATAGGTGCTGATTGTTTCAATTCCACGGACCTGTATGATGAAGAACTATTGTTACTGCAACTTACTATACTTTTCAATCCCATTCACCTACTTTAGTCATTACGCAGATTTATACAATTCCTTTCTCTCTTTCTCTCATATACGGAACTGCTATTTTGCACATGAGAGTTCTTAACTTGCAAAAACATAGAAAGGGTTCAATCCCCATGGTGGATGTGCATAAGTATTACTCAAAAAAACAAAAACATAGAAAGGTCTAATTACATTACTGCCATGTCCAAGCTCAGTCATCGCAAAGCATCCTTTAACAATGTAGTCTTCTGTGTCCTGCAGCCACTTTTGATGGTGTCGCTTTGTACCAAGAAACCTGATTGCCCCACCCCTGCCACCAGAGGATAAACAAAAAACATCCTCAGCATAAAAATTGCCATGAAATCCTAAATTCTATTTGCAAATATTTCTATATGGCAATGAGATACTGTCTTCACACAGCCCATGTAGAAGAAATAAGTTTTCATCTCTTCTTTATTTCAGTTTTTTTATGGGAAAACCCTTGCATTTCAGTATAAATAAGAATTAGAGACTTGAACTTTTCCCTTTTTGCCTGGTACAAATTATTGATTAAAGAAATCAGATTTCCACTTGCTATATTAAAATTGTGATCATAATTTTCAAAGCTTAGCAATGTATATCCAACACCTGGTATAAGGAGAATAAACCACAAGAACAAGGACTATTAATTGATTCAATAACTCAAATCATCACTCTTGATAATTATATTCACTTAAAATTAACAGGTTATGTAGATTGTTACAAACCAGTTAAGGGCCAACTATTCAGCCTAAATATTACATGATTGTTACTCACAAGAAAACTTTGGCCAAGAACAAGTTCTGGCAGAAAAGTTAATATGAAAAGCTTTAGACCGCCACAGAAGTATAGTTGAGTGAAAGAACAATAGATGAAGCCACAAAATTAAAAATTCAAGGACTGATATAAACATATCCCAGTTGTTTCTTAATTCAAAAGCCTATCATGATTCAAATGATGCATGGTATTTCAAGAAGTTTGAACTGCACTATAGATCCCTTACCAAATTTTTAAATTTGTAATTATTGATGGTCACAATTGAGTGCATGAGACAAGTAAAATCACAGGGCTATTTGCTTGACATTGACTGATAATTTAACTCATATGAAGTAACAGAAGATCATCTGTATTGACTACTTCAAAAAAAAAGGAATAACATAGTTTTGTAAAAGTACTACACCATCTATGGCCAAAAATGCATTACATAAATGCTTCCAACGTCAGCTTTTCAAATAACATTCAGGAAATATGATTCACGGCTTGTAATGTGCATAGATTACTCCAAAGAATCCCAAACTTAAGCATAAAAATACATAGCACTTGCTTTTTCATCTTTGTTCATTAGGGGAAACAGGTGGGGACAATTAGTCAAACAAATGGCATGGCACCTTTCTTACCATAAATGAACATGCACACCAATTTTTATTGCTAATCCATGATCATATATTCCCAAGCACTCATGTACTGCTGCTTGCCTCCTTGCTTCAAGCTCTGCATTTGTGTTTGTCAACCAACCTCGAAAAACACCCTTCTCTTGAAGATAAAGAATTCTCTTCATAGTCATTTCGCGCTGATGTTCCATTGGCTTGTTGTAATCTGGGATAGCATATATTTTCTCAGCTTTCCTACTTGTAGAGAAGAGATCACTATTAGCCATCAAATTGAATATCCAATCCCGATCTTCAATATTGTGACCATCCAATAGTTCTCTCATGGCATGAATATCAAATGCAGGTCTCTCTGTATGAGAATAACAAGGACTTAGTCATCAGAACATATGATTCGATAATTGGATTCTCATAACTTGTTGCAACATGGCTAATGCTATAGAATGACTGTAGCTTTCCTAATATAACATGAAAGGAAAGCTATTAGATAAGATTTGGAGTTTAAAATGAACTTTCACATTGACGCATTTGACATTGATATAAAAATGTTATCTTGAAAAGAAAACAAAAAGACATTTATATTTTACAGGCATTTTCTGAATGATCTGCTCAAAATTATACAAATACATTTATTTTCTATGTATAGACTCTGCACATAAGACATTGAGGGCACTAAAATACACCATATTTGATGGAGCAATTTTCTTGTATTTTTCTGAATTGAGATGAAGACCAATATACAAATAAGCTATAAAGGCTAAAACAGTTGATTTACAGAGAACCTTGTATCATGCAAATCCTATGAAAGGCATAAACAACATAAGGATGAATTGAAAAGCAATATGGATGGCCAAGAAAGTCAATAACTTCGGCAAGGTTGTCCCTTGTGTTAAATTTATAGACAAGAAGGCAAATTCTTCTCTGTTCACTAGTTTATCAATTGCATTTACACAAAAATTGAAACTGAAACTTTTGCAAATCGCACCTTTCATGTGTGGTGTATTTCAATATAATAAAGCAAATGTCATTTCATTATGTTAAATGACTGTCTTAGACGCTTTGCAGCTGAGACAGGAACTAAAGTCGATTTGTTTATTTTTTCTACATTACTTATGGCTTCATACCAAGTTTTGTTAAGCAACTCAACTAGGAACATGTTGAACAAGACTTAACAAGGCTTTAATATTTCCTCCTGTTTCTAGAGTTCCTAACAAGTCTCAAAGGAGAAATGTTGAACAGCTACAGGCAATATTCTGCAACAACTTTGTTTCAAAGGAATCGACTTGTGCCAATGGGCCATTTGTTCAACGGTAAGTTCAAGGCGATCAGATCATCCAGTGGTGTCCCAATCTTGAGGAGATCCTCAAGCCTGAGAATCACCAATATGGATGGGCCCAGGTGCATGTTCACGGCAAATTTTGCAAAATAGATAACCCCAGCCATGGCAATTAAGCTCAATGTCATATTGACCATTTGGTGTATTTGATGATGAGAATAAATTTTTATTATATTGATCCGCAGGACCTCTCTATCAGGTTATAAAATAGTTTCTGCAAATGCTAAGATTTAATTATAGATTCTCCAATTTGAATAGAAAAAAAATAATAGATTCTCCAAGTTTTGTTTGATTTTCTACATCTAAGGGTTCATAGACAAGTGTGTGATTTCAAATGTTGGTGTAATTAAGCCTAATTTTGTCCTGTAGTAGGCATTTTAAAAGGAATTGTGTCTCCTCCTCTACTTCATTGGACGTTTAGCAGGTATGAGCATAGTCCTCAGAATAGATACCCCCTTTCATGGCTATTAATCGAAATGTAAAGTTGACCCTTAGCAGGTTGTGGCTATTAAGATGAATATAAAATTGCCACTTGCAGCGATTTAACCCTTCAGTGTGAGTGGATTTGGTGCAACACATGCTCCTGGTTGAGGATATCAAGATGAATGTAAGATTGAGCCTTGCAAGTGTTTCATATTAACCAGGCATAGACAGATTTGATACAAAAGACAACCTTATCTTTTGGGCCTTTGGCCCTTAGAAAATGTGGGAAGGTTTGGCCAAATATGAGATTGACCCTTGCAGACATTTGATAAAATATAAACCTCCTGTCATAGCTATTGGCAACATAGATACTCTATTGTGACTATTAAGTCAAATGTGAGATTGAACCCTTGGGACATTTGACCCATCGCAGATGTCAGATGATTTAGTAGACCAGAGAACCCCCTGTCATGGTTGTAAACCTATGTACGAAGGACTCTTAGGATGTGTTAGGTACCCAAGAAAGGTACTTAATAATTTAATATTGTATTGTATAATGGTATGAGCCATAAATTAACTATTGAGTAAGGAAGGCCACATGTCAAATTAGAAATAGGTAGAAGAATAATGTCATAGAATCATATATGTAACCGTGAGGAAATATTGTCATATGTAACCACAAGGAATATTATCAAATTATTATGCACTTTGTAACTCATGGAAGGTGAACCACCACATGGGTGATCTTGTAACTCATAGAAGGTGAACCATCACACTCTTGTATAAAGAAAGATGTACCCCCATTGTAAAAGGATATAGATGAAGTATTCTTGTAAAATTCTTGGCTCGTGGAGCTGGAGATCTTGTGGAGTGGCTTCCTTCCAATAAGGAGCATTGTACGGTGTTGCCCTACCTCAAGGGTATTATCAATCTCTATTTTATTGTGTGGAATTTATTGTGCAATTTATTTGTGGATGCATGTTGAATATTTTTGCATATTGATGAATGATTTATGGTAATGAGAAGAGAGGTTCATAACAGGATGCATGGACTGTTTTCACAGAATAGATACCCCTCTATTTTGGCTATTAAACTGAACATGACATTGACTCTTACAGGCAGTGGACCCCATGTCAGCCACGCCTTTAAACTCTCTATTAAGGATAACTTCAAACTAAATTGACAATCTTCGGCAGATTCCAATATGTTTTTAATATAGCAAGTTCTTACTTTACGGAGCTTTATCTATTTATATTTCAATTCATCTTATTAAAGGCATTACATTTTTATTTTGCTCGATAAATCAGCACATCCCAAAAATAGTTGTGTCCTAAAGAGCCTCCTAATCTACTTTAAGGAGTCATCTCTTCACTCGTACAAAGGCATAGTATTTTACCATTTTTTTCCCCTTTTTACTTCATTTCATTCTAATTCATGGCAATAAAAACATTGGAATTTTCCTTTTTACTTCATTGCATTCTAATTCATGGCAATAAAAAGATTGGAATTTTCCTTTTTACTTCATTTCATTTGAATTCATTGTTTCATCTGATGCTATGCCAAACTTCTTCTCAGTTATACAGAGGTGAGACTCTTGGACTTTTATTGGCCCTGGGGCTGGGTGATTACTTCTGAAATTAGGGTTATTCTGACTCCTGAAGTTATAAGCATTGCTTGCCTTTAGTAACCAGAGTGTATCCCCTGGTGAATATTTTCTCCACAGCTAAGATTTAACTCAGGAGTCGAAATAAGCATAGGTTAACATTTGCACCATGAGCCTCACAGCTCAAAATCTAAAAAACAATTTTTGTGGGCTGTTAAGTTAGTTTGAACTATCTGAGGGCCAATTCTCACTGCCTGGGCTGTGGGACAAATTAAAGCAAAATACATATTGCTTTACAGAATCAAATGAATGCCCATGGGGTTTAGAGTAATTGATGAAAAGTTTCACATCCTAAACTGAGGTTCAAATCTAATGGGTGAACCTTAACATTTATCAAATGCCATGAACTCAACAGGTTAAATACTTTAACTTTGAAAGAGACCTAAGTTCAAATCTTGCCAGGCAATATGTTTATAATTACCAAAAACGTTGTTGTAAAACCATTATGTGGTCACAGTGGAAAGCAGGTGAAACCCGTTTCAGTCACATATAATCAAATTAAAGAAACACAGAATCAAATAAACAAAAACAACTCTTTTTAAAGTAGATAACAGCCATTTTAAAAGATAGCTTAACTGTTTAATCTAGTATCAGAGTTATTTGACTTGAAACTTTGAGAGATATATCCGTGCAAGAAAATAACATCTTATCTAAGTCTCTTTTAGTTTATGAACTTGTGCAAAAAGTAGCCCTGAAATTTTCATATCAACGCAATTTACTTGGATTTGCAAAGATCTTGGCCAAACTGGCATTCTTTAGCTCCCTCATTAGAAGCCCCTAAAGGCTACTTCCCATATATTCTTTTCCCTTGAATTTGAATGATTTTTTCTAAAATTTAGAGGAATTTTTATCAGCATCAATTTTGTTTTATTTTTTTTTTAAAAGGAAGCAGCCCCCTTTAGATTGTGAGAATAGAGACTCTTCCTTTTTTATAAGGTCAAACTATTTCACCCAAATCAATTTCGTAAAACCAATGTTTCAAATCAATTCCAATGGGGCACAATTTGATGGCAATTGAATCAGAGAAAAAATAGGGCCATTATATAAATGTATGTCAATTAAGAGCAAAAAAATGATGTGTTCAGGATAGTTGCAGTGGTTGTAACCTCTGCCAAGGTTAGAGGGGACGATTAGTGGATCGTTACTGATTTCAAATTTAAAAAGGAGTTGGTCTTTTATTTAAAAAATAAAATTAAAAAAAATCATAATGAAAATAGACTTGCCTGAGACAGATTCTGGTGGTGAGTACTGTAAACATGAAGATCTCTCTAGAAAAGAAATTCCATGATGGGTACTTGGATTTCGGAGATGTCCTGCAAGAACACCTGTTCTCCTTGCAATTGCACTCTCCATTACTCGTCTTTTCGATCAATCGCTTGATTTTCTCTGCTTTCCTCTCCTCCCTCAAAATTGATTTCCTAGAACATATATACGACGACGTACCATTTATTTATACTTCAAGGCAGGAAATGGTGGAGAATTGACCATGTTTTAAATATTTTTAGGTTGTTGAATATAAGGTCAATATGTCATTTTCCAAGTTAAAATAGGTTGGTTGGTAATGGTGAGATTATAGAAGTTTTACACGCAATCAAAAATATTGTTTTAAATTATTATTTTTAAGTTTTTAAATATAAAGTTAATATCGGTTGGTAATAATAAAATTATAAAAGTTTTGTAGGCAACCAAAAAATGTTACTTTTTCCTAAATCTTTCCAGAGTTCGATACTACTTAAGCATTATAAAGATATACAGTCGATAAACTATCCCAATTCTATTTTTAAACACTAGAAAATCCTATTAATTTTATCTTTATTCAACTAATTAAAAATTATAATTAATTATAAAATTCCAACTCAACCTCCGTATGAACCCTCCAAGAGTTTGATACTCCACGTTTTAAGGCTGAGTACTGTTAACAGTGCTGGGCCCCGCATCCGGCGGTGTCGTTCTCTTCGAGGAAGTGGGAGCTCCTGCCTGCCGTCGGATGGGAGTCCCGCCGCGGAGGACCCGCAATTTTAGAGTCGCATACGGATAGATATAACCGCTAACATTCTAATTTTGGATTGAGGTGACGTCGACATTGACGTGGCTTGATTGCCCACCAATGAGCACTGGTTTCCCGTGATAGGAGGCAGTTCATTGGTTCTATAGGAGTGCGGTTCATTGGTTCTCTAAATAAGAGGTCAAGGCAGTATCTAACATAAGCTTCAAATTTTAAGAGGTGATATACTTGGCATAGGTGAATAACGAAATGTCTCGTGTACGGAGTATAAAGTAATTTAGTGAACTTAAAGATTATTTTTAATTTTTTTTAACTTAGTGATATTTTTAATAAATAAAAATATTTAAATAAATTTAATTATAATAATGAGTTGGAATAGGTTTGGTGGTTTGAATTTTGAGTTTGCCAGTTGCTAAAAATAGGGTGGTTGTAACCAACTCTTCTATACAACCCAAAAAAAAAAAAATTAATAATAATTAACATTTAAAATAAAAATAATTGTTTACTATTAAAATTTAAATTTAAAGAGGATGGAGGAGAAATGTGGAACTCTAAAGTTGAACATGGGTATATAAACTGTGAATATGTGAATATGCAAGGTGCAAGGAGGTTTAAGGTATATTGTGTATGTGTTTAATATTTATGAATTTTAAATATTATTTTATTTTATTTTTAGATTTTTTGTTAGGTAAAAAATAACATAATTAGATTAAATGGTATGAGTTTAGTTAAAAAAAATTAAGAGAAGATTGAAGTTTAAATTTTGTGAAGTTATCTATAAATTATTGTTAGAGTTGTTATAATAACATTATTAAATTCCTTACTTTTTAAGGAATAGATCTAAGTTTAAATCTTGTGAAGCTATATACAAAATAAATGTTAAGTTGTTGTAATACCACTTTACTACAATGGATTCTTAATATGTTTGGTAAATGCATGGTGAATAGAAGAATGATTAAAGGGATTTACCAACAATCTAGGATATATCAAAAGATATAATACTTTGGATTGTATGGCTAGAAAGGAATAGAAGAATATTTAAAATATATATATAGTTTAGAGGTAATGAAAAGGAATATTTGTTTAATCATAGAGGAGTCTAAACTAACCCTATTGACTCACTCGATCTTTAATATGGAGGCAAAAAGCATTGATAGATGAAGTAAAGTCAAATATTGGGTATAGGAGAAACAAAAAGAAGGTAAAAATATAAAGTGGAAACCCTAGATGTGGGGTTGGTCAAATTGAATTTTAGTGGAGCATCTAAAGGAAACCCAGAGGAGGAGGAATATTTATAAATTATAGAGGGAAGACTTTGTCTCATTATGCTTTCAATAGTGGATTTAAGACAAATAATAAAGCTAAAGCTTGGGCGACTTTGGAAAGGTTAAAAATATGTAAAAGAAAAAATGAAATGGAATAGTATGGATGGAAGGTGATTCACTCGTAGTAATATTTGCAATTTTGAGGAAGCAAAGGCTCCATGGAACATACAAGAGATAATTGTGGAAATTCAAGACCTTGCTATAGAGTTTGAAGAAATCGGGTTTACACATACATTAAGGGAAGGAAACAAATGTGAAGATAGGCTAGCCAATAGAGTGGTTTTAATTGAGGATCATGAAGTTAAATTTTTTTTTCCATGGTTAGAGGAAGTAGTAAGTTTAGCTAATGAAGTTGACAAGAAAATGTTGACTATCTGAATCAAATAATGATTAATATTTACTTTAATGTTTTCATTAGTAATATTTCCTTTATTTTATAACATTAATGTGTTTTTTTTTTTGTATATTAAAGTGGGTTTTTATCAAGGATCCCAAAACTTGATTACATTGAATCATGATTACATCAAAAGGAAGACGTCCAAGGAAGGACAACAGGACACTGCAGGAAAAACGTGCAGGAAAGGAAATCCTGCCAGAAAATCAAATTTGAAACTTTAGGTGCTAAACCAGAAATTTGAAGCATTTTAAGGTCGATAAAAAGTGCCAAACAGCCCATTCTGCCAACAAGATATTTAAAATTTCTCAAAGGCGAGAAAAATACAAGAGTCAGAATTTAAATTTTGAATCCTCCCAAGGGCGGGAAAACTAGAAACCATCCTTGGGAAACTAGGACCTGAGAAAAACAACTTTTCATTCCTGTAATAGGGACATTTTGAATCCTCCCAAGGGCAGGAAAATCGAAAACCACATTTGGGAAACCATAATCCGAATTTAAAAATTGAATCCTCCCAAGGGCGAGAAAACCAAAAACCACCCTTAGGAAACTAGGACCCGAGAAGAAACTACTTTCCACGTAGGGGAAAACCAAAGTGAAACTGAAAAACCACCCTGACCAAAAGGGTGGAGCAATGGATCAGAAAAACTATGAATCCTGCCAAAACAGGGACAAGAATCATACAGGGATGATGAAAAATATGAAAACTGGAAAACCCACTCCATGAATGCCTGAAAAATGAAGCAGCATCAAGAGGATCTTCACAGGCCTCGAAATCCTCATGTAATGGAACAAAAGCATGAAGGATGGTGCAGTAGTGGATCAAGAACAAGAGGAACTTCCAGGCCATGAAGTCCTCAACTATTTATTACATTTTTGTGGTTGCACTTATGCTTTAGGAAGGAAACTAGCAATCTAGATCTGGTAAAGCAGACTATGACAATGCAATATTTTGGAAATATTACTCTCCTAAGATGAAATGCATAGTAGAGGTGTAATTTTGGTATTGTGAAGGTTGTTGTCGAAAAAAGTCAAGAAGGATGCTAATTATGGAATATTTGTATTCACATAGAAAAAGAACTAGAAAATGAAAATCAAGAATTTAGGCTGAGGGCTTTGGATGGATGCTTGAGCTATGAACGTCGAGGGTTTTGGATGGATGCCCTAGCTGTGAATGTCGAGTTGTGAATGTTGAGGGTTTTGGATGGATGATCCAAGTTGTGAATGTCGAGGGTTTTGGATGGATGCTTTGAACGATAGAAACTTCCCCCATTAGGGAAAAATGGTGAAATTAGGGATCCAGATGGGAGAGCTAGGGATCTAAGGAATGTTGGTCGATGTGTAGAAAAGGGAATGACAGATGCAAAAAATGTTCTACAAGAAGGATCAGGAAAGGATTCTTGGGCATCGATTCTCAAAGGAAGAAAGGAAGCGATTAAAGAAGAAGTTGGCACATAGATATCTCATGAAAATGGAAAGGTATGTATTGTTGACTCCCTAATCAAAAAAATATTAAGGGATAATGAGTTTAGCATGGTAGGAAAATTTCTAGGGCCTAGACCAGATTTAGATGTGCTTAGGAGATGGCTTCATTCTAAACTTCAAACAAAGGGTTCAATGAATGTTATTGGTCTATCAAAGGGATACTTCTTAATCCGGTTCAATATTGAGGAGGATCTAGTGGTAGCCTTATCACGAGGTCCATTTTTCTTTGGGAAAATATCGGTTTTCCTGAAATGTTGGCATCAGGGCTTCAACCCTCAAAAGGAAGAATTTTTTTCAGTTCCCATCTGGATTAGGTTCCCAGATCTACCTATAGAATATTGGGATGATCAAATTATTAAGGGCTTGGCAACACAAATTGGATAGTTTATAACCATGGATCCACCCACCCGCAACAAAATAAGAATGTTGTGTGCAAGAGTCTGTGTTAACGTGGAGCTAGAACAAGACAAAGTGGAAAAAGTGGGTATCAAATCGATGCTTGGGGAATGGGAACAAAAAGTTGAATATGAAATTTTTTTGGTATACTGTAAGCAATGCAAAGTGTTTGGACATGTGGAGGGGAAATGTCATCCACAAAGACAACCCAAATTTACTAAGAAGTGGCAACAAAAGGAGAATCAAATAAACCAGAGGATTGCAAGCACGAAAAAGGAAACTTCTAGCCCACAAGAAAGGGCACAAGAAAAGGAACAATACCAAGAAATTCACCAGGAGGTAAATGAAGAGGCAAAAAGTGAATTTAGCAATGGATGTTCTATACAACACAAGGAAGAACAACAAAATTCTAATAAGACAATGGAGTATGCAAGTAAATGCGAAGAGCTAAACCAACAAGCAAATGAAGAACATAATGAGAAACAAAACTTGAGTGGCTTTGGAAATAACATTAATCAACAAGAGGATAGTCTCAATCAAGGAAAATAAAATGATTATGAAGAAGGTAACCATAAGAAGAAAATAAATATGATTGAAAATCATATAAATCTAGATACCAATACACAACAACAGAATGTGATTGCAATCAACACAGAGAATGCAAACAAAAATTTGGAAGTCGAAGAAGAAATATTAGTAGATGATGCTAAAATGGTAGAGGATACCCCATCCACTCAAATGGACTTAGAATAGGAGAAGGATCAGATTGAAGGAGTTTGGGGGTTTAAAGTCAAATAAATAGAGGGATGGCAGGGATTAGATCAAGTTTTAAATTCACAAAACGAAACTAAACAATCTGAGGAACATAAGGATCTAAGCATAATAGAAAACTCAAAGCAGTTTAAGGAGGGTATGCAAACAAGATTCAACAAAAGACTAGAGTTGGGTAAAATAACTCAATCAGCAACGGAAGAATCTCCCATAGGATGTAACCAAATGGGAGAGAATGATCCTCCTGGAAGACATACAAAAAATACAAAGAATACAAGCAATTATGGGAAAAGAAAGCAAGGAAGACCCCCCAAAAAAGAAGAACAAAAAGTACCAGAGAACAGGGGACAAGAATTAGATCCAAATGAAGAATGGATGGTTAAGGGTAAAAGCCCATCAAACAAAACCAAAAAATGAAAATCCTTTCTTGGAATGTGTGGGGGCTAAATTCCCCTGGGAAAAGAAGAATTGTTAGAAATCTACTCATGGAAGTAAAACCTGATATTGTTTGTCTTCAAGAATCTAAAATTGATACCAAAAAACTTGACATTATTCAAAAAGAGGTATGGCCGAATGTTGAATGGATCATAAGCCCAGCACAAGGTACTTCTGGAGGTATTTGCATCTTTTGGGATAGAATGAATTTTGAAGGCACTTTAATTGATCAAGAAGAGAGATTTTGCACAGTCAAATTGAAGAACAAAAAAACTAACTTCTGTTGGGTAATGATAGGGGTTTATGCTCAAAATGATGATCGTGAGAGATTCCAACTATGGAATAAGCTATCTTTTCAGAGGAGTCTTTTCATTAATTTGCATTGGATGGTATTGGGTGACTTCAATACAGTCTTAAGAATAGAGGACAAAAGTGGAGGGAGGATTAACATCACTCAAGGTATGCAAGATTTCAATGATTTTATTCAAAATAATAAGTTGATTGACTTGGATATGTGTAAAGGTAAGTTTACGTGGACAAACAAAAGGATGGGGGATAATCACATTCAAATGTGCCTGGATAGAGTTCTTATTTCTGATAGTTGGCTAAGTATAATCAATATTCATAGACTTACGTGTATGCCCAAAATAGGATCAGATCACAATCCCCTTTTGTTGGATATGGAAAAGGAGGAGAAGGAGGAGCACCCTTTAGGTATGAGCTCATGTGGAATATGCACCCAAACATTACAAATAAAATTAAATCTTGGTGGTAGGAGGAGGTTCAAGGATCAACTATGTATAGAGTTACCCAAAAATTAAAAAACATCAAGTATCAAATCAAAATTTGGAATAAAGAGGTTTTTGGTAACATCAGTTTAAGAAAACAACTTAAAAAGGATATCCAAGATATAGAGGAAAAAATAGAGAGGGAAGGTAGAAAACTAGAGTGGCATGAAAGGGAAAAACAACTCCTCACGGAGTATCATAATACCATTGCCCAAGAGGAAATTCATTGGAAACAGAAATCCAGAATATTGTGGCTCAAGGAAGGTGATAGAAACACTAAATTCTTCCATGTTTCGACTATGAAACATAGGAACAACAATAAAATCCTCTACCTTATGGGGGAATATGGAAGAAAGTATGAGGATTTAAATGATATTAAAAATATGGCCATTACTTTCTTTCAAAACCTTCTTAGCAAAGAAAAATAGAGTACAACATGGAAATAGAAAGCATCATTAACAATGTTCCCAAAGGAGTTAATGATAGCATGAATGAACATCTATGCAAGGTAATATCTAAGGAGGAAATTAAAAGAGTTGTGTTCTCTATGGGAGCATCCAAGGCTCCGAGGCCGGATGGTTTCCCATCGGGTTTTTTCAACATCATTGGGATATTGTTGGAGAAGATGTAGTCAATGCAATCCAAGAAGCCCAAGAATCTAGTAAGTTGTTGAAAGAATGGAATAATACCTTCCTTGCTCTGATTCCCAAGAAATATGGAGCGGATAAATTGCAAGACTTTAGACCAATTAGCCTATGTAATACAATTTACAAAAATTTTACTAAAGTGTTGGCCAATCGGTTGAAAAAAATCATCCCCTCAATCATTAATGAAGATCAAGGAGGTTATGTGGCAGGCAGGTAGATTACTAAAAGCATCATTGCCATTTATGAAACAACACACTCTCTTCAAAGGAGGAAAGGGTTAGGCATGTTCCTTAAGTTGGACATGAACAAAGCCTATGATAGGGTTTCTTGGTCTTTCTTAGATAAAATCATGGAGCGAATGGGTTTCAATGAAAAATGGAGGGCATGGGTTGGTATGTGTATTTCTAACCCCCACTTTTCGATCCTGATCAATGGACAATCTGTTGGGTTCTTTCCTTCTACCAAAGGAATCAGGCAGGGATATTTGTTGTCTCCATATCTCTTTATCATTATGGCAGATGCCCTAGGAAGAACTTTGGAAATAAAGTGAAAGGATGGTAATATCAAAGGTCTAAAACATTCATCCATTGGTGAAGCTTTGTCCCATCAATAGTTTGTGGACGATACTTTCTTGCTTGGGGAAGCTATAGAGGAAGAAGCTTTGGAGTTTAAAAAAGTCCTTGATTCTTATGAAAAAGCTATGGGCCAAAAAATAAATTATGAAAAAAGCAGGATTATATTTTTAAACACGGAGGAAAGTATAAGAGATCAAATAATTAAAGTGTTGGGTTGTAAGGAGGAAAATTTCCCTATCACCTATCTTGGTTTGCCTTTGTTTATAGGTAAAATGAAAGATGAACTTTGGAATCTGATTATTGATAAATTTAATAGGAAACTTCAAGGTTGGAAGGGATCTTTGTTATCCTCTACGAGGAAAGTACAACTTATTAAACACATGCTTCAAAGCCTCCCTATTTACTTCATGTCTTTCCTAAGGATGTCAAGGAAAGTGGAAGAGACTTTATAAAGACTACAATTTTTTTTTCTTATGGGATGCTTTGCATTGGAGCATAACAGAAATGGGCTAGCATTGTCCAAAATAAATACTTGGAAGGTAGAAACTACTTTATCAGTTGTTCTAATCCTCCACGTGGATCTATTTTTTTGAAAAATATTATCAATAGTAGGAAAGTTTTGTGGCAAGGTCTCAAATGAAGAGTAGGCAGGGGGGATAAAATAGACTTTTGGAAAGACCCTTGGATTCAAGAGGAGCCTTTAGCGAACTATAGAAAGTTCAAAGATATTAAAGAACATTTAACCATAACCTATGGTAAGAAAATTAATGGTTACATTCATAGGGTGGGTGATTTTCAAGAGTGGAAAATCCTACAAGAAGATATGCAAGAGCCACAGGGTAAAGATCTACAAAACCTTCTAAGGAGTTATTATTTAGGTAGAGGTTCAGAGGAGGATCAACTAATTTGGGGAAGAAACCAACAAGGTCAGTACTTGGTGAAGGATGGATATAGAGTCTTGGGCAAAGTAACCTCAAATAAACCTAAGCTTAAAATAATTTGGAAGCTAAATGATGGTTTTAGCACCATTCCATCATATCAAGAGAAAGAGAGAAAGAGAGAAAAGCAACATCTTATTATTGAGAATAGAGAGTGATACATTCGGATGGAGTTGTGAGGCTCTTTATATAGGAAGATAGATTCCTTGGCCAACACTCTACCTAGTTGTACAAGGAGACACCTTGCATATTACAACTTGCACATTGACACTTGTGCATTTATTACATTGCTTGAAGTAACTAGCTAACTTCCTCCTAAAGTAATCTCCTATTCTAGTGATATACATTACATAACCAAATAATGTAATATATTCTAACACCCCCTGTATTACATTATTTGGTATGAAGTTCTCTTGAATTGCATAGATGATTTTTGAATGTTTGAAACTTGGTTTTTCCAAGTGCTTTTGTAAAAATATCTGCTAGTTGATCTTCTGTAGAGATATGCTTGAGGATGATATGATGGTTCTAAAAATGTTCTCTAATGAAATGACATTGAGCTTCAATGTGTTTGGTCCTTTCATGTATAATTGGATTTTTGATCAGGTTGAGTGCTCCTTGATTATCATAGAATATCATGGTTGGAGTTCATCTGATCCCCATATCTGATAATATGTATTGTAGCCATAAGGCTTCATAGGTTGTATCTCTTGTTGCTTGATATTCTGCTTCAGTTGATGATTGTGCCACTATATGTTGTTTCTTACTGTGCCAAGATATGGGTCCTGACCCAAGATAGAAGACATATCCTGAGGTAGATTTTTTGTCATCAATAGATCCTGCATAATCTGAATCTGAGTATCCCTGTAGGCAAAAATATTTATCATTATTTATATAAGTTAGTCCATAATCAGTAGTTTTCTTGATATATTGCAATATTCTTTTTGTAGCTTTCCAATGACTTTCTCTTGGTTCTTGCATGAATCGTGAAAGATAATTTACTGTAAATGCTATGTCTGGTCGACTATTCGTTAAGTATAGAAGACTTCCAATTAACTGGTGATACATAGTTGCTGAGACCAATGGTGTTTCATCATTTTTGGACAATTGGATCCCTTGTTCCATTGGTGTATCTTTAGACTTACACTCTTTCATTCTATACTTTTCAAGCAAGGCTTCTACATACTTTGATTGAGTGATAGTTATCTTATCCTTTCCTTGATGAATCTCTAGACCAAGACAATAGTTCATTAGACCTAGATCTATCATTTCAAATACTTTTTCTAGATCCCCTTTGATATCACTTATTAATTTGTTCAAGACATAGTTGGTTCTTTTGAAGTTATGTTGATAAGTGATTGTTGATCTTTATATTCCATGCTCTAGGAGCTTGTTTTAAACCATACAAAGATTTGTTCAATTTGCATACCTTATTTTCCTATCCCTTGATGATAAATCCTTCTGGTTGTGACATGTAGACTTCCTCTTCTAAGTCACCATTAAGGAAGGCACTTTTTACATCCATCTGATGAAGTTTCCAACCCTGATGAGTTGCTAGTGCACAAACTATTCTGATGGTAGTCATTCTAGTTGTTGGTGCAAATGTTTCTTCATAATCGATTCCCTCTGTTTGAGTGTATCCTTTGGCTACTAGTTGAGCTTTGTATTTGTCAAGTGTTCCATCTGCTTTGTATTTGATCTTGTAAACCCATTTGCAACCTACTATTTTCTTCCTTGGAGGTAGTTCTACTAGATCCCATATCTTATTCTTTTGAAGTGAAGTATATTCTGATTCCATAGTTGCTTTCTAGTGTGAGTCATTTAGTGCTTGAAGTGTCGATGTTGGTTCCACTGTATTACTTAGCATTCCTCTATTCATTCTGGTCAAACTTCGAGTTTGAGGTCTAGTAGTGGTAAGATCTGGCATTCTTTCTAGATTTGATTCTTTGAGAGTATCTCTGAGCCATATTGGTTCTTTCCTAGGAGGGACTGTAGATGCATCTGTATCTTGTTCTTGAGATTCTGATTCTGACTCCTCACTTGTTGTGTCTTCATTGGAGAGATTTAGAAGAATTTTTGCATCATTACTAGTCTTTTTTATCGATCTTGACATTTTCATCAAAGATTACATCTCTACTAATGTAAACTTTCTTTGTGTATGGATCTAGTATTCTATACCTTGTAGATTCATTATCATAACCAATAAATATTCCTACCATGGTTTTGTCATCTAATTTTGTTCTCTTTTGTTTTGGAATATGCATGTAAGCTTTACACCCAAAAATATTCAGTTTTCCTATATTTGGCTTTTGTCCTGACCATGCTTCTTCTGGTGTAATGTGTTTGAGTACTCTTGTTGGTAATCTATTTTGTATGTAGACTATTGTTTGCACTACTTCTACCCAATATTGATGATCAAGTTGAGCCTCCTTCAACATACATCTCACCATTTCCATTATTGATCTATTTCTTCTCTCTGCAATTCCATTTTGTTGAGGTGAATATGTTGTAGTAAGTTATCTTTTAATTCCATTTTCTTCTAAGAATGAATCAAACTCTTTTGAAACAAATTCTCCTCCTCTATCTGAATGAAGTGCTTTTATAGTCTTTCTTGATTCCTTCTCCACTTGAAGTTTGAACTGTTTGAAATGACTAAATGCTTCTGATTTGTACTTCATGAAATACACCCACATTTTTTTGGTGTGATCATCAACGAATAATTGAAAGTACTTATGTCCTCCAATACTATCAATTTTCATTGGTCCACACAAATCTGTATATATTATTTCCAAGGGTTGTTGAGCTCTGTGTTGATGGAGTTTGAAAGGAACTCTATGTTGTTTTCCTGCTAAGCATTCTGGACATACAATAGCTTCTGGAGAAAAATTAGGTATTCCTTCAACCATTTGATACTTGAATAATTCTTTCATTGAGGAATCACTAGTATGTCCTAGTTTCTTATGCCATAGATCTGATGTTTTGACTGAAAAAGTTGAGTGTGTAGCAATATCTAGAACAAATAGACCATTTCTATAAGACCTTGATGCTATCCTTTTTCCTTGTTTAGAAATGTGACATTGTTTTCTTCTAGTGAGGACTTTAAACTCAATAGTTATGTTTTGATCCATGAGTTGAGAGACGAAAAGAAGATTAGTAGTTAATCCGAGGACATACAATACATTTTTTATTATCCCTTTTCCTTCTTTTAGGTTCACTGAGATGTTCCCAATTCCCTTCACCTCATATGTTTTACTATCTACTACAACAATTGGCTTCTCATTTACCTTTTTTAGGGAATTGAACCAATGAATATTTCCAATCATGTGCTTACTTGCTCCTGAGTCTATATACCAATAATCCATGATATCTCTTGATAAAGGGTTTAAGAACTAGGACCTTGTTGAATCCCTTATGTCCGTTTGTTTTGTTTTTAAATTTCTTAGTGAGAAGAGTAGTTCAATTTTGGGTTGATTTTGTAAAGTTTTGTAAATACAAAAATCAACTTCTATTACACCTTATTACTCCTATTGAACTTAAGCACTTTCTAATTTGATGAGGTCTAATGGTTGGATTTCTTTTGTCCCTTTAATGTAGTTTTGAGACAAGTATACCAATTAATTTCCAACTCTTGATAATCCTTAATGAACCTCCTTTTATAGCTTTTGATATTTGATATTTAATGTTTCTAAATTCCAATATCCTACTTTGGTGTAGTATTCCTTATAACTCCCTAATTTGGAATATTAGAAAACAATAATATTTGCAATAATGGAATTTTAATTTTTCTAGGTAGAAATCCTTATTTCTCCTATGTTTTAATTTGCAAATATTAAGCTATAATTCTCTTTTAATTTTGCTTTCAAATATGGTTGATTTCCCTATAGTTTCAACTTTATATTATACCCTTATAACTCCTATTAATGAAAGCAAATTAGAATAAGGTAAATTCTTACCTTTATAATGCTCCAAACTCCTACGTACTCGGTGCTGAATTTTAGATATAGATGACAACAATCTTTAGTATTCCTCTTATGACCAATGTATTTTCCAACGTATGGGCATAGTGGTCTTTAATTCTTATCTTGAACTTGGATGATAGTTGATTTTCTTCTGCTTTGACTACAATATTTGGATAGTGGATGCCTCAAGTCTGACCACCTTGACCAAGAGCTTTAAATGCTCTTTTTACTATTATACCTCATTACTATGAATGCTACTATTAATATGCTTTCTCCTTGGTCTTTGGTGCCTAAAAAAAAAGCTAATTCTTGAAGTGGGTGACAAGTGTCACGATAACTTCTCTTTAATGCCTTGGACATTATGGTCTTGTATGAGCGCTTATATTCCTTGGTGACAAGTATTATTTTTCTTCTAACACTTCCAACCTCCTCTTGTGTAATGCCTACTTGGACTTTCTTTCAAACGCACAAAGGATGAGCGCTCATGTGGGAGATGTTAGGATTTCCTTCAATGTGACAAGTGTCACCTTCCCTCTTTGCATGGACCTTCTCTTCTCAACATCTCTCAACATATTCTTTGCAAGGTTCTTTTATCAACGTATTGTGGCCAACTTCTCCTTTGTTGTATGATTTCGATGGTGCTTGATGCAAATTGGTTCTAGCTGTAATAGTGAGCAATGCTTTGGTGGCTATGGGTAATGCTTTGGTGGAGTTTTAAGATACTCCAATGGTGCCCTTGAGTGCTCCTTGTGGACGTACATCTAGTTGGTATAACCTTATTTTGTGCTTTATTTTCCTCCTTATTTCAACCTGTTATGTATTTGCCTTTGTAGATAATATTTCTCCTTCCTTGTGTTATGTTGTTTTTCTTACAGGTACCTTGATACGACTGTCCAAAACCATGGATGATATGAGCTCTTTGAGAGGCTCTTCTACCTTGCTTAGAGGATGCTCTTTACACGATCGCTTTGAGCTGATTTCCTTTGTGAAGAATGTGCCTTTGTGGCACTTAAACTCTTTCCTTATTCCTATGTAGGATAGATTGGTATGGTGCAAGATAATGTAAACAAACTTGTAAATAGAATACCTTCTTTTTGCACCTCCTTTTGCACTCTATTCTTCTAGTTTTAATGGCAGATTTCTTGTAGGCAAGGGCTGATTTGACGTTGTCTCTTTTGCTAGACAACTCTCTCCTTTGCTTGGTTACTTTGGTAATAAACCCAAGCTAATAACCACGTAGATAGAAGCTTTTGTAGAAGTAATTTTTGCACTATTTTTTCTATAAATAGCCTTTAGTGCACCTTGAATCTGAGACTCACCAAGTCTCGATTTGAAGCTTCTTTTACTAATTTTTGATGGTGGATTTCTTCTCCACTCCTTGGAGGAATATGATCTAATTTTTGGTGGCTTCTTTGGGCCATGAAATGTTGCAGGTTCTATGCACCAAATAGTGTCTCTAGACACTTTGATAATCTATTGGTTTTGTGTCCTTGATCTTTAACAATCAACAAACACAAACTAACCCTTTTGAGAGTAACTAGTTAAAGATCAACTAGTATAGTGCTAATGGATTAATAATGCACTTTAATGGTAAAAATAATCTCACCTTATTGCTCCTATAAATAAACTCTCAAAATAATTTTAAATGCACTTAATAATCTCTTGCAACTTTTCAAGAGTAATCTGTAATGAACCCTTAATGAATATTCTACAATTTTCACTACAATCAATATTGTAGGATGTAGTCTTCTTGCTTTCTAGATAGATAATAGGTAGGTGATAATTTTCTTTCTTTCAAAAAATATCCAACTCCTATTTAATGTGCAAATATATCTTTAAAATGAATTCTCCTTTTTGCACTTTCTTGAAGACTATAATATAAGCCCTTTTTCTTTGCAACTTTTAATCCAAATATGGTGCTTAATGGAATTTGATAATGAACCCTTATTGAAGTTCAACTAATTGCACCCTAGTTGCTTACCTTTAATGGCTTCTGTAGTAGATGTAGATCTTGGTGTTGTTGCCTTGTAATGGATGAATTCATAGCTTCTTGTTGGATTCTGACTTCAACCAGGATCTTCTTCTTCTCAAGATTTTGAATGTCTTGAGGTCTTCACTAGATTCTTCTTTGATATTTGGCACTCTTTGCTAAATTCTTCTTCTCTTGGGCTTGTTGTCGGATGACGATAATTGTCCCAAGTCCTTCACTATCAAGAGCTTCTCCTTGGTAGTGGATTTATCCAATGAGTTCTCCTAGGAATTTCTTTTGATGATGCTTCTACGAGCTCTACAACAAGGCTCTCCCCTTTTTTCTCCTTGAGACCTCTCCAAGGTCTTCTATCTTGCAACTTCTCTGGTCTTCCCCGACCTATTCTTCAACCTTCTACTTTTGGGAGTGTTTGCAAGGGGTGTCGCACAAGGCAGATCCGGTTTGCAAAAATGTATGCAACTAGTAGCAATGGTGGCTTTCCCTATTCCTCTCTAGATTCACCATGGCTCTAATACCACTGATGGTTTTAGCACCATTCCATCATATCAATAGAAATAAAGAAAGAAAGAGAGAAAGAACAACTATACAACTTCTTATTATTGAGAATAGAGAGTGATACATTTGAATGGAGCTGTGAGGCTCTTTATATAGGAAGATAGATTCCTTGGCCAACACTCTACCTAGTTGTACAAGGAGACACCTTGCACATTACAACTTGCACATTGACACTTGTGCATTTATTACATTGCTTGAAGTAACTAGCTAACTTCCCCCTAAAGTAATCTCCTATTCTAGTGATATACATTACATAACAAATAATGTAATATACTCTAACACTAAACATCATCCCTAAGGTTGCTATATTTTTTAGGACTACCATTCTCAATAAGATCCTCACGAAAGATAATATGTTAAAATGAGGTATTGTGGTTCCAATTGTTTGTGTGTTGTGTAAAAAAGAGGATGAGTGTGTGGAACACCTATTTGAAACTTGTGATTTTTTTGTGATATCCTAAATATATTATTGAGAGAAGTTAATGTTGCTTGGGTCATTCCATATTCTCTAATTAGGAATCTGGGAACAGTGGCACTTAGGAAGCAGTATTTTTTTGCAAAAATACATTCCACATATTTGTTGGGGGATTTGGTTGGAAAGAAATAGACAAGTATTCAAAAATAAAACCATAGGAACAATTGAGTTTTATGCTAGGATAAAACAAACCTCTTGGAGGATTGTATTAAAAACTTTGTCAGCTAAGAAAATCTTGCAATGATCCTCTCTAGAGAAAAATATATCTTAAATATGGAAAAAATCAATAAGGTGAGACAAGATACTAGATGGGAACATCCTCACAAAGACTGAGTAAAAAGTAACATCAATGGGACTACGAAAGGCAACCCAGGTCATGCTGGTGGTGGGGGTCTCATCAGGTTTGATAGAGGTTAGGTAGTGGTTGCATATGTTGAGGATCTAAGAATTACCACAAATCACCAAGCTGAAGCAAGGGCGATGCTTACAAGCCTCTGAATTGTTGTGAATTTGGGTTTTATGAGAATTTTTCTTGAGGGGGTTCCCAAGAATATTTTAAATTCCCTTAAAAAGTGGAGCTAAATAATTTTAGCATTTTTCAAATAATTACAGATACGAGGACTATTTTGAAAAATCTAGAAGAAAGATAAATTAAACATATTTATAGAGAGGGAAACAAAGTTGTCAATAAAATGACAAATTTGGTAGTTAGATTTGAGAATTTCAAGGTTTGGTCATACACCCCCATGGAATTGAAGGAGATTATAAGGATTGATAATGAAGTTAGCAGATAAAGAGGGCAAAGCAAAGCAAAATAATTATTGGGATCATGCGATGAAGGATTTGAGAAAACTAAATTACATTGCTATCATCGGTTTATTTATCAGTTATGTAAAGCATTGAGCATTGCATAAGCCTTGTCAAATAGAAGGATAACACACTGGATATTATTTCAGCTTTTTTATTAGCAGGTTTAGCCCAGGTTTATTTGTTTTATTAAGATATGGTTATCTTACATTTGTCTAATCTTCTCTTGTATTTTTCTTGTACATGTTTTGAGCTCTTTGTAAAGGGTCAGGGTCCTTCAACCCAATTTTTTATCAATACCAAAAAAAAATCAAGAATTTAGACATTTTATGAAAAATTATGTAGGTATCTAGCTATAGCATCTCAATTGAGATGAAAATTAAGTTTATTTGTAAACTCTCAAGCTCTAAAGGAGAGAGTTATGACTTGTCAAAGGTGGGGGAACCGAGTACACCCCTTGTTATCCAACAAAAAAAATACCACTATTACCACTATGGGGGCTAATGTAATATGGATAGAGTTATTTCAATTCCATATAAAAAATTTAAAAATAAAAATAAACACAATTAACACATAAAATAGCAAACAGTAAAATAATTAGGTCCATAAGTGTAAGGATGCAAGTGTGTAAAGTATGAATATATGGGTGTATGAGAAGGTTCACGGTATGTTGTCTTATATTTTCAATACATGTGGACCTAAAAAAATTTACAAAGAAATGTAATCAACATGGATGAAGACAATTTTGGACCTTCAAAATTAGATATTTTAAAAACATTTATTATTATTTTTTTTTGGAGGGGATGTTATGCATGCACATGGTCAAGGACTTCAGCCCTTTAGTATTTACAAAGAGCGCATTGTATCACCACTTTGCCAAGATCTCATGGTCTCACTTATGTATTTTATTTGACGCTTGTAAGATATATGTATTTGTACACTTAGGTAAGGATATTTCTCTTTAATACAAGTTTAAAATATTTATATTTTTTTCATTTGCTTATATAGGATTAAAATAGGTCCCACTATATTACATCATCATCATATAATGATATTACAATATTATGACAACTTGGATATTATCCATGTATCACTTGGCAAGATTTTAACCTAAGTCTCCTCCTTGAATGTTGAGGAATCTAACTAGTTGAACTAATGCCATTAATTAAAAATATCTATACTTAAAGTAGACATTATTTGAATTAAATATATTGTTTATTAACTTTTTTTTTTTTTTAAATTAGATGCAAAACAAGTAGATGAAAGAAAACTAAAGAGAAATTAGAAGATAGAATATGCATGTATTGCACTTTACAACCATAGAAATAAAAATACTTTATCTTGTAAATTTGATAATCAAATTTGGATAAAGATAAATGAGAAGGGAAAACAAATATTTTTTCAACAAAATTAATAACAAAGGTCATTTTTCTAAAGAGAAAGAAAATGATAATTCATCTTTGACATTTCATAAATTTATTTCCTTTTAAGGAATAAGTATGACATCTATCGTGGAGTGCACACAACAAAGATATGATTTGCAAGGTGGAGCACAGAGAAAAAAAAAACATAAGTGATAATAATTTATTTTTTTGGAAATATCTTTCATTTGCTGGAGGAGGAATGAATTTGGGGGAAGGCAAAAAACCCTAGCATCAATCGATTTTTCCAGGAGAGATTGTGAGTATCAGTTTAGGTATGGTACTTATTTGGATTTAGCTTTGAAAATATTTCATTGGCTAGGGCTTTAAAAATATGGACCTCTTATTTAGAAAGTGATTTATAGAAATATGTTGGTTTCAATGATGATTGTAGCCTCACTTTTTAAAAAAGCAGGCAATAAGGCCTTCTCCATGTTTTCACAATAGTTTCCCTTTGATGAGGAGAAGTTGGATCATATGCGTCAAGTGCTTAAAACAAGAAAAGCACCTCATCTAAAACCACCTGCTCGCTCTAACAATGTCACCTTTGTGCCCAAGTTAGACGAGTCTCTTGTGATTGAGGTACCTCCAATCTACATCCAACAACCTTTGCTCATGCTTTCCATCCAAGCCCTTACATGTAAATTTATGTGAATATAACCTAGTCCAATCACAATCCAGAAATGGAGGGGTAAAGTCTCCTCTTATTAATTCATGATGATAGTAGGGGATACTTTGTCATTGAATTTACCTCTATGGAGGACAAGAGAACTATTTTTCATGGAGGTTCTTGGAATCTGGGATCCAACTCACTCTACATGACCTTGTGGAGCATGATATTTCATACTCAAGAGGAGCTTGAAGAAGTTTCTATTTGGGTGAGGTTGCCATTTCTGCCACTACACCTATGGAACAAAATTTTTATGGAATTAATAGGAAATGCTATTGGAACATTCATTGACTGGGCTCCTCCACAGGCCAATAATGTTATATGTACATGCATCTATGTTCAAGTCAATCTAAAAAAGGGTTTGTATGAGCATATTGAAATAAAGGTGTTTTATTGGATACATAACCAACCCCTGGACTATGAGCATATACCATTCAAGTGTATAACATGCCATGAGCATTAGCATTTCTCTCGAAACCACTTGATTAAAAAAGCACATGAAACAAAAAAAGAAGAACTAGGATTCCAAGAAATCAAAAGGAGACCGCGCGTAGATCAAGAATCAAGAATCAACAACCTCAACCATAGGATCAAAAAAGCTTCTAGCACAAAAATAAATTTGCAAGTCTTAATGAAGGAGAAAAGGAAATCACCTCTCTAGATGTGATGGTTCCTAAATATAAAGAGAAGATACCTATAATTGAAGCTGAAAAGTCACCAGAGATCTTAGGAGATACACCGAAGAACACAACAGCTAGAGAAGAAATTGATGGGAACTCATAGGAAGAGGTAGAAGAAACACAAGTGGAGGAAAAAGTGATTCTCGAGGGTTTTCCAACCACACGATCTACAACTAAGGAAAGAAAATCAAACCAGCAACTCAAAAATGAGCAATAAAAGAAAGACTTGCAATACAAAACGTAGGTCACAATTGAGGAGATCTTCGTAAAAAATAAGAAGCAATCCAAAAAATGAAGATTATGTCTTGGAATTTTAGGGGACTGGGAATTCCTTTAAAATAACTATCTCAAAGTTCTAATACAAGAGCAAAAGCGAATAATAGTTTGTATTCAAGAAATAAAAATAGTAGAGGCAACACTCACTACAAAATGGTAGAAGATATGGGCACAATCAGAACTGATAACTATTGATTCCGTGGGAGCTTCAAGGGGGCTATCTTTGGTTTGGGACCTATAATAATTAGTTTGTAGCTTACAACATAAGCATAATAACTGGATAGGTACACAATTTGTCTTACCAAATGGAATTAGTATAGCGGTAATAAATTTTTATGGTCCCAACCATCCTATTTATAAAAGAGAAGCATGACAAAACTTAGCATAATGGCTAGACAAGTTTGATAACATAATAATGGGAGGAGATCTCAACATGATTCTCTACCACTGGGAGAAGGCTGGGGGAATTTTAGAAAGGGATCCAAATAGATATCTGCTCAATAAAATTATGGAATATGAAAGCTTACAAGACATCGATCGACCAAAAGAAAGTACACTTGGAGCAATAGAAGAATAGAAGCAAAATATATTGTAGAAATATTGAATAGATTTTTGATCAGTGAAAATCTCCTAACACACTTTTCCCTCAATTCCAGTCACATAATTCAAAATTCTATCTTAGATCATAATCCAGTTCTCTTAGATATCGGCCAAAGCCTACAACCCCAAAAAATTTCTTTTAAATACAAATTTGAATGGGTGACAAAAGAATATTTCAATTAACTTGTGGAAAGCACTTGGAACCAATAGGTCCAATCCAAAAACCCTCAAGAAAAGTGGAAAAGCAAAATTCAAAAATTGAAGCATGTGATTAAAAAATGGTTGGTAGAAAAAGCAAGAGTCAAACCAGACAAGAAGCAGTTGATGCAACAACTAGAGAAGCTAGAAATAGAAATTGGGGATCATCCTCCTCAACCATGGCAAGAAGATGCAAGAAATGACCTGATTTAAAAGCTCAATAAATTAAGCACTGAATAAGAAACACATTGGAAGCTTGGATCCTAAATGGTTTGGCTAAGCAAGGGGGATAGAAAAACCAAATATTTCATCTAAAAACCATGCAATGTTGCAAAAGGAACACAATAAAGGAGATAGATCATGAAGGAACCACTTAAACAGACAGGGAGAAAATTCAGGAACTTGCCAATCAACATTACTCAGCTCTGCTCTCCAGAGAAAATGGTAACCCTCATTCTCAGGGAATACTATTGTAGCATAAATCGACAATATTAAGTTTGGAAGATAAATAGGATCTCAGTCAGCTAGTCACTATGGAGGAACTTAAGGAGATTATAGCAGCTCTACCAAAGGATAAAGCTCCTGGACCTAATGGATTCATAAATAACTTTTACTAGCAATATATACACATCATCGGAGAAGATTTTCTACACATGATTGAGGATGTTACGGTGAAAGGTAAGCTTATTGGATCCATTAAATCCACATTTCTAGCATTGATTCCCAAAGAAAAAAATGTCACTACTTTCTCGAGATTTAGACCAATTTATCTATGTAACTCTTCGTATAAAATTATTACCAAATTGTTGGCCAATAGAATAAAGAAGAAACTTGACAAGCTAATATCAGAAGAGCAAGGGGGGTTCATGCTTGGAAAGCAAATATATTATAATATCATAATAGTGCATGAAGCCCTCCACATTAGTAGAAAATAAAAAATAAACAAATTGTTATAAAACTCGATATGGCAAACACCTTTGATTGAGTTAATATACAATTTGTAGAAAAGTCCTACAAGATTTTGGATTCCCACATCAGACCATCAAGTGGATTGAAGCATGCATAAAAAACCCATGGATAACTCCCTTAATAAATGGAGAACCAACAAATTTATTTTAGGATACAAGGGGAATTAGACAAGGGTGTCCACTATCACCATACCTTTACATCATTTTAGCTAAGACTCTTGGAAGATTAATTAACCATATTTGAAGAGAAAGAAAAATAACAGGGATAGAGGTTGTAGCAGGATGCAAAGCTGGAACACATGCCCAATTTGCAGATGATATCATTCTTCTAGGTGAAGCCACCAAGAAAAATGTTAGACAATTCAAGCAATACCTAGATTTGTTCACACAATCTACCGAGGCTCATATAAACACTCAAAAGAGTCATTTCTATGCACAAAATGTTGTAGTAATAAGAGTCAAACTATTTTGCACTATCCTAGGATATTTTCCTGGCACAAAAAATACTGCAGATATCTAGGAGTGCCCATGAGCTTCCATCTCAAAGCCTCAAATTGTTAGACCCCAATATTGGACAAGATGGTTAGGAGGATACAAAGTTACATAATAGTTGGCTCAATCTTGTAGAAAGGGTAGTATTGATCAAATTAGTGTTAGCTTCTCTTCTAGTCTACCAACTATTAGTACATTATGCTCTTAAGTTTATCTTACAAAAGGCATATGGTATCATATGCAACTTCCTATGGCAAGGAGGTAGGCAATCAGAAAGAAAAAAAATTGACTTGGTCAATTGGGAGATGGTCACCATCGGTTAAAATTCAAGTAGGATTAGGAATAAAAAATGGATATAGTTTTGAAATAACTGGGAGAAAAGTTTCTGTGGAACATGCTTAAACACAATCGAGTATGGCAGTGCATACTAGTCAGCAAGTATGTAAATAATCAAACATGTATTCAAATACTCAAACATATAGATAAACTTCCCAGAGCCTCGTTGGTTTAGAAACATATAGTGGATATAAAGAGCATAATAGAGGATAAAATTTCTTGGCTATTAGGATATGGTAAGTCAATTAATCTATGGGAGGACCCGATCCTAGAAAATCCACCACTAAGAGAGAACTCCAATCAAATTGCAGAATCACTTGGAAAGCCAAAGAATCACTTTGAACTAGATCTCCCCTCCCATTCCATCTTAGCTTCAATGATATTGGGTTTATTTTAAGTCCCCCGTCGTGAGCATTAGATATCTTCATTTGAAAATGCTAGACAAATTTATTTGAGGTAGCATCAACAATAATGGGAAATACTTAGTGCATCTAGGAGTCCAACATCAGTAGATTGAACCTACCAACAAAAAACTATAGATATTGGAAAAAAATAGAGCACCACCTAAATTGTAAGTATTTAGCTAGCTAGTCTCTCAAAATAAAATATTAACAGGTGGTAATATTCAAAAGAGGAGTATAACAAGACCTCATGTTTATTACAGGTGCATGCATAACAGTGAAACAATTTTCCATCTTTTGTTTGAATACCCAAAGGCAATTTCAATTTGGTTAGGAATAACCAAAATTCTTGGTAGTTCCTACTCTAGAAAGTTAACCAAAGATACATGTTTTACCAAGTGTAAAAAATAATATAAAGGTAAACTCGTAGGTAAGCCCCTCTTGAAATATCTATGGAGTTCTATACCATATTTTTTCATTTGGCACATCTGGTTGGACAGAAACTAGAGGATTTTTGAAGGAAAAGGTAAGGACAATAAAACTCTAATACGAAGGATAAAAGAAGAATTAGTCCTAAATGTCAAATCTAGTTTCTATCAACAATAGTATGAAGAATATCTGTCACCTACAGAAAGAAGAATGATCTACCAACTTAATCTCCAAGCTTTCCTAACACATGGAGGATGTAGAGCAAACAATTCTTTTCCTGACATATGTTTTCCAACACTCTTCTTTGATGGTACCTCCAAGTCCAACCCCGATTAAGCAGCAATAGAGGGATTGATTCTTACAAGACCCCATAAGATCCTGCTCAAATACATGATCATCTTGGAAACAACATCTAACAACGTGGTAGAGACTATTGGATGTGAAATCGGCTTAAAATTGGTGGTAAAGCAAGGAATCACTCAAGTCATAGTTTATAGGGATTCTAAACTTATAATAACAACTCTTACCAAAAATAAATATTTTAGATATTTACAATTGAATATTATTCAAGACAGGATTAGACAATTAGGCATGATAATTGGTAAAATATCCTATCAATATATAAGATGAGAATTCAACAAAGAGGCTGACACACTAGTGAATCGAGCAATAAATATAGCCCCTGGTTATTGCTACCAAATCATCAAGAAGTAGAAGGGTAGGGGTGATATGCGAGGATGACGAAGACTCCAATAATGAGTTTCTTTTTTGTCTTTATGTTTTGTTTTTTAAAATGCTCTATTCACTTTGATCTCTCTGATTAAAGAGTTTTGTACCTTTTTGTTAAGTAAATAAATATTTTCCTTTAAAAAAAACATTATGGCACCTCGACACTACTTTGTGATTCATAAATATTGAAGGAGCATGTAACAAAGAAATTTAATAGTAGATACTTCACAAAACCTTCTAAAATTTGTCTAAGTATGCCATAGGTACCAATTCACTTACAAAAGAGGGTGATTGGCTTTAATGAGAAATTTCTAGAAAAAGAGATTAATTGGCTCCAAGGATCAATTCCCTTATTAACAAGTATTGATTTGCTTGCAAATACAAGTGATTCACTCACTAATTAGAGCAAATCACTTGAAAGGTTGCATAGGTAAGTTATAAGGCATGAATATCAAGGTAAATATTTTGGAAAACATTTTGGCATGTAGTGGTGCACTATCTTTTGAAAATATTTTAAGCTTGTTAGAGGCATCTAACATTTTGCGGTGCATCATTTTGCTAAAGATACCCCCAAAAATATGCTTTTGCTAGGAGTAATTATTTCTCACCCTAGGTAACTTAGGGGTAAACGCTTACTATAAATAGGATCCTAGGATCCCATTGTATTCATCTTTTGACCATGAGAATTTAAATCCACATTTTTATTTGACCTCATGAGATTATACAAAATTGATAAGTCCTTATACATTCCATTAGTGGCACCACTCTCCTAGTTTGTTAAGTGCACAACAATTGTGGCATAGCCTTTCTATCTCTTCTTTTCATCCGCTTATCAATTTCATAATCTAATGAATGGGTGGACATTGATGTATTTGACTTCTCATATGTTTATTGATTATAAAATTTCCTCGCTATGGTTGAATCCCATATTTTCTTTGAATCACTCACACCCTTAAACTTTCATGCATTCTTATTTTTATATTTTATTTTCAGTGCAAGTTAGTGTAGGTTACCATAGGAGTATTCTGTGAGGACCAATAGGGTGCTGACCTAAATCTAGAGGTTGGGAGAAGCCATTAACAACCCCTTCCAACTTTGTTGAAGCTAGAGTTGGGGGCAGAAAATTAGAAGTCAAGACCAATTCCTTAATTCAACCTAGTTTCCAGCATGCCTAGTGGGACTAACCCTCATTATCCTCAAATTGGACTTAATTCCTCAATTTTATTACTAAAATTACATCCATTATGGAAGAAGCAATTTGCTCAAAATTGAGAGAAATTTTTCTAAGTCCAATTTTAGGAAACAATTTGCTCCATTTTGAGTAAAGCATCTAAATTTTTTCTTAATTAAGAATCAATTTGCTCCAAATTATAAATAATTCACTTGTATTTGGAAGTAATTTTCTTTATTTTATGAGTTGTTTGGTCCAAAAATTTTGCACTCTTATAGGTTGATTCTAGAGCAATTTGCTGAGACCAAAGACATGATTTATCAGTTCTAGTCTCAAATTGACTTTGAAATTCTTCATTTTTATTATTTGTTCTTGTTTTTTATATGTACTTTGCAAATGGTAACCTTGACATGGACTCCATTTTTTTTAAGATTTTGTAAATGTGACAACTCCAATAATATTAGAGCATCACTAAATTTCAAATTTGACCTCATATGTGCATCTATCATAGAAAAAAATACTTAAGGCAAATTCTAATATATTTTGCCAAAGATAAAATCAACAAATGATTTCCTTAACTCAATGGGAAATTCGCTAAAACAATAATAAAATCTCTCCAAGTTAAATCCAACTAGTAATATGCTCTAAATCTAAGAAGTGTTTCACTAGGAAAGACAAGATTCTTCCTTCCTCCCTCATGGGAAGGTGATTTACTCTAATTTTGAGATGATTCACTTCGAGCAATATGTTTAGGACCTTTTTACTAAAAAATTTCCAAGTTTACAACTAGTGAGTGAATCACTTGCATATAACATGTGAATATCCCTTCCATTTGCAAGAAAATCACTCCATTTTATGAGTGAAGCACTTCAAAAGCAAAAATTTTCTAAGTCATTTTTTATTAGCAAATAACTCCAAATTGTAAGTGAATCACTCAATTTCGCAAGTGAATTGCTTTGCATGTATATTTTTAAATTTTATAAAATTTGACCCTAAAACTCTAACCATGCACATTCGTACATGCAAGTGTATGAAAGCACGATTGAAGAATCAAAAAATAGGGAAAGAACATCAATAAACAAACATCATTGTATACCATAAAATAAATGCAAAGGGGCATGGGTACATCCAAAAGAAGAGTTTGAGGATATTTTAGTGTCCAATACCATTTTACAAAAAGGAAAAAGCCCCATGGCCAACCCTGCCAGTCAAGGCTTCACACCCCCAAAAAGAGGCAACTTGGACCAAAAAATGAGTTTTAATTTGCTTTAGCAAATCATTCTTGGACAAATATAGCTCCAACCTTAACACATACCAACCCCCTTTATGGGATACCTCTCAATATGAATAATCTCATAAATAACCCTCTTCGCAAGCCAATACTTTATCATTAACTCATTATTTATATCTAATGCATAAAATATCCCTCCTACAAGTGCTTCTTTAACATAATGTCCACTTGGATTTAGTTTATCAAACACATCTAACATTTCTCCAAGATAGTTTATGCCTCCTAGTGTAGAATAATGAGGGTTAAACCTTAATCAAAACCTTACTCAAGTGCTAGCTAGAAAAATGGAATTGTAGGTGTCTTATGGAAGCACCCAAGGGTTAACACCACCTTCAACCATCCAAGCATAGAAAAATATGCAAGGCCCACCTCGAAACTAGAAAAGTTTACAAGTACAATTGCATTACCCTCTACAACAGAATATGTGGTGACCTCCTAATTAATAGTGGAATTCTCAAAATCTATTACCTTAATATCCTCTGCCTTATTATTCACCATACCCATATCTTTTGTACCCTCCATATCCACCTAATGGTTATGTTATGCACCCTTATTTGCCTCCACAACAATAATATGATCAACCTCCCCCTCAACAAAATAACACAAAAGTGCATCCCAAGTCATAGAATCAACTTCCTAATTGGACCTACCAAGGACCATTAAATTTAGTGGCTTATTCTTCCATTCCTCTAGTAGCTATGAAATCATTGCCTACCTTTGATAATAATGAGAATAAGACCAACACTAGATAATCTCAGTAAGGAGGAGGACATAATGATACATTTGTGATCCATATATGTGACCTTTTTGGGGTATGTCTCTATTCTTAAAAATGCCCAAAAATCTATTTGTTTTACCTTAGTTGCACTATCAAGGACATAAATTTATGCTCGGGACTCCATTTTGATCAATTCAAAAAGCATTGAAAAGATAAGAGAGATAATAATAATTTAAAACTTAGTCATAGGTAAATTTTGATACCTTTGTGAAAAACACTCCGTAGGCCCTCAAAAAATGCAAAACAAAATAATTACTAAAAATAGTAAATTTCAAATTTTAGAATTTTGTGGCCAGAATGTATCTCTAGCTATGTTCACACATTAGTAGAAGATAAAACATAAAAGGGTAAGTTATATGTATATTATTTTCACTTAATATACACTTTCTAACTCATGGAAGGTGAATCACCAGATTCCCATATTGGGTGACCTTCTAACTCATGAAAGCTCCGACATATTTCCATATGGGTGACCTTCCATATTTAATACGATGAATTCCTAATACATCAATTCTTGTATAAAGATATATGCACTTGAATTAGAAAATTTGAATAGTGGATGCAATATTATAATTCACATTTCTTATTAGAGATTACGTGCATTTACACTATTTTTTGAGTAGTAAAATCATTTTGTTATTTTGTTTATTTATTTAAATTCTAATTTTTATACTCTACTATTTATAAAAATCATTATTTCATGATTTTTCTTAACCCAAAATTCTAAGTTTTGGATCAATCAAAATTTTGAGTTTTGAATCAATGATATCAAAGTGGTCCATCGTTTGAGTGTATGTCCATAAACACAAGATTAGAATATTGGAAGTTTGGGTATCAGATGTGAGATCCCTATGATTACCTCCCTTGTCATTCCAAATTATCTTAGGTAAGAACCTGAATTGACAACATTGAGATAGTCTATCCTTTCAACGTGATGTTGAAGGAAATTCTCATGAAACAAAGGAATGAGAAGATTGACCAATTTGCTTAGATTCTTCAATGGCTCCCTATTACAAACTTTGCAACCTCCTATGCATAATATCTTATTGTCCTAGCACCATTTAGTGCTACCACACTTTTTAAAGTGTAGGTTAATTTTGATATTTCTACTTTTGAAGGAAAAATTAATGTTGATGCCCAAGAAATTGATTGGATCAGTTATCTTCATATTTCTTTATAAATAAATTCATTGACAATTAGAAAATTGATTTTACACTCTTGAAAAATTCATTACCTATTAAAAATTTATGGGAAGCATATTGTAATAAGGTTACATAAGATAATGATGATAAAGTAGTGTTCATATGGGATTATTTCATGGATGTTGTCAAGGAATAATATTATCCTATAGGAGCCTATGAAGACCAATATATGTGATGGAAAAAATTGCATCAAGGTAAATATCAATTTGTTCAAGATTTAAACAATTGCTTTCCACTCCATGGTCACAAAATTAGGTATTTAAGATATCAAAAGACATCAAATACTCAAGTACTACAGTAGGCTACAATGGTACATTTGATAGGACACAAACCTATTTGAATTCAAGATATTGGGAGAGGCATATAAAATTGATATCAAATTAGATCAAAAGATAAACAAATATAATAGGAAGAGCAAATAACAAAAACTAGAACACTAAGTACCATATAAATAAAGGCAAGAGTGACTCTCTAAAGAATCAAGATAAAGGGGGTTAGCCCCAAAATAAAAATTAGAAGAAAAAAAAATAATCCTAAGAAAATAAATATCGAAAGGCAAACAGTGGCAAATGGTGTGATTATCACAAGAGCGAATTTGAGGGACTAATGTCAAGCCATTAAATCATTATTTGTTGAGTTTCAACCCTCTACATCTACTATAACATTACCTTCATATCCATAGGCTAAGGATAAAGGAAAACAAATCATGGAAGTTGAACCAAATGTGATCATTGCCACCATAAATGTTGCACCAGAAGAGTCATAAGAGGATGTAAACCCGAGAGCAGGTAAATTACAGACCATAGAGTGCCTTTGTGGGTCATTTTTGCTCCTGGTGAACCCATAATATTTGAAGTACCCATAAATGCGTGAGTACCAAGCTCTTGGTGCCTGTTTAAGACCATAGAGTGCCTTCTTCAATCTGTATACAAGGTGTTCCTTACCTTGCACTTCAAATGCCTGTGGTTGCTCAACGTACACTTCTTCTGTCAAGTAACCATTGAGAAATGCACTCTTAACATCCATGTGTTGGACTTTCCATCCTTTGTGTGCAGCTAAGGCAAGAACTGTTTTGATAGTCTCCTGTATGGCTACAGGAGCAAAAGTCTCTTCATAATCTATGCCATATTTCTAAGTAAAACCCTTTGCCACTAATCTTGCCTTATGCTTCTCAATGCTTCCATCAGCATTAAACTTGGTTTTGAAAATCCATTTACGGACCAACACATTTCTTTCCTTTCGGAAGCTTCACGAGCTCCCAAGTGTCGTTGTTTTTTATAGAGGTTATCTCCTCTTTCATGGCATCTTGCCAAATCTTACGAGTACATGCCTTCTCATAACTAGAAGGTTCAAGTCGTGCACTAGTTAACAAAGCATAGTTAACTTGATCACCCCTAGGTTCCTGTTTGGGATTCATCATCACCATACAAGTGCATACTTTCTAATCTGTGTAAAACAGATTCCATTTCACTAGCTTGACTCCTAGTAGATCTTCTTGACAAATTTTTATCCAACATCTGAGAGGATGGATGATACTGTAAAGTTCTCTTACCTTTGGATGGAACATCAATGTCCATTGGCGAGGAACTTACTGATCGCTATGGAGAAGGACTTGGTGAAGATGTTGAATCAGAAGATGGACTTGGAGGATGTGTGGGAGGAGACTGCTTTCCTTTACGTGGTAGCTGTGGTTGCACTGTTTGAGCAACTACATCAGTGGCTTCAACATCATTGAATATTTGGGGCTTACCCCACTCTCCCCCTTCATCAAAAATAACATCCCTTGAAACCACTATCTTTCGAGTTGTAGGATTGTAGAGTCTATAACCCTTTGTGTTTTCACAGTATCCTACAAAAATGCAAGCTTGACTCTTTGGATCCAGCTTCTTTCTCAGCTCATCAGGAATGTGAGCATATGCCAATGAACCAAATACTCGAAATACTTCACATTTGGTTTCTTACCATACCAGAGCTTGGTAATGTGTCTTCCCTTTCAAACTTGAAGTAGGACTTCTGTTCAAGATGTGAACACTAGTCCTTGTTGCATCTCCCCAATATGCATTACTCAAATGCTTTGTCTGAAGCATTGATCTCGCCATCTCCACAATGGTGTGATTTTTCCTTTACGATACACCATTTTGCTGTGGAGTGTAGGCGGTTGTGAACCGCCTCTTGATGCCATGATGTTTACAAAAATTCAAAAACTGATTAGAGGAGTATTCTCCTCCTCTATCGGATCTAAGACATTTTACAGAATATCCACTCTCACTTTCAACTTTTGCTTTAAAATCAACAAAACATGCAAAAGCTTCATCCTTATGCTTCAAAAAATATATCCAACACATTCTTGTGCAATCATCAATGAAAAGTAGGAAGTAAGAGTGATTACCTAGACTCTTGGTCTGCATCGGACCACAGATGTTTGAATGTACTAACTGAAGAGGATAGCTGGCCCTCCATGCTTGTCCATGAGGAAATTTTGATCTGGCATGCTTGCCCAAGGCACACCCTTCACAAACTTCCTTACTATCTTGAATTTTGGGAAGTCCAGTCACCATTGCTTGTGAAGTTAGCATCTTCAAACTTGCTGAATTCAAGTGACCATATCTCAAGTGCCATAGGACACTTGGATTGGTAATTGCAACATTTGCTAACTTATTTCCTCCTGGCTAGCTAAACTTCAAGGGGAATAATCTATTTTTCGACAGTGGCACTTGTGTAATTATTCTATTACTATTGTTTTTGTCAAAAATGGTGCATTTACCCTCATCAAAAATCAACTTATAATTCTTTTCAAGCATTTGACCAACACTTAGAAGATTGTGTTGAATATGAGGTGTGTAATAGATATCACTTACTTGCTTTATGCCTTCTTTCGTTGGAACCTCCATGGCTCCAATGCCTTCAACTACCAATGACTTGTCATCTCCCAATCGGATGCTGGATTTGTATGAGGAGTCTAACTTAGCAAAGAGTTCTTCTTTGCCACTCATGTGATTTGAACACCCGGTGTCCAAAATCCATGTATCATTCATATTTTGCTTTGTCTGGCCATAAGAAAGAAAGAGATTTGAGGACTCTTCCTCTTCTCAAAAATTCCCAAACTGACTGCTCTGGTTGCTGCTGCTCCCTTGCAAAGTCTTTGACCAACAATAACGAGCATAATGGCTAGGTTTGCCATAATTGTAGCAAACTTGTTTTGATTTGTCTCCTCCTTTTCCTTTACCAGACTTTTTCCCTCTATATTGCTGCTGTCCTCCTCTATTCTGGTTTCCACCTCTATTGGATGATCCTCCTCTGTTAGGAGTTCCCCCTCTTTGATTATTTCTGCCTTTGCCTCTTTGTTGACCTCTACCACGGCCTCTACCTCTTCCTTCATGTGTGGCAAAAGCTTTGTCATCTCCTCCATAACTGGTGGTAGGAGTTTCCTGTAGTCTCTCTTCATGTGAGAGAAGTGAACCAGTTAATGCATCAAAAGACAATGAGGTTAGGTCTTTGGACTCTTCAATAATTATTGCAACAGAATTCCATTTAGGAAGAAGTGTTCTCAACACTTTCTTCACCATCATCTCCGGCTTAATATCCTCCCCTAGTGTGACCATCTTGTCGACTACGACTTTCACTCGCACGTAGTAGTCTCCGACTTTTTCATTCACTTGCATCTTGAGATTCTCAAAATCTCTTTTCAAAGTTTGCAGTTTTACCTGCTTCACTTGGTCACTACCTCTATAGCTTTCTTTTAGGGCATTCCAGGCATCTTGTGCAATTACATAAGATGCAACCCTAGGAAGATACTTTTATCTAAGGCAGCATGAATATGATAAAGGGCAAATGAGTTATTTTTCACGGGCTTCCTTTTTAGCCTTTCTATCAGCAATTGTAAAAGCTGCCCATTCAGCAACAGTAGGTTCATCATAACCTTCTTCTACAACATCCCAGAGACCTTTTCCTATCAACAAGGTCTTCATTTTTATAGACCAGTAATCATAGTCGCTACCATTAAATTCGGGGATTGGTAGACTAGTACTTGCAGCCATTTCAAAAAACAAACTTTGATTTCATCTGAAATAAGCAATTACAAAGCAAAGTAATTCTCTTACTGATTGCTTGTTGTGAGACTCCCAATACTGGCTCTAGCTCTAGCTCTAGCTCTGCTCTGGCTCCACTAGCTCTGGCTCCATTGGCTCTGGATTTACTGGCTTTGGCTCTGTTGGGTCTAGCTCCACTTCAATATTGAACCCTTAAACGGGGTTCCAAGGGGGGCGCCCCTGCGTGCTACCACCCGTCACGAGACGGGAGTCCAAAAAATTTTGGAGGTGCTAAACGGGTGCTCCGAAAGACTTCCCGTCACTTTTCCAGGTTCACAATATGCAAATTTTCAAGCCCCCTTGGGCGAGTTTTAATTGGCCACAAAAAACTCTTCAAGGTTTGCAAATCTTTATAAAGGTTTTTTTAAATAAATTTAATAACTTTTTATTATTTTTAAATCACCTTTTTTAAAAAAACTTATTTAAAAAAGATAATTTTAAAAAATAATATAAAAATTATTAAATAAATTTTAAAACCTTTAAAAAAAAAACAATTTAAAAATTTTACCTTTGCCGCGATTTGACCCCGCGACCTCCCTGAGCACGGCGAGCGTGCTTTGCCGCTACACCACGGCAGCCGGCTGGAAATAAAATGGGCTTCCGCCCTTTTAACTTTCTCGGCAGCAAAATAATTAAAAAAAATATTTTGTTTCGTGCGCGTAGAGCTGGCGGGATTTGACCCGCGTCCGCCTCCCTGCTGGCGGACAGACGTGGCCGTTAGGCTACGTCCCTCGGACGACCCAAAGATGAGACGTAGCCAAAAAAATAGGGGGGATGGATATGTTTTAAAAAAAAAAAAAATTTCCGTTTTTATCCCACATGCGGTGGGTATTACACGCGCAAGGGTTTATCAACCCGACGGCGCGAATGAACTAATGACTGCCTTCGGGAAGTCACGGGTGCCATATTTTGCCGCCAATTGGACAAATCACAATCTGCCACGTCTGCACACGTTGACCAATGCCGCTCTACCATGTGGCACAATTTTAACCAGATGCGTCGCCACGTCAGCCAATCACACTTTGCCATGTCAGCCTCGATCCACGTGTTGCCCAGTCGGCACCTCGAACTCTACACTGCTGCCATGTCTGCTCTGCTGCCGCCATGTGTCGTGTCCTCGTGCCACCACGTGTAACTTCCAGTCGCCTCGAGATCTGTGTCACTGCAAAGTGTCACCTCGGGATTCGTGCCTGAACTACCTCGAGATCCGAGCCTGCTAATGACCTCTATTCGTGCGCCTGACACCTACCTTGGGATGCGTGCCCACCTGGCCTCACCTCGGGAATCGTTCCCGCTCTTCGTCGAAATCTGGCTTTGATACCAGTGTAAACCCGAGAGTAGGTAAATTACATACCAATGCAGCGGAAAAAATTAAATATTAAAATAATCAAACTTTATTAAAACTTCTCCAACCTCAATACATTGTAAATTATGGGAAATATATAATGTAGGATATGGGAGAAAGTCGACGAGGGGTAGTTGGAGGGATAAGGAAAAGGGAGTTGGAGAGATAAGGAAAAGGAAGGAATAACGGAGGGATAAGGAGGAAATGGAGGGATAAGGAGGGAATATAGGAGGAAAAATAGGGGAGGAGAATAGGATAAGAAAAATTGCCGAAAAAGGGTGCCGACAAAAAACTTGTCGACAAACATAGGGATGTTTTCACACTTAGGGCTAGTATAGGGTTTTTTTCTAAGCCTCTTTAGGTGAATCCCTGTTCACACTTGCAACAGAGGAGGAACACTTATTTCATTCATAAATGTGGATCAAGGATAAGCTATTATATTTCATATTCATAAATGTGGATCAAGGATAAGCTATTATATTTCATATTGATAGTGAGACTCAAAAGAATACGAATTTTCTTAAATGATAAAGTATTTGAATCTACCTGTCACATGAAACCCATGAAAATATAATGTTGGATGGTTACAATAGGGAAGGGATATTTGTATCACTCAATAGTATCTTATATCTTATGCCATAAAACCCTTCAAAGAGGAAGTTTTGTATGATGTTGTCCCCTTGGATGTTTATGAGGTGATTTTGGTCCAACCATTTATGTAGAAGAGGTATGGTATTTATGAGTGTAGGCCTCAAAGTGTTATCATCACTATTGAAGGTCAATGTCACATGATACTTGATATATATCCTCCTACCTATGTTTCCTTAACCAATGTTAAACAATGCAAGAAGATGGTAGTAAAAATTAGAAAATTTATTCTTTTGATGACCAAGCCATAAAACAGGAGGACCATTGCTACATCAATTGTAGGCCTTGCAAAAAATATGTAGATAGACTAGATTAAAGTAAAATATGATGACTTGTTCATGTTACCAATTGGAGTTCCACTTCATTGTGAGATAAAACATTCTATTCATTTAGTTCATGGTTATCCTTTAATTGATCCCCTTGTTTATCATAGACCGGTCCTTGAAAATGATCAAATCAAGAGGTAGATCCAAGAATTGATTAAAAAAAGGTACATTAGACCAAGTGCTTTTCTATGTGATATTCTAATTATCTTAGATCCAAATATATATGGATTGTGGAGACTCTATATTGACTACATAAGTTTAAATAAAATCTCTGTGAAAAACCACTATCCACTTGATCAGATAAATGACTTATTGGACTAGCTTCTTGGTGTAAATTTATTTACTAAAATTTACCTCAAATGTGGCTATCATAAAATACCCATAAAGCCCATCGACGTATGAAAGACCATATTCAAATCCAAGGAGGGTTTATTCGAGTGGTTGGTTATGCATTTTTGGTTTGATTAATGCACCTACCACATTTATGAAGATGATGGATGACATCTTGTGTCCCTACACTAACTCATTTGTGGTAGTCTACTTAAATGACATTCTCATCTATAGTAAGATATGGGATAAACATTTGCAACATCTTCAACAGGTACTTTAGATTCTCTAAAGGCATAAGATATATTCTAATTTGAATAAGTTCTAATTTGGTATGACAAAGATTCAATACCTTGGGTATATTGTTAAAAAAATGGAGTTCATGTTGATCTCGGGAATATTCAAGTAATTAGAAATTGGCCTTCCCTCAAGACTCTAAAAAAGCTCTACACCTTTTGGGGTCTTTCAATTTCTATCAAATATTTTTATTATTGTTCGCACACATTTCTTGGCCACTACACCAAGTGACTAAAGGAGGTGTCAAATCCAAGTTCCATTGGGGAGATACACAATAGAGGGCATTTGAGAGGTTGAAGGGCCTATTGTGTTTAAATCCTATACAATTTCTATCTTATTTGCATCATCTTTTTGAGGTAATGACTGATGCATTAGAGTGTGAATTGGAAGCTATTATCATACAACATGGGCATCACATTTTCTCTCAAATTGACACATTTAATGAAACATTTCGAAATACCCCATATATAACAAAGATCTCTATGCCATTTTCCAAGCATGTAAATAGTGAAATCACTACATATTGCACAAGGAAACCATCATCCATACAAACCATAAACCTCTAGAGTTCATTCAAACATAGAGTAAGCTAAGGAATGAAAGACATAAAAAGTAGGCTATATATTTGTAGTAGTTTCATTTTATCACCAAGCACAAGAAAGGGAATGCTAATTCAACACAAAAATTTTAAATCGACCTCCAATCACAGCACTCATCACCATTCTTGATTCTTGTGGGTATGATACTTCCAATTAGTCCATCTTGTATGAAGTGGATTCTAATTTTACATATAAGTGCCAATATTTTTAGGTGGGTAAGCATATTATTTTTGTAAGATAACCTCCTCTACCACATGGGACATATTTGTGTACTAACTAGTGAGTGCTCAAATATGATTTAGAAAGCACACTTTAACAAGTAGTAAGTTACTTTGGGATGAAAAAATGTTGGTAGTACTTCAAAGGTACTTCTATTGGCCTAAGATTTGGAATGATGTTGAGAAGTACATCAAGTCATGTAACTCTTGCACTACTGCCAAACCAACCAACAAGAAGTAGTGACTATATACAACATTGCTAATACAATCCAAGCCTTGGAAATCTGTCTCCATAGATTTCCTCTTAGGTTTACCCACATATAAGCATGATAATGAATTATGTTTTAGTAGTAGTTGACCATTTTTTAAAAATGGCTATCATGATTCCTTATTATAAGAAATTCATTTTCAACTAAGGAGACTGCTAAGTTTTATTTTGGTCATATGTAGCTCAACTTTGGCTTACAAAGTCCATTGTATCTAATGGGGATAACATTTTTTTACACATTTTTGGTCTACCCTATGGAGCATGATGAACACTAAGTTGAATATATCCATAGACTGCCATAATTAGACTGATGGGAAGATCGGAGTTGAATTTATTGATTATACATCTTCTGAGAATATATTATTCCAAGCATCCACACACATGGGAGAAGAGCCTCCCCTATATTCAAAATGGTTATAATTGAGTTTTGTATAGCTCTACCAAATACATGCTATTTCATGTTTGTTTTGGGTTCTAAGGATGTAACTCTCCTTGTGCAACCAATGGAGTATTAACCTCGAGGAAAAAAAGTAGAAAAATTAGCATGGTTTATAGAGTAGATTCAACACATCCAACAATAGGTCCATGAACTCTTAGAAAATATTAATGAACATTGCCATCAACATCATGACCAAAATTGGATCCCACATCAATTCAAAATTTGAGGTAAGGTGTGGTTATGTTTTTAGAAAGAGAGACTTGCAAGACCACATAGGAAGATCAAACCTCTTCACCATAGACCATACACTATCACCAAGAAGGTGGGGGAAATAACCTTAAACTGAATCTTCCATATTATCTTGGCTTACATCTAATCTTCAATGTTGAACTTTTGATGGGGAGCCACAAATCGCTCACACCAAATTCTCAATTCTCATTCATTACACTTGGAAAAATTTACAATAATGGCAGTAGTCTGCCAAATAAACTCCTTTATCCCGAAAGATAGTTTATTTTTTTTTCTATTACAACATCTTCCGCCCAGGAAGAAAAATAGCCTAAACAGGTCCAGAATGGCCCTCTTGCCTTCACGTCTGCAACTATGTCTCAGCAGTTTTCCGACCATCGTGCATGCCTTCGCTTCCCCTTTTAAAATCTCTGGCGTGACTCTCCGTTTCATTTCCCGTGCCTCTTCGTTGTCTTGGCTTTCGAAACGTCTTTCTTTTCGACTCTTGATCTTCGTCTGCTTTCATTGCACCTTGGTGCCACGTGTTGTTCAGTGCTGCCACTGTAGACTCTGTCTGCCTGTCAACCAATGATGACGTTCGGTATACCACCGCTCGGTAATTTCCTCTGTAACGGCCCCTGTAACCGCCTGCCCTTTCTTTTCTTTTGTTTGGTCGCGAAAATGCGACATGTCGTGATATCGCGACACTTTTGCTCTCTCTCCCTAAAAAACATGTCACGATATCGCGACACTTTTGCTTTCTCCTTCCTCCCTCTTCGAGTCGGAAAATGCGACATGTCGCGATATCGCGACACTTTTCTTCTCTCCTTCCTCTTTTGAGTCTGCGAAAATGCGACATGTCACGATATCGCGACACTTTTCTCTCCTTTGCGCCTTCTCTCGTCTTTTGGTCATGAAAATGCGACATGTCGCGATATCGCGACACTTTTTCTCCCTTGCGCCTTCTCTCGTCCTTTGGTCACGAAAATGCGACATGTCACGATATCGTGACACTTTTTCTCCTTTGCGCCTTCTCTCGTCCTTTGGTCATGAAAATGCGACATGTCACGATATCGCGACACTTTTCTCCTTTCGCTTTCTCTCGTCCTTGTGTCGCGATAATGCGACATGTCATGATATCGTGACATCTTTCCTTTTCGGCTCTTCTTTCTCCTTTTCGGTCATGAAATCGTGACATGTCGCGATATCATCGACATCTTTCCTTTCTGCCTCCTCCTCGCCTCTCGGGTCGTGAAATCGTGACATGTCGATATCGAACTTTCTCTCTGCTTTCTCTCTCTTTGGGTCACGAAATCATGACATGTCACGATATCGTGACATTTTCCTTCCTTGCTTTCTTTCTGCTCCTTTGGTCACGATTTCGTGACATGTCGCGAAATCGTGACATTTTCTTCTCTGGCCTTTCCTGTCTTCTTTCGGTCATGATTTCGCGACATGTCGCGAAATCATGACATTTTTGCTCCACGCCTTCTCTCTCCTTCTTGAGTCATGAAAACGTGACATGTCACGATATCGCGACACTTTTCTCTATCGCGATATCGCGACATCAAGGCAAACACTTAGAAATTTTTTTGTCGATGCAAGATTGCTCTGCTGCCACCGGATGCTCCTGCATCAGACACCCGGGGTGGATTGAGAAGTGTCCTTTACTTCTGTACTGTTGGAGGAAGACCCAGGTGGTCGACCTCTATTTTTGACAACCAAGTTGCATCTTCGATAGGCCTGCCCTTCCACTTGACCAGATATTCAGAATACTGCCTGTTCTTGGTACTTCTGCCTGCTCGAGTGTCTAGTATTTCCTCGATCTCGTCTATTGCTGGAGTAGATGTTGGAATACTCCACAATTCTGTACTTGGTGTCTCGCTACTGCCTCCTTCATGATATTCTACCAAATCTGCAATGTTAAAAATAGGTGATATGTTAAGGCCACTTGGCAATTCCACTTCATACGCATTGCCTGAATCCCGTTTTCCTATAATTCGGCATGGTCCAAACTTCTTCATCTTCAGCTTGTTATAGGTTTTAGCAGGAAATCTCTCTTTTCTCAAATGGACCATGACTTCATCACCCACTGCGAATTCCTTGAACCGTCGCTTCTGGTCTGCCCTTGTCTTATATTGGTTATTCATGTTAGTAATGTGCTTCTTCACTTCTTCATGCACACTCTTCAGATGCTCTGCAAAGTCCTCAGCCTCGGCACTGCACTTTTCCCCTGTATCCATCTTCCTCAACTCAGAAGCATTCCTTGGACTGCTCCCATATACTATCTGGAATGGAGATTTGTTAGTACTCCTGTTGATAGAATTGTTGTATGCAAATTCTGCCTATGGCAAAACCAAATCCCATCCCGTGGGCTTATCTCCTATCAAGCATCTCAATAGATTTCCCAGACTTCTATTCACCACCTCCGTTTGGCCATCAGTCTGTGGGTGGTATGTAGAACTGAATTTCAAATCTATCTTCAATTTCTTCCACAAGGTCCTCCAGAAATGCCCAACAAACTTGGTATCTCTGTCAGAAATGATACTCTTTGGTAGACCATGAAGTCGTACCACCTCTTTGAAAAATAAACCTGCAACGTGAACTGCGTCACTAGTTTTCTGGCAGGGGATAAAATGTGCCATCTTTGAAAACCTGTCAACCACCACAAATATGGAATCATTTCCCCGCTGCGTCCTTGGTAGACCAAGAACGAAATCCATACTGACGTCCTCCCATGGTCTCTCTGGTACAGGTAATGGCTGATATAATCCAGTGTTCTGGCTCACACCTTTCACCATCTGGCATACTCTACAGCTTTGCACAAACCTCTTCACATCTTGCTGCAGTTGCGGCCAATAGTAGTTCTCACTAACCAGGGCAATGGTCTTATCCCGACCAAAATGTCCAGCCAGCCCTCCATTGTGTTTCTCCTTGACCAGATTTTCCCTCATTGAACTCCTTGGAATGCATAATTGACTTCCTCTAAACAACATTCCATCTTGGATCAGAAAATCCAACCACTTGGTCCTGTCCAAAGTGACAGGTGCCAAGCAAGCCTTCGAGGCTTCTGCAAAATCAGGATCTTTAGGGTACAAACCCTTCGAGTTCATCAAATCCTACCACTTCCACCTTCATTTCTGTCAACAAACACTGCCTTCTACTTAAGGCATCTGCAACTCTGTTTGACCTTCCGCTCTTGTGCTTCAACACAAAGGTATAACTCTGTAGAAACTCAACCCACTTCAGGTGCCTCTGATTTAGCTTCCCTTGGCTATTAATATACTGTAAGGCCTGATGATCAGTATATAGAACAAACTCTTTTGGCAACAAGTAATGTCACCACTTCTTTAGAGCCTGAACTATAGCATAAAACTCTTGATCATAAACTGAATACTTCTTCCTAGCATCATTGAGTTTCTCACTAAAGTAAGCAACAAGGTTTACCTTCTTGACTCAAAATAGCTCCTATGGCACTACCACTAGCATCACAATCTACCTGAAATACCTTATTAAAATCTGGAAGTGCCAAAATAGGTTGCTCTATAACCTTCTTCTTCATCATATCAAAGCTCTTATCTGCTCCTAAGGTCCACTTAAATTCTTTCTTATCCCCTCTCATTGTTTCTGTAAGGGGTGCACAAATACTGCTGAAATTCCTAATGAATTTCCTGTAAAAACTTGCTAGACCATGAAATGATCTTACCTCAGTCGTGCTTCTCGGAGTAGGCCATTCAATGATAGCTCTCACTTTTTTTGGGTCCATTTTTAGACCTTCGGTTGAGATGACAAATCCCAGGTACACTAACTCCTTCTTCACGAAATTACACTTCTTCAGATTAATTAACAACTGCTCCTCCCGCAGCTTCTCAAAAACCCTTCTGACATGCATCAGATGCTCTTCCAGGGTTCTGCTAAATATTAAAATATCATCCAAATAGACAATGATGAATTTGCCTAAAAATTCTTTCAATACCTCATTCATCAGCCGCATGAATGTGCTTGGTGCATTGGTTAGCCCAAATGGCATGACCAACCATTCATACAAACCTCTCTCTGGTCTTGAAGGTTGTCTTCCATTCATCTCCTTCTCCGACATGAATCGATGATAACCACTCTTCGAGATCAATCTTTGTGAAGTACTTGGCTCCACTCAAACAAGTCCATAATGTCATCCATCCTTGGCAATGGAAATCTGTACTTTATGGTGATCTTGTTAATGGCTCGAGAGTCTGTACACATTCTCCACTCTCCATATTTCTTTGGTGCTAGTACTGCAGGTACTGCACATGGACTCAAGCTCTCCCGAATCAGTCCCTTCTCCAACAACTCTTGGACTTGCCTGTTCAGCTCTTCAGTTTCTGTAGGAGTCATTCTATGTGTTGCCTTATTGGGTAAACTAGATCCTGGTACCAAATCTATATGGTGACTGATCTTCCTCATTGGTGGTAAACCCTCAGGCACATTATCAGATACAATGTCTGGAAATTCTTCTAACAGTCCTAAGACTTCTACAGGGGTATCCTTGCATTCTTCCTTCCTAACTCTAGGAATTAATGCATAGCACATATGCTCATGCTTTAAACTATCCAAAAATCTTCCCCCTTCAACTAAACAGATTCTAGCGTTGCTACATACCTTTTCGCCCGCCTCCTTCAAGGGCTTCAGCTTATGGCGCACTCCATTCTTCGTCACCGAGTAAGTGTTGGCGCGACCATCATGCATTGCACACCGATCAAACTGCCATGGCCTTCCCAACAACAAATGGCAAGCATCCATAGGCAGGATGTCACACAGGACCTCATCACAGTAATTCCCAATATTAAATTTCATCGAGCATTGCTCACTGACCAAAGCCCTATGGTCCTTCTATAACCACGCAATCCGATATGGATGCGGGTGTCTCCTCCTCTTTAACTGTAACTTAGTAACCATTTCTTCTGAGACCAAGTTATCAGTACTACCATTATCTATAATAATATTACAGACCTTACCCGAACTTCTGCACCTTGTGCAGAACAGGCTCCTTCTCTAGTCTGATCCTTTCTCCTCATTCAACAGGGTCCTCCTTGTGACCATAACTTCTCCTCCCTCTGCCTCCTCAGAATGTTCTGATTCAGCACCTTCATCGACTACAGTAGCTCTGGCAGGACCCTCAGGTCTCTTATTCATCCTTTCTCGGTGTTGTGGACACTCGTATGCTCGATGTCCTTCTTCGCCACAGTGGAAACAGGTTCCACGAAATCCTCCCCTTCCAAATCCACGTCCAGATCTACCTCTCCCTCTTGGGTAACCATTGTTCTGATTACGGGGTTGGTAGGTGTTCCCCTCTTCCTGATCCTGGGTATTACTGGTTTCACCAGCCTTCTTCTGATCCTTATATTTTTCTCCATTGGTCCTTCCACCAGTTCTTCCACCATGACCTCTTCCTCTTTGCTTACCCTCAAACCGTCTGTTCAGCTTCTCTTCGACTTTGAGGGCAAAATGGTAAGCATCCTCAATGGTGCTCATCCTAACCAGACTCAACTCTTCTTGAATATTGGTTCTCAACCCATTGATGTAACGGGCCACCTTCTCCCTGTTAGCCTCTGAATGGCCAGTTCTGATTGAGATCTGGTAGAACTCCTCTGTATATTCTTTGATAGATTTGTTTGACTGTCTCAAACTCTGCATTTTTCTCAATAGGTCCAATTCGTAATCTACAGGAATAAACTGTCTCTTCAACTTCTCTACCATTCGATCCCATCTGGTTATCTTTTCCTTTCCTCTTCTATTTCTTTCTAGTTGCACTTCTTTCCACCATATGCAAGCATGGCCTTTCAACTTTGTTTTTGCAAACTTGATCCGATCTGGATCTACAACCTCCTCATACTCAAAATATTCCTCCATATCATTGATCCAATCAATCAACTCCTCTGGATTGAGATTCCCAGAATACGTGGAGACATCAAACTTTGTCTTCTTCTCGATCCGAGATATGGCCTTAATTAATCTAGCTTCTGTAGGATCCATTGCTTCTTCTTCAACCGATGGATCATCAACCTCCCAAGCTTCATCTTCACTATGGTCTTCTCTCCTTGGTTCAACCCCTCTTCGCAACTCCTCTTGCAGGGCTTGCACTTGCCTCTGCAAAGCTCTAAAATCTTCTTCAGGTACCACATTTCTCCCACCACCATGGTTTCTTCATGGAGGCATTCTTCCTCACTCTCTTCTCACAACCCTTCCATAGATCCTGGTGCAAACTGCCTCACTTTCGACGATCTGCTCACACACTCAGGAACTCCCGCTCTGATACCACTTGATGGGGAGCCACAAATCGCTCACACCAAATTCTCAATTCTCATTCATTACACTTGGAAAAATTTACAATAATGGCAACAGTCTGCCAAATAAACTCCTTTATCTCGAAAGATAGTTTATTTTTTTTTCTATTACAGCATCTTCCACCCAGGAAGAAAAATAGCCTAAACAGGTCCAGAATGGCCCTCTTGCCTTCACGTCTGCAACTATGTCTCAGCAGTTTTTCGACCATTGTGCATGCCTTCGCTTCCCCTTTTAAAATCTCTGGCGTGACTCTTCGTTTCATTTCTCGTGCCTCTTCATTGTCTTGGCTTTCGAAATGTCTTTCTTTTCGACTCTTGATCTTCGTCTGCTTTCATTGCACCTTGGTGCCACGTGTTGTTCAAGTGCTGCCACTGTAGACTCTATCCGCTTGTCAACCAATGATGACGTTCGGTATACCACCGCTCGATAATTTCCTCTGTAATGGCTCCTGTAACCACCTGCCCTTTCTTTTCTTTTGTTTGGTCATGAAAATGTGACATGTCGTGATATCGCGACACTTTTGCTTCTCTGCCTTCCCCTCTTGTCGAAATGGACATGTCGCATTCGTGACACTTTTGCTTTTCCTCCCTTTGAGTCAAAATGCGACATGTCGCGATATCGTGACACTTTTGGCTCTCGCCTTCCTCTCCTTGAGTCAAAATGCGACATGTCACGATATCGTGACACTTTTCTCTCTTGCGCCTTCTCTCGTCTTTTGGTCGCGAAAATGCGACATGTCGCGATATCGCGACACTTTTTCTCCTTTGCGCCTTCTCTCGTCCTTTGGTCACGAAAATGCGACATGTCGCGATATCGTGACACTTTTTCTCCTTTGCGCCTTCTCTCGTCCTTTGGTCACGAAAATGCGACATGTCGCGATATCGCGACACTTTTTCTCCTTTGCGCTTTCTCTCGTCCTTTGGTCGCGATAATGCGACATGTCGCGATATCGCGACATCTTTCCTTTCGGCTCTTCTTTCTCCTTTTCGGTCGCGAAATCGTGACATGTCGCGATATCGTGACATCTTTCCTTTCTGCCTCCTCCTCGCCTCTCGGGTCATGAAATCGTGACATGTCACGATATCGCGACAGCTTTGCTCTCTGCTTTCTCTCTCTTTTTGGGTCACGAAATCGCGACATGTCGCGATATCGCGACATTTTCCTTCCTTGCTTTCTTTCTGCTCCTTCGGTCGCGATTTCGCGACATGTCACGAAATCGCGACATTTTCTTCTCTGGCCTTTCCTGTCTTCTTTCGGTCACGATTTCGCGACATGTCACGAAATCGTGACATTTTTGCTCCGCGCCTTCTCTCTCCTTCTTGAGTCGCGAAAACGCGACATGTCGCGATATCGCGACACTTTTCTCTGTCGCGATATCGCGACATCAAGGCAAACACTTAGAAATTTTTTTGTCGATGCAAGATTGCTCTACTGCCACCGGATGCTCCTGCATCAACTTCTTAGGCCCTATCATCCACCTCTATTGGATACTTCCATAGTACCAAAATAATTGGACATTGAAGAAATCAATCTAGACAATTTAGCACCAATGGAGGAGGATCAAATTATTGATGCATAGACTAGGACCACTACAAGGTAGCCCATTTAGATATACAAAGTGGTCAAGGAAAGACAACTTGGTCACCAAGGGCAATGGCTTACAAAACATGAAATAAAAATAATAATTTTTGTACTTAATATCAAAAGTTGACTCAATGGAGACCATTGCTTTTTATGGGGGAACAAATGATCCAAGCATGTGACCTTTTTAGGACATGGATTTATGCTCTAATATGTACAAAAATCTATTTTTTAATATTTAATGCATGTTAGGGGCATAACTTTATGCTCGGGACTCTATTTTGATCTATTTAAAAATATTGGAGAGAGAACATTAATATTAGTTGGCAACTCCATCATAGACAGATTGTCGATAAATTTGAGGAAAAATATTCTAGAGATCCTAGAAACTGTAAAACAAAATACTTACTAAAAATAGTAATTTTATATTTTATATTTTTGTAGCCAAAATGCATCTCTAGCTATGTTAACACATTAGTAGAAAACAAAACATAAAAAAACTTATATGTATGTAATTGCCATTTAATATGCACTTTGTAACTCATGGAAGGTGAATCACCAAATTTTCACACAGATGATCTTCTAACCAACAAAAGGTGAACCACCACATTTTCATATGGATGACCTTCCATATTCAATATTGTGGATTTCCAACACACCAATTCTTATATAAAGAGAGACGTGCCTCTAACTTTATAAAACCTGAGTAATGGATGCAATTCTATTGCCTCATATCTTTTCTTAGAGATTGCTTGTGTTGTACTCTATTTTTTTAGCAATAAAATCATTATGTTATTTTGTTAATATATCTATGTTATGATTTGTTATACTCTATTATTTTTTAATTGCACTCTTTCATGATCTTCCTTAACTCAAAATTATGAGTTTTTGATCAGTTTGCTAATTTACTCTCTTCATGATAAATTGACTTTGTGGTATAGAGGATTACTAGATAATTTTTTTGGGCATCAATTATAGAATCATCTATGCATAGACTTAGTAGCATGATAAATGGTTACTCTTTTTTATTTCAATTAAAAACAATTCAAAGATACCCTCAATGAAGCATACACGATTTCAATACTAGATTCTTGAGAGCCTTGAATTTAATCCCACAAAATGTTAAACCAAATTAAGAGCAAACATTATCGTATTACATTAAAGGTTTACATTATGATCTAAGCTTGAATGGTGTGTAATGCTAACCATAATACAATATCTATAACTTTTGAAGAGGTAGTTAGGGGAGAATATATTATTATTCAAGTAGGAAAAATACCCCTTGCTCCACCAATGGTCTACATAGCCCACATTAAACAAAACATACATATACCTAATTCTACACCCACCATTTTATCCATTCCTAATTCCTAAGAAAATGCCACCACTAATACTTGTTTGTCAACATATATTATTACTCACCTTGTCCAAAACACATCCTCCATTGTAGCCTTTCAACTATAAATTCCATCCCTCCCTGATCCATCCAATTCAAATAATTAGTGGAATAATAATTTTACAATAATTGGTTCCCCCAAATCCTATAAGGCGGGCAAAGGTCCAAGGTTCAAATCTCGGGCCTCGTTGGACTGAACGTTTATCCCTTTCCTGGTGCTTTTAGCAGTGTAAAAGGTTTAAAATGATCGTGGCATGGTGGTTATAAGGGTGGACTACATGGAGATCTGTGTGGCGGCTTTCGGGGCGAACAATGCAGAATACTGTGGTGATCATGAAAATCTAAAAAGCCTACCCAAATATATGGCGGCTACCGATTCCATCATGTAAAATAAAAAAATATTACAATAAGTGAGATGGTGGAGGTGATGAAAATATTGGTAAATTATAATAATGTTGTAAGGCAAAAGTGGCAACAACAAAAGACCTAGCAAACCTATAAGATTTCATATCTTACAAAATATTAAGTGCTTCAACAAGGTGCTAACCAATGAATAAGTTAAATTCATAACCATATGGTTTTAATTTAGAAGTAGAGCCAACATGGTGTCTTCTATTTGATGATAGGAATGATCCCATAGAATGTGTCAGTGCCATCAACCATTCTTAGACTATCTAGTATAATCAACAATGCCAAGCTCAATAGGGTGTCATGTTGGGTCAATGAGTCTCTTGATGAGGGCATCACTTTCATGTGTATTATTACCTAGGATTAGTTGTTAGATTATTATTCCTAGGTATTGATTTGCAAATAACCCATGTGAGTTGTTATTCTCACGTAGGTATTAGCTGACTTTATGGTTAGCAAGAGATAGGTTAGAATTTTTATTTCCTCCCTATTTCTCCTCTAGCGTGATCTAGGCATATGGTTATGAAATGAGGGCTTATTGTTATTATATTTGGGAATATGAGTGCCTATTTAAGCCTTATAATTATCAAATGCACATTATTTGGATTTTCATCCTTCATAGTGGTATCAGAGCATGATCTTGATGACCTGCTCTTTATTTGGTGATTGAGAATTCATTGGGATTTCATCGCTCCATTTGGCTAATGTCATTTGGATTTCAGTTGGACCGTTGATTTTGCAATTTGTGGTTGAAAAATATTGTTGGGCAAGATTTGTTAGCAATGATTTTAGTGATTTTTTGAAATCTCATAATTTTTGGTAGCAATTCTATCAACAATGTTGCATCTAAAATTTTTTGGTATAAATTCTATCAATAATTCTCAAAATTTGTTGTTAGCAACAATTTTGAACTAGCAAAGCTGATGGCCCTCCTTTGCCACAATGGATAAATTAAGGGTCTAACAAGCAAAAAAATTGGTCAAACCAGACAAACAACAGGATTAGACTGGACAGAGGTTGAATGGATAAACTAACGGTATGAGGAATGTCACGTGGTGAGACGATGGAAAGAAATGTGGTGTGGTCAATAGATCGATGACAAAGTAAAACAAGGGATTGACCACAATATGGTGGTCATTAATCATAGTGTACCTTTTTCGTTTTATACCGCTAGACTAGTTCTAATGTCTTGAATATAGGATTAATGGACATAGCCATTACTATTGTTTAGACCTACGTGTGTCATAGGCTTGGAATTCATAGCTCTTAGACGTGTATTCCTCTCCTCTCCCAAATATTGTACACATCGATAATATTTTATTTACACAATCCAGAGTCACTGCAGTAATTACACTAGAGGGATGTCCATATTTGATAACAAGTGTCTTTCTAGTTTACAGACATGAAAGTAATTTTCATTGCAGATTTCAAACAAATATTGTTTGCACAAACTTGTTGGAATAGGTTTTTTATCGACCAAATTTTATTTCTGATGACCTTTGCATCTTTCGATAAGAACACAGATATGCATTCAAGTCGTTTTTCAACCAAATTGCTTCCTTACTTCTCTGTTGCATGGACTACCATTTGTTTGATGAATCCACTACCACCATCCATGTTTGCAAGGTCATTCAGAGATGGCATTTTGCATTCAGGAAAGCCTAACTAAAATCCCACCTTCATGGGGTAGTGGTGGTCAACCTTTTAAAAAATGTGAATGCCCATAAAAGCTTTCAATCACCATGCGGTGGTTGGGCCTCTATGTGGTGGCCGTTGTGCCGGTTGGGGGCACGTCGAATTATCATGTGGTAGCCACTAGTAGTAGCCTATTTCACAAGTTGTTGTTTGCTTCCTACGTCGATTGCTCTGTTTATTGTTGGTGGCCAGTCCGCCCAAAGTGATAATATTTATTGCTCAAAAAGGTATAAAAATCATTTTTAATTAATTAAAATATTGTTTAATTAATTTAATTAAACATTCATAAATTGCATTAAATTTTTGCAAAATTCCTTTAAGCAAACTTTCTTTTTGCTTATACAAAGGTAGACTATTGTAATAGCCTAAGAGGCTACCTTTTGTTTTGCAAAATTGTTTATGCAGATTTTTCAACTCTCCCAATCATTGGGATAACTTTGTAATTGCCTACGTGGCAAGTAGGTTGGAAGCCTTTTTAGGCTTATTGCAAGTGCTTGAAAAAAAACATCTTTGTAATTGCCCTATGAGGCAAATTTTTGTAACTCATTTTGAGAAGAGTTTTTGTAGCCCTCCTAGATTACACCAGGGGTTAGATGGCTACTAATTTTATGGATCAAGTGGTCACCATAGCTGCAGTTATCAGCATCTTGGTTGATAAGGTTTAAAACATCTCTGGGCCTAGTCCACCTAGTTCTCCTCCTAAACCTCGACCTCAAATCAAATGTGAGTTCAATATTTATGATGGCTCTCAAGATCCATACATTCTCAATAGCTAGATTCTTGACATGGATACTTGGTTCATCTACAAAAAAATTAAACAAGATGACCAAGTTGCTTTTGTAAAGATAAAACTTTTAGACATTGCTAAGGTTTTGGTATAGGACCATCAAAGCACTCAGAATCCCATTGACACTTGGGATGATTTGGTCAAATAATTGAAGGATACATTCTATCCTTCCAATTTTGTTGAAGATCTTGACTTCCAATGGCTTCGTTTGAGGCAAGGATACAACATGAGTGTTCAAGATTACATTGGAAAGTTCAACAAATTGAGGATTCTTAATGGAATCCTAGATCCCACTCCTAAACTTATCAACAAGTTTAAGAGTGGTTTGCAAGATCAAATCTTTAGAGAGTTGAAATATACACCTTGTGTCACTTTGAATGAAGTGTATAATAAGACACAACTTGAGGAAGAGAAAATTACTACGAAGTCAGGTGCCTCCTCCAAGGACTCCAAAACTAGGCCACCATAGCAACAAAAATTCAAAAATGCTCCAAAAACTCCTTATTCTTATTCTTATTCTTCTTCCTATTCTTATAATAGAAAAAATTATTGTAATCATTGTAAAATATGAGGACACACTGAGGTTGACTGTTTCAGAAAGAAAAAAAAATTGCTTGCACAACCTCAAACAGAGGACCCATAAGATGGACCCATTGAGTCTACGGGAGAGGATAAGGTGTATCATCATATTTAGGGTAAAATAAATGATAGTCATGTGAATCTCATGCATTACCAACAACAAAAAGATAGTTTGTTCTTCACAAGAGCACATCTTCTCCACAACTTTTCTATGAGTTGCATTTTTGACAATGGATCTACGACCAATCTCATTGCTCAATCTGTAGTCGATCAAATCAAATTGTTAGTCGAACCCCATCCTTCCCCATATTCACTTGGATGGAAATATGAGGGTTATGCTTTTGCAATCATAGAATGTTGTACTTTGTCATTTGCCCTTGGTCCACACTATGTGGATTGAGTCACTTGTGATGTGACTCCCTATGTGTATGTCATATGTGTTAATTTATAAATCAATACTTAGGAATAATAATATAACAACTAATAATAGGTAGCAATACACAAGAAAGTGATGTCATCATCATATTCCTAGATAATCAACCTATATACCAACAATCCCAAACTCAAAATTCAATACCTACCTTACACAACCCTAACAAGGCTATCCTATTCAAATTTAGCACTATAGAAATAAAATGAAGAGTCAACATTTAAAGATGATGTCATATGTGTTAATTAGCAAGGGATTGAGACCATAGGTAAGAGGAAATATTCTAAAGAACAACCAAATAATACATAAATTAAAGTTAAAAAATGTGTAATGGTCCTTAGAAGAGGAAGGTCACATTTACATCTAAAATATAAATATCCCATAGTCACACAACAAGAGAAATAAAAGGATAAGGAGAGAAAAGAAAAGAATGCCATAAGCAGACCCTATAAGGAGAGAGGGGAGGTGCAAAATAATAGGGATAAATGAATATATAAGGAAAAAGAACCCAAAATAGATAAAGGTGAAGAACACAAGCTTATACTGAGAGGGGGGTGAATAGTATAAGACCACTTTTTACTTTTTCTTTCCCAATCAATATTATGTAATGTAAATATAGCAATATTAATAGTAGTAATCAAAGCAATGCACAAATCACCACACACAATAGAGACACCACAATTTATGTGGTTCACCCAATGTGGGCTACTCCATGGAGAAAATATTTCACTAAAATTGTCTCAATCAATCTCTTGGGAATCCTTTCCCTATTACAACATTTATGGACCTCTTTCTAAAGGAGACACCAATCCCCTAAATCAAGTTAGTGGATATCTATCCACAAGAAAACTCTTTCTCCTCTACTTTGATTGGTGATCCTCTAGAAGACTACTACCTCCACTGCACTGGCTTGTGGATATCTCTCCACTGAAGACTCTTGTACCCACTCGGAAGACCTATCCTCACTTCCCTGGATAATGGATCTCTATCCAGTGGAGACTAATGTCCTCTATGTTATGTCACCTCCAAAGCTTTATATCAAATCTGCACTAAACTCAGTCCTTCGGTCTAGCACAAATCTAATCAATATCTATCTCTAGTCTGGCACAAACATGTCCTCAAATATGCACCAAACTTTGCTCCATAAGCCCACATAAAACTTTCTCAAATCTGCTTAACAAGTCCACACAAAACTTGCTCAAATATGCTCAACAAGTCCACACAGAACTTGCTCAAATATGCTCAAAAGTCTACACAGAACTTGCTCAAATCTGCTCAACAAGTCCACATAAAACTTGCTCAAATATTCTCAACAAGTTCACACAAAAATTGCTCAAATATACTCAACAAGTCCACACAGAACTTGCTCAAATCTACTCAAAAAGTCCACACAGAACTTGCTCAAATCTACTCAACAAGTCCACACAAAACTTGCTCAAATCTGCTCAACAAGTCCACATAGAACTTGCTCAAATATTCTCAACAAGTCCACACAGAACTTGCTCAAATTTGCTCAACAACAAATCTCACATAACAATGATACTCATGTTATTTTCAAACCCTAGTTCAAGTTCTTTTCTCAATAACTCACTTCAACAACAATGCTTATAAAACAACTCTCACATAACAATGATACTCCTAGTTCAAGTTCTTTGCTCAACAACTCCCTTCAAAAACAATGCTTATAAAATAATTCTCACATAACAATGATACTCATGTTCTTTTCAAACCCTAGTTCAAGTTCTTCACAGAACCAATGGTTTAAACAACAATGCTTATCAAACAAGTATTTAACAACACTTATTTATTCCAAAAAACCTTTAAGCATTCAATCAACACACTCAATAGGAAACCCTAATCAAGTCCTTTTCACTCCAAACTTATTTTTTAGAAAACCAATCAATCAACTCAACTATGGAAGAATGTGCTCATACCTTTTTATTGATGATGAAGAAATATCATAAATCTATCACAACCACAAACACTTCTATGCCAAGCTCAAAGAGGTTAGAAGATAAATCTTTCTCACAATATAATGTAAATACTAAATTACACCTTATAACTCCACCTTTCAAAAACAACCATCAACATACATAAAATATTTATCCAATAACACCTTATAAACTCCCAACTAAAAATAAATTCAACATCCACCAAAATAACTCAAAACCTCTTTACTCAAATTTAATGGCAAAAAGAACTTTGGCAAAAATCAAATATACTTTCCTTATTACTCCAATAACATAAATCACTTCTCAATAAAACAATCTTTCATAAACCCCTTTAACTCCAAATAACACAAATAAATTATGAATAAAATAACCTTTCATAAACCCTTATTACTCCAAATAACACAAATCAATTATGAATAAAACAGCCTTTCATAAACTCTTACTACTCCAAATAAAACAAATCAATTACCAATAAAATAATTCCTCACAAATCCTTATAACTCCAAATATCCCCTTAGAAAAATTTAGGAAATATAAAATTTTAATCAAAAATTACCTTTGCCACTAGTGGGATTCAAACCCACAATCTCTACCTCCGCGAGCACTCTAGCCACGAACTTGACCACCGTGTGTGCTAGACGTATGTTTGAAACTCCATGAGCATCTCGTGCTCTTTCTTCTACACCTGGCACTCAAATCGAATGTAAACCAAAAGCTTTCCCCTTGGCGCTCAAGTTGAACTCTTCCTCTCCCAACGCTCTCATGAAACACGCTGTACCAATAGACCACCATGTCCAATGTGGGTCAAAACTTATGCTCACCCTTTTCATCTTCTTCCTGGAACTAATAAGACAAACAAACTCTTTGTCTTCTTCCTCAACATTCAACGATTGCATGAATTTATTTTATCTTGGTCACATGAAAATTAATTTGAAGAGGGATAACTTTTGAATGCCTCTTGGCATATTATTTATACACGAATTCACCATATGGATTAGACATTGGCACTCCATTTAATTCGATGACGTCGGTGCATTTTAAAACCTTTTATAATTTATAAATTATTTAAATTCTAATAGAATTTAAAATTTATAAATTATATTTATAAACCTTTTACTTTAATAAAATTAAAGTCTTCCTTGGGATAAAATTTAAACCTTCAAATTGTACTCCATCGATTTGATTATTCTGCCATCATGGTTTTAATAAGAACCTTAATTCTGCCATTAGGATGTTTAAAAAAAAACCTTGAAGAATAATATTTTAATAACCTTTTTCTTCAACTCTTCACATTGCTCCTAGTGTTAATGATGGTGTACTCCATGGTATTAATAACATCTTCATGTGTTCACTTTGGTATCAATTACAACTTCTCACTTTGATATAAATGACAACTGAATGAGCTCTAAATGTCCAACAAAAGGGAATAGGGAAGGAATAAAAAAACCTACTAAAAGAGAAAAGAATAAAAAAAGAGACTAGATTCAAAAAGAGATGGAATGATGATTAAAATATCTCTCTCACAAGTGAAGGATGCATGACAACTAGAAGATAATATAAAAAATCATAGCATAAAGTGAGAATACCTCTATGAAATTCAAGTTTAACATTGACAAGGAAATGAAAAATACACCTACTAATGTTCGTATGCTAGAAGTATTAGCTCTATTAGGTAATGGAATTTAATCTAAAAGGATTTGAAAGAGCATGAAAGAAGTTATGCTAGGGATAAGGAGTTAAAATTGATCCAATTGACTTAGCTAGTCAATAAAATATAATTTTAGAACATGCAACAAATTTCCATTTCAATGTGTTGGATATATTGAATGTCCTAAAATTTATGATGCTAAAGCCACCCCCATTGTATGTAATCCTAATAATAAAATTCTACATACTCAAAAGTTGCATAGTTTATTTGGAGACAACAATGGTAGTTATGTCTAAAGTTGTTTGTGAAGATATGGATTTGCCTTACACCAAAATGACTAGGCATACAATCCAAATGGATGGTACACTCATTAATAAAAAATGAAACATGGCATAGGAGTACTAAAATAAAATGCAAACTAGTTTCTGATTCACCAGATCGCTTACATGCAAGTGAAGAGAATACTACTAGTATTGGCCAGATCGCATTACGTGGCAAGTAAATATCATAATACCAACATGAAAAGCATTGTTAAAAATAGAAGAAAAATATTAAACTTAAAAAAAACATAAGTTAGGAAAGGAATAAAAGACATGAGATTGAATTTTATTCCAATAAAAATAAGTAATACAACATCAAAACTTCGAACGCGTTTCGACCTACAGGTCTCATAAACGGAGTGAGTTTCAAATAAATACAACCTCTCTTTATAAAGACCTAACTCTAGGGGAGCTAAAGAGAAATTTATATGGGATATAAACACCCAAGCATTAATACAAATCACAGGTCTATAGACCAAGATGGTGAAAAGAATAGAAGTCCTAAGCTCAACCCCCCAAAAAAAACAACACCCACCCAGAAAAGAGAAGAAACACATTTAAAAATATCAAAATACAAGGTCGCAAAAAGTCCCTTAAACAATTTTATTTTTACACAGATAAGTTCGAAGAGGTTTTTGCTTCCTCCAAAAAATGATGTCTCAAGCAATGTGCTTGAGCTCTCTATATTTTCTTCATTTTTTAAACATTGGAGAAATAATATCTGTGTTGATTCAAAGATCTCTAACAAATTTGTAGTTGTCTTGATCTAAAATAAGAGGAATTATTTTTATTTTGGATCCATGTTTGTGTGCTACTCGCTCCAAAAATCTAGCCAAAAGTGAAGGCCTGCCATCAAATTTAACTTTCTCGAACAAAGGTAAGAGAAAATTAATTTGATATCCCCTAGCTCTGAGTCTATTAAAAATTTTATTTTTAACAAATATAAATCCATCCCTGGAGCTTTCTCTAACCAAAAATATATTGAGTTAACTCGTGATGAAGGCCATTTTTTTATGAACTAGATGATGGGAGGAAGCAGGGATGTATTTATAGCCATTTATCATCTTCTAAAATAATTTGGTGCAAATAATTTCGGTCTGAGAAAAATCAGGCCCCTTAAAAAATACAATATCCATAATTGTTACTTTACAATCAAAAATAAAGGAATTAATTTTAATACTTTCATAGAAGAAATCATAGGCAACAAGAAAACCAATAAGATCCTCCTTAGGGCCATGCCAAACTCCAATGGCATCATCAATGTATATTTTATAAAATAAAATATTTTCCACAACAACATTATTAAATACTTGTTCCTCTAGATGACAGAGAAATAAACAAGCATAAACCATAGCAAAATTACTTTCCATGGTTGTTCCTCTTATCTGCATGTATGTTTTTCCTTTGAATTTCAAATAGTTTTGTGTTAACACTATCTCTGCATGTCTTACCACAAAGTTTATCTTGGTCGGATCAAATTTGTTCCTCAAAAAATGACAAAGGGCTGCCAATCCTTGAGAGGTGGGGATGTTGGGATAGAGGCTCTCAACATAAAAAGAGAAAAGAATAATATCCTAAGGAAAAGTATGACCATGCAAATATTTAATTAGAGATATGGAATCCAAGAGATGATTTTTTTGCTTCAATAAAATTGGCAAGAGCAGATGATGAAGTCATTTGGAGGCAGGTTAGAGCTTGAAACCACAATAAGAACATATCGGTCAACCAAAAATATTGGGCTTATGGATTTTTGGGAGAAGGTAAAAAACACACACTCTGGCAGAGGATGGTGTTACTTGGAGCATAAATTTCCTGTGGTTTTCTAAAAGTAAATTCCTCCTAAAATCCTAGTCAAGCAAGTCTTGGAGCTAGTAAAAAATATCTTGTCAAGGGACTCTATTCACTTCAAAGTAAACATTTTGATCTAAAATCTAGCAAAAGCCTTTTAAAATATACCAATCCATAGACAAAATATAAACACCCAAGTTTTTATCTACGGGCCTAATGACAATGGATTTTTCATTGGCAAGGGAACAAATGGTAGACCAGATATGGGGTGGAAAGGCACGTTGGTGGGTGGGATTGACATATAATAATTTTTTATTGAGGAATATTTCACCCATGCCAATAACTTCTTCCAAAGTCTTGTAAAACTATGAGGGATTAAAACTTGGATTGGAAACATAGAAAGGATCAATGGGCTTAAGTGGTTTTGGAGGGCCACCTCTTGGTCCAAAAAACCATTCAAGACGAAGACGTCCACAAAAAGCTAAAAACTCATGTTTTAGAACCTCCTTGGCCATGGGAGAAGGAACAGGGAGGAAATTTAAACCCAGGATAAGGGCCTCAATTTCATTCTGGGTAAGCTTTCTGGAAGAAAAATTATGGACAATATTTGTGATTTTGCCATCCATAGCCCAAACAGGACTCCTATAAAAATACCGACGACCAAAATCCTGTGGGGTGAAAATTGCAGACCAAGGGGATATTTCTGGTTTTTACCACTATTTTGATGACAAAAGAATCTCTGCCCTTGCTGCTTCTAAATAAATGGGGCAAAACCCTTTCTCGAATTCTCGAAACCAGAGTTGTAGAAATTTTTGCCATTATCCTATTGCAATTGTTGCTACACATAGGAAGTATGGTTTTAGAAGTTTCTCCTCTTCTTTCATATTTTTGGAGAAGGACCCCAAAAGTTTAAATTATACCCTTGTTGTTGTTGATGCCTTTGTTTTTATTGTTGTTTTTTTTTGGTTGTTTATTCCATTGTTGTGGTTACCATTGTTGTTTATTTCTATGTTGTGGATGTTTCTATGATTACCTTTTTTGTGTAGTGGAGGCTCTCTATTTTGGCCCTCTATTGTGACTTTTATTCTTGTTGAATTGTGCCAAAAATTTATTTTGTGCATCTGTGATTAGTTTTTCTAGATGATCAATTTGTTGCTTGATTTCTCTTTTAACCAAGTCAGCTATGCTTTCTGTAGCTTCTAACATATTAACTTCTAGGACTTCTAAAGCAACATTCCCTCGAGAAATTTTAGATTTATCTTGCATATATTTTTGGATTTGCATTTCAACTCTCCAAGCCTAAAGCTTTCCCTCAAAAAGTTCTTTAATTTGGGATTCTCATTCCAAAGCAATTTCTTGAGAAATTGTCTTATGTTTATTTACGACATCTGCAAGAATTTCCTTAATTGCAGGTAATAAAATATTGGGAATATAATCATTGGCCTAAGTAGCTAATTTATCTGTATATTTTTTGAAATTATAGATGTACAATTTAGCCATTTCCAAGAAAAATTTTTCTATGAGTGCCTCCAACTCATCAGAAAACTATTTATTAATATCTTCATATAGAAGTTGAAGATATGGTTTTTCCATTCGTAGGCTATGGGAAACAATGCCTTTGCCCAAATTCTCTTCAAGTCGAGCTAGCTTGGAATGACATTTTTTTGCCTTTCTGCTCAAAATATTGAATTCTTCAAACCTTGTTTCCAACATCTTGTCCAAAGACTCTGGTCATGGAGGAACACCATGCATTGCACCGATTCCATCTATGAAGGTCCTTCTATCCTGTGTACAAGAAAATATTCCATTTTGAGAAAAAAATTATGTTTCTATTAGATCTCTACAAAACTCTTCCATTTTATCTCCAAATGGATGGCACACTACCAGGATAAAAGGTGTCAAACGGAGTTTTGGAAAGCATGTCAAGAGCATTTTCTCAATAATATTTATGATTCTCTTTCAAACCTCGGAGACATTGAAGATGTAGCCAAACATATGAGTCTTGATCGATCTTCATGATTTTTTTATCATGGAATGTTAGAGGGCTAACGAACCCAATCCGCAAATACTTGGTCCGAGATGAGATTGCTTCATGCTCCAAGTTTTATGGTAATCCTGACTTTCTTTGTCTTCAAGAGATTAATATTTTTGACTTTATTCTATAATGTACTTGCCCTTTTCTTTGTCCAGGTTGCTTTTTTTATGCCACCAATCATTCCCCTGGTAGAGGGGGAGCTGTCATTATTTTGGCATCTAGGTGGAAAGATAATTTTGTCTCGTGGGGTGTGGACCCTTCCAATCATGTAGTTTGGGTTTTACTTGAGGTTGGTGGGCTATCTTTTGGCATTATTAATGTCTATGCCTCCAATGACGCTCAGGAGCATTGTAGCCTCTGGCGGTGGTGTGCTTTTTCTTTACCACCTATTGTTTGGGTTATGTGTAAATATTTTAAGATGACTAAAAATCCTGTAGATAAGATAGGAAAACTTCCCATGCAGTGGGCTACTAGGGAAAGAGAGGCCTGGTACTTCATGAAAAACAAATTGGATTTGTCAGACCCTAATTCTTGTTTTTCTCCTTAGGATTTAAAAAACAAATTGTGGTATACGTGGTCCAATTTACAGGTTGGCCATGCAAGAATTCTGAGAAGGCTGGACAGAGCCATGCTTTCATATCATGTGCAATTTTTTTTTATAGGATAAATGCTTCAGATCTATTTTTGGAAACCATTCTTGGTACTACTACTTTCGATCATTCACCCATCAATTTTTAATGTGTTGATGAAATTATAACCTCAGAGACACTACAAGTCACAATTTTTTTCAATACTTCCTTTCTTCAACACCCTTCCATGGTTTGTCATATCCACAGAGTCTAGAATCTAGTTCCTAGACCTATTGGAGAGTTGGGTTGGATATAATGGTGGAATGATGCTATTTTTTGTACAACTATCTTGCTTTGTACTTTGGGAAAAAAGGTGGCATCATTTAGAAGACATTCCAATATTGTCCTTCATGATGAGCTTGCCAAAGCTTCTCTTGGGCTTGAGGCTTGTTCATTTAATCCTAAAATTTAGTCTCATGTTACCTAGTTGAGGCATGAACTTAAACTTGCTAAAATTTATGAGGCTCGGGGAGCTTGAATTAAATCCCGTATTCATTGGCTTAAAGTTGGTGATAGGGTCACCATAGATTTCTTTCAAAGGCTTCACCCTCCCAGGTAAGCTACTCAATTCAAGGCTATTCAATACAATGGAATAAGGTTTACCTCTCTTCTTGATATGATTAATGCTTTTGTCAATCACTATACTAATGTTTTATCGCTCAATCTTATTCCCCTAACCAGGAGCAAGCACTGGCAGCTTGTATGGTAGTTGTACCAGTTAAGGTTTCAAAGTCTCAAAGAGCAGGGTGTAATAAACTACTCTCACTTATAGATCTAGAGGATGCATTATCTTAAATGACAAATGATAAAGTACCAGGTCTGGATGGCTTTCCCTGTGAGTTCTACAAGGGTCTTTGGGACTTAGTTGGTCCTTATCTGCATAAAGTTTATCTGGAGGCTCTTCGATTAGGCTATTTGGGAGAAATTATTAATAGGGGCAATATCAAATTCATACCCAAGCAAGGGAACCTAGAGTTGATTACTAATTGGAGGTCTATTACTTTGTTGAATGTTAGTTACAAGATCATTGCCAAAGCTTTGGATCTTCACCTTAGGCTTATTCTTCCTTTGATAGTTAGATCAAAGCAAAATGGCTTTATTCAAGGAAGGTACATCCTCAACAATGTTTTGTCTATCAGGTAGGGCATAGAATGGGCCCGAATGTCAAACCAGAACATGCTTTTTATTAAGATTGATTTTGAGAAATATTATGACCACATTGAATGGAGATTCATTCTTGCTATGCTCAAAGCTTTAGGATTCGAGCTAATTTTCATTCAGACTATTGCTATGTTATTCAGAGATGCTTTGGCTATTCTTAATCTAAATAATTCATAGTCTAAAGCAGTGGGCCTATTTAGTTGTTGAAGCCTTTGGCTATATTTTAGCTGCTCAAGATTTTGTAGGTCTTATTAAAGAAATTGCTCTTCTGAATGATCAAGGATAACTTATTAATGGTCACTTTGCTGATGACTCCTTTCTTACTGTAAGGTAAGAAGAGCAATTTGTTTCTAATGCTTTATTTTGTCCAAGCACCTTTTGCACAACCTCTGGTTCTAGCATACAATAGAGTAAGACATCCTACTTCAGACAATCTCCCTTGCCTAAGCCATCTTGGCTTCAAGGGTATCATTGGAATTAGATCCCTCTTGGAGAAATTTTTAAGTTTCGTAGTATTACTTTTGTCTTTCAAGGCTCCCCTGCTCAAATTTGGAATTATGTGCTTCAAAGAGTTGAAAAGAAACTTGATTTCTAGCTTACTAAGAAGATGTTATTAGCAGGTAAATTCTATATTTGCTCTAAACTTTTAGATGCAACTCATGTTTATTATTACTCTTGTTGGGTTCCTTCACAGGCTTGTTATAAGAATCTTGAGAAACTCCTTCGAGATTTTTTATTTGAAATAATTCTTCTAAAACAAAGGAATTTCATAGAGTTGCCTAGGATATTTGTTGTCTTCCCATAGAATCTGGCGGAATGGGTCTTCTAGACTGGATATGATAAGGTATTGCTCTGTGTGGTAAGTGGGTGATCAAGGCTTTGAGGGGAGCTGAATCTTGGAAAGTTTTGGTTCATCAGTTTATTTCCTTTGGTCTTCCCTTAAACTATAGAGCATGGAGAGGGTTGGATTTTCTCTCTCTCATTGTTGCTCTAGTTTTTGTTAAGATTTATGGCTCATTTGTTATTAAAAGTATATGGAAAGACTGGAAACAACTCACTCATTAGATTTTTTATAGAGGATATGGATTTCGTAAAGGCTTATCCATCAATTCTATGAATATTTAGTGGTCCCCTGTGTTTCTTCATCAAGGTTATCCCTTAGCTTGGATGCAATGGATTTATGCTCAATGGTTTTTCAAAAAGGGTATTGTTACAATAGATGATTTCTTTTCTCACCAGACTAGGGATTGGATCCCATGGAATGAGTTCAAATGCACCTTCAGGCTAAATGGTGCGGATAAAGATACATATGATATTGTTATTCCTTTCACCTCTTTTTCTATGTTGCATAATATTGGTGTACACTCACAACGTCCTTGGTGGTCAGACTAGAGATGTCATGTTGACACTCTTTTGTTAATTATAAGGCTTGTTTGAGGTATAAATGGTTATCTCCTCATATTCCTTTGGTGCCTAAGCTCAATCAATGTTGGGACTTATTTTCTACAAGGACTAGATGGAATTCTATATTTTAGAATATGTTGAGCCCAAGCAATATTTTTTGTGTGGAGATTGCTTTGTCAAGGCCTTCCCTTGGGGGAATGTTTGAAGCACCTTGTAATTATTGATCCTAAATGTCCTTTTTGTGTTATTCCTGAGTCTTGTATTCACCTATTTTAGAATTATAGAATATCTAGGCAAGCTTGGGAATGGGTTCTTTTTTTTTTCCATTTACAACTGCAAGAGTTTCTTGGCCCCAAGATCTTCTTGGGAACTCTTTTACTTTGTCTCTTCTTATTTTTGAAGTGTGGTAGATTTTCAGGATTAGCCTACTTTTTCATATTTGGAAGGCCCGTAGAAAAATTGTTTTTAAACAGTGTACACCTTATGTCACATTTAATCATGCTGATAAATTAGAAGTTTTTTATGACATGTGGCTTCATATATGTACTCAAGCCAATAAAGTTGTTATGGATTTAGATCATTTGCATGTTTTTTTGGTGCACTGTCCAATGCTCCATGTATAGTCAATTGGATCCCCATAGAGCACTCTTCTTAGGAGCATTTTAAATCCTGATCTCACCATCGACCTCCATCATATGTAATAAGTGCTCTCTCAGACAGGCACTGATCCCAGTACTCACTAGTCAAGAAGCATCCTAATGTTGACATTGCTTGTTTTTCCCACCAAGATGGGGATGGGATGATGTTCAACCAGTTTTTCCTAAGCTATTTATTGGTTGGAGTGATGCGGGTACTAAATGTCTTAATCATGATGTAGAGGGGTGGATTCCCATCCCTTAATCACTAGCAGTTTATGCAGGACAACACACTAGGGCACATTGCTCCATATGCTATACTTTATTTGATGTAATGATCATCAATGATCATGATTAAACTTGTGTTTTATTGGCAGATTTATTTTCTAACCCTTGTCAATGAGGGTTAGTTTGATTCCTCGTGGGGTGTGTTAATGCACCCACTTTTTTTTTATTGTAAAGGTTGTTATCTTGAATTAATATAAATTTATTTTTTCATCAAAAAAATGGATGGCACACTACATCAAAAAGGGCTTTAATTATGGTTATTAATTGCTCTTAAAGGCCTTTAAAGGTGGTTATTCAACCACCATCTATGAGGGCATCATAAAAAGTCCATGACATATGATGGCAGCTAAAAACTACCTCAAAAAGCTACTCTCTTAGGGCTAAGAGGGCAAATAAAAACTATCCTCTTAGGTCTAAGAGAGCGGTTTTAAATTGCCCTCTTAGATCTAAGAATGCGGTTATAAAATGACCTCTTAGGTCTAAGAGGGTGGTTTAAAATTGCCCTCTTAGGGTCTCACCTATATATAAAGGATACCTCAGCTGAAATAGCATAACACTCAATAGTGGTTTGCTATTTTAGCTGAGGTATCCTTTATTTCTCATGGTCATTTCATGGACAAGGTAATTTTCCATTGGAACAAAGAGGGATAAAATTTTAAACTACCTCCAAGGGATAGAATTTTCCATGGAAGCATCAGAGTATGTATGAAGTCACAATGCACCATTTTGCTCTTATGAAGTCCAGACCTTTATTAATTTAAGAAAGTATGGAAAATTGATAGTAAATGAATAAGAAAACATAAAATGCTTGTTATGTAATCCTACAACAATCTATTCCTACAAATAAACTGATAGACAAATGATAGGAAATTTCTGAAATGTGAGGTTAAGTATGTAAGAATCCCTCTAGAGGAGTAAGTATCCCCGAATGCAATAGGAATACATCAGAGGAAAAAAATAAGAGAAAGAAGAAATGTAATGCACTAGATCAAAGTGTTATGTAAAAATATGCTAGTTAATGCATAAATATGTTGTGTGAGAATATCTAAACTAAATAATGAAATATATAACAAAAAAAGGAAATGAGCAAAGATAACAAGGGGATATTATGGAACTTAAGCCTTTGAGATGTGGTAGAGGTATTACACTACCCAAATCTAGATAAAATAAAGCAAATCCTTTAAAATCACCAAAAAAAGTGTGCTATCTATAAAAAATCAAGGTAACTTCCAAACAACAGAGCAACTAAAGGAAAATAAAAATACAAGAGATGGAGCTAGAAAATTAAGAGCCATAAGAGCAAAAAGGAGCTGAAACCTTACAAAAAATAATTGTACCCTTATATGACCATTAAAAATTAATAATTCAATGACCCAATAAAGAAGATATGGTCAAATAGAGCAATGAGAAGGAAAACATGCAAGCAACTTATTTATATTAGGGATGGATATGAACCATTTTAAATAGGATCCAAAGAAACACACTAGAAAAAATAAGAGATGAAGGTCCAACAAGTAGTCAAGCACTAAGCATGCACAACAAGTTCTACTTTTCAGGATGTCAACCTTAGCTAGATAAAAGTTTCATATCTGAGTTAAATTTTTGTTTCCATGTATTTTTCTTGTCATATTCTAATGGAAGGTAAATAGCATTAAAAATTTATTGTTTTATCAATCTTGTTGGTAGGGTCTTATATATAGCATGCACCCATTGTATTGACTCTTGAGGATTGATATTGTGAAGAGAATCAATCTATTTTTCCATGGTTGCCAATAAGGTAAATTTTAACACTCACTTACTATGGTTAAATTACACAACAGGGAATACACCATCCACCTTAGAATACCTTAAGGTAGGATCAAGCTCTATCCATTCAAATTTACTTGGATTTAACATGCTTAACAACACTTCAACCCATCATCATGGCAATTTTTCTCCTTAAAAATAAACCATAACCCACTAGGCATGGAAAAATTAAAAACAAAATAAAAATAATAGACCTTTGGGTTTGTTGTTTTAATTGAGGTGTCCTAAAAAATATATAAAGGATACCTTAGTTGAAACAACATAGCACTCAAAAGTGGTTTGCTATTTTAGCTGAGGCATCCTTTATTTCTCATCATCATTTCATGGACAAGGTAATTTTCCATTGGAACAAAGAGGGACATAATTCAAACTGCCTCCAGGGGAAATTTTTTTCCATGGAAGCATCAGAGTATGTATGAAGTCACAATGCACCATTTTGCTCTTATGAAGTCCAAACCTTTATTAATTTAAGAAAGTATGGAAAATTTATAGTGAATAAATAAGAAAACATAAAATGCTTGTTATGTAATCCCACAACAATATATTCCTACAAATAAACCGATAGACAAATGATATAATTTTTTTGAAATGTGAAGTTAAGTATGTAAGAATCCCTCTATAAGAGTAAGTATCCCCGAATGCAATAGGAATACATCAGAGGAAAAAATAAGAGAAATAAGAAAGGTAATGCACTAGATCAAAGTGTTATGTAAAAGTATGCTAGTTAATACATAAATATGTTGTGTGAGAATATCTAAAATAAACAATGAAATATATAACAAAAAAGGAAATGAGTAGCAATAACAACTAGATAAAATTTATAAACATAAAAGAGTTTCAATGGTTATGGTAATATGAGATTAACAAACTAAGCACAATAAGACAAGAAGAGGTCATGTAACAAAAAGTTTCCAGTAATCCTACATTAGAGGAAAAAATAAGAGAAAGAAGAAAGGTAATGCACTAGATCAAAATGTTATGAAAAGTATGCTAGTTAATGCATAAATATGTTGTGTGAGAATATCTAAAATAAACTATGAAACATATAACAAAAAAGGAAATTAGTAGCAATAACACCTAGATAAAATGTATAAACACAAAGGTGTTTTAATGGTTATGGTAATATGAGATTAACAAACTAAGCACAATAAGACAAGAAGAGGTCGGGTAACAAAAAATTTCCAGTAATCCTACATCAGAGGAAAAAATAAGAGAAAGAAGAAAGGTAATGCACTAGATCAAAGTGTTATGTAAAAATATGCTAGTTAATGCATAAATATGTTGTGTGAGAATATCTAAAATAAACAATGAAATATATAACAAAAAAGGAAATGAGTAGTAATAACAGCTAGATAAAATGTATAAACATAAAGGAGTTTAAATGGTTATGGTAATATGAGATTAACAAACTAAGCACAATAAGACAAGAAGAGGTCATGTAACAAAAAATTTCCAGTAATCCTACATTAGAGGAAAAAATAAGAGAAAGAAGAAAGGTAATGCACTAGATCAAAATGTTATGAAAAGTATGCTAGTTAATGCATAAATATGTTGTGTAAGAATATCTAAAATAAACTATGAAACATATAACAAAAAAGGAAATTAGTAGCGATAACACCTAGATAAAATGTATAAACACAAAGGTGTTTTAATGGTTATGGTAATATGAGATTAACAAACTAAGCACAATAAGACAAGAAGAGGTCAGGTAACAAAATTTTTTCAGTAATCCTACATCAGAGGAAAAAAATAAGAGAAAGAAGAAAGGTAATGCACTAGATCAAAGTGTTATGTAAAAATATGCTAGTTAATGCATAAATATGATGTGTGAGAATATCTAAACTAAACAATGAAATATATAACAAAAAAGGAAATAAGCAGCGATAACATCTAGATAAAATGCCTAAACACAAAATTTCATGTGGAATGAGGTACCACAAAGAGCATTCTGAGACTTGACTCATTGAATTAGCTTGGCACTAATCTTACCTTTTTTGGATCTGTAACAACCATCATGACACTTAAATTAAGTGAGAAAAGGAAGAGCCAAACCAAAGTTCATGTGGATTGAGGTACCACAAAGAGCATTCTGAGACTTGATTCATTGACTTTGCTTGGCACTAATACTTGCCTTTTTGGATCTTAAACAACCATCATGGCACTTAAATTAAAAGAGAAAATGAAGAGCGAAACCAAAGTTCATATGGACCGAGGTACCACAAATAGCATTTTGAAACTTGATTCATTGACTTATCTTGGCATTAATACTTGCTTTTTTGTATCTACAACAACGATTTGAGATAGAAACTATCAACATATGCACTTAGTACATTCTTTACTCAGCTTAAGCATCTTGTTGCTTACCAAGTGAGATATTCAATGATATATTTCGAAGGTATCCTGCATAGGACAAAGAACTCCATGCCATGTCCTAAGCATGTTGTTAATGAAAACATTATATTTTGAGAAATGAGAAAATTATACATATTAACCAAAGATAAAATTTTACTCTAAGAAAATATTAACAAAATCCTGTAATATTCAAAAGATAATAATCTTCGATCATAAATCAATTCAATACATGTAAATATATCAAACTTCAACAATGATTAATTTACTTTCCAAATATATATAGTTACAGTTTTACTCTAAAAATATATTTGCAAAATACTATAATATTCACATGATTATAATATTTGATCATAAATCAATTTAATACATGCAAATATATCAAATTCCAACAACGAACAACAAATATATTGAAAAACTTTATTGAAATTTCTAAAGCAATACATAAAAGCAAAGTATTATTGGATGGTGACTTCTTTTAATACTCAATAATATAGTTACAATACACCTTACCTCTGAACCACTAGTTTTTCACTCAAACATTATCTTAACAAAATTTTCAAATCACCATTTTAAGTTGGTTGAAATTGTGCAAGAAATAAATTATGATATAATCATAAATAAAAACAAAGACAAAAATCAAGAAGTTGGCTCAATACCTTGCACACATTGGATAGAGTGAGTTAGAAGTATGGCTGAAAAGAAGTTGCCAACCAAGTTTATTTTCTCTTAGATTGTTGGATGAAAACCAAGTTATTATTTACGACAACAATGATCTATTGCACCTCTTACATGTACAAAAGCAGGAAATAAATAAATTAGTTATGATTATATATGTAAATGAAAAATTATTATTTCAAGTGCAATTGTTATTTATATATATAGGTGAATAAAAACATGAGCCCTCCATATAATGGATAGATGTATAAACATCCCTACCCGCTCCAACCATCAGAGATGAGGTGAGAGGGTTTCCTGAGAATTTTATTAGATACATAAATATCCATATATGCAAATCAAAAACTATTGCTAAGGACTAGGACTAAGAGTCAAATATTCTTGTATATGACTAACCAAAATCATGCTCAGGATACCTACTCGCGTCACTCTTAGCTTGATTGCCCATTATTTATAAACAATGTTTGATATGGGCTAGGCAATGAAGGAGCCCACAACATCCTTCATTGTGGTCATCTCATCATTCCTTATAAGCAAGATTGTTTTCTCTTTATGGGTGACAAGCTCATTAAATTTCCAATAAAATTCACCCAAATTTTGACCATGTACAAGGTATTCCAGGTCAATATTGATCATCATGCCTTCGAATACTACGTTATCCTTATGGATTTGAGTCAAGTAGCATTCCATTCTCTCAATTTGAGTGATTGGTGTCATTTTTAGTCCCTGCATGAAAAATAAATAGCCCAGATAAATTCACTGTATAACATACTAAAGTAGAGAAAAATGGTGTACTAAATTATGATAAAAAATATTGTATCTATGTCCTATTACGTATGAGCACCGAACGGAAGCATGCAAGTAAGATGGAAAAGATAGCAAATAACAAGAAATGGAGCAAAGTAAACCGACTTCTTATAAATTAGGTAGATAAAATCTGGGTTACAAAATGCCACCTTGAGATATCAAATTATTGATACAACTATTTACAAATCGGGTGCCCAAGGATCAAAATCCTTCAAGTAACTCGAGTGCACATCTAGTGTCTTTCCTCATACCCACAATCGAAGTGGGTTGGCCAAGGTTATCGTCGCTTGTATCTCAGATCTTGATGTTCTATGCTCATTTATAATGCGTTTTAGAGACCTACACCTACACACAAGGAAACCAAAAGTGTCAAATATCAAGTGTGTATGATGTAAAACATGCAATCCCCACAGGCATCAAAATACTAGTAACGAGGATATGCATAGATATTGTATCAAATCAACTCCAAATGGCTCAAAACTATAGATAGATGTAAAGTAAGTGGTTTTGGGAAGATATAACCATAAATTACACCAAAATTGAGTCCAAAGGAGTCTCGTAATTGCAATGATTGTTCACAACCTATAAAACCCAAAGCAAACAATTTCTACCCCTACGCATATCCAAAACACATAAAAATTGGGTAGAATACATAAAATAATATTTTAAGAAAACCCATATGATCAAATTTGTAAAATAAATGATAGTTCAGGTGTTTCTCTAGATGACCACCGTAGACCTACGTGAGACCCTACAAAACACTAAAATTGCGATATCTCGACCAATATAGCTCAGAATGACATAAAATTTGAATTGCAACACAATATGAACATGTAGAAAATAAATAATTAAAAACAATCAAAAAATTGTTGATAGATTTCTATTTGTTCCAGGGTGGGACGAATAGTACTATCACAAATTGGGGGGTTCCCAGGAGTGGGATGCCCACCGATTCTGCCTAAATTTTACCACCAAAATTTGGTGAGGAAATTCACTCAGATGGTTCGTTTATGTGAAAAATTGCACCTACTAGTTCACTTGTAAACCTCATTCGCTAGGTAGATATTCCGAGGTAAAAATGGGCACAAAAGGTGAAAGGAAATCTTAGCAGCACTTCGTTGCTTTGTTATAAAAATCCTCTCTTATCCTTTGTGTGGAAAATGCATCCACTTTATAGCCTCAAGAGGCTCATGGGTCAAAAGGCATGCAAGGGCATGTAGGGCAAGAGGTGCCACTTGGCCACAAGGGTGGCATGCATTGGAGGGGAAAGAGAATCTCCCAAATTGGCCTCCTTTATGGAGCAAGGCATAAAGATACTACGTGCTCTGACTTGCCAGAAAGAATAGGTAGGAATCTAACCGTTACTAGGCACCATTTTTCCAAATTTAAATTTTTTCTGGTCAAACCTGCTATTCGTCCCACCCTAGGATGAATGCTGCTATTCACTCTAGGGTGGGACAGATAGAATCTGTATTCATCCTAGGGTGGAATGAATAGAAATAGGGTGCCAAAAAGGTCTCAAACGTGGCCTAAAACATTCTAAAAACTTGCACAAAGTGGCTAGAACCATTGTATACCTCCTAAGGGCTGCCCTAGGGGCCCTTGGTATGTCAATTTAGCTGTTGCTCATGGTAGCATAATCAGATTGACCAAAATTTAGCGTCTACAAATGCCCCTTTTTGGGATGCGTTGTGTGCAACACAACATCAAGAAAAAATTTATGACTAAAATGTTTAGTGATTAGGGTTACTCAATAATCTAATCAACTTTAGATACCCCAATACTGGAGAGAGCATGTGTTCTTGAATCCTTGCTTTCAATGAGAAGGAACTTGATTTATCTTGGATGTCGTTCAGTCATGATGTGGGGGTTCCCGACGTTACACATGCTTACTAGATGCCAAGCATTTTGATTTGATATTTTGTGCTTGTTTGCTGCCCCAAGTAGGAGCATGATTGTCTTTGTCAATGATTCGTTGAATGAATGCAATTTTCCTAATTGAGTGTGTGCTTGTTGATTTTGAACTGAGTATGACTACCCCTAAAGTGACGAGTCGATGAGGGAATGACTCATGAGAAAAGAAATGAGTCAGTTGACCTAGATGACTTTTGTTAAGGTTACCTTCAGTTGTATCCATTGAAAAATGGCACAGGTTTGAAAGGATTTTGATGATGCTATGGAGGTTTCTTGGAAGTGAAGAGTTGAAAACTTCATTCCCGTGGGGTGATCCGGCCATAATGGCCTTCTTGGGGAGTGAAGTAGTAACTTGTCCATGCATCCATGAGAAGGTTGTATTACATCTTGAACCTTAATGAATTCCATCAGATTTGACTTGTTTTTGGTGGGTTCTAGACCCTTTTTGGTGCATTTTAAGTTGTTTTAACCTACAAATTTTGTATTTGTCCTACGGTGGGATGAATGCAAATTTGGTATTTTTTCCCAAGGTGGGACGAACGGCCAAAAGTGCGTTCGTTCCACCCTAGAAGAAATAGAACTACCACAAGCCTATATAAACCTCAAATGTGAGTTTTGGGCTCATTATTGCATGTTTTCTTTGGCGATTTGAGAGGTGAGGAGGAGAGTTATTTTTTTGTAGCGAAGTGCTACCGAAATCACCCTGTGGCCACCATGAGTGAGCAAGCAGAGGAATCCAGTGGAGGAGCCGGTGCTAGGTAGGTTTGTGCTGACTCGACTTCCTCATTATTTTTGCTTTTAAAATTGCAATTTTTTTTTGTTGGTATTTGATTTTTTTTATAAGAGATAATTAACCCTAATTTAACTGGAATACATCGTATTTTTGACTTGTTTTGTTTTGAGGTATATCACATTATCGGATAGGTAATTAAACCTAATGTAGATGAAATATATCAATTTTTTTTTTTGTATTTTGTTTTAGGCACATCACATTATGGGATAGGTAATTAAACCTAATGTAAAGGGAATATGCCATAATTTTTGTTTTTATTTTTATATTTTGTTTATGTTTTTGTGCAACTAGATTGCTTTAATAGATTAGTTATGCATTTTTTTTATTTTTATTTTTTACCAGGTGGTGAAGATTCGGTACTGCACACCAAAGATCTTCGAGACCACCCAAGATGCCTTGATTGAGGCTGATTGGGAGTGGATTGATGCCATGGGACTCAAGTAGGTTACCCGATTGGAGCCGATGATAGGTTATCGGGCTTATTTTATCGCTCTTATTAGCCTATGGAACTCATGCACCAACACCTTCCACCTACCAATAGGGGAGATGACGGTGACACTAGAGGACATCTACCAAATTTTGCAAATTTTGATAGAGGGGTGACCGATCCACTCTACACACCGCGATCAAAGAGGTACAGTGCTGATGAGGTACTTTGGCAAGGATGCGGATCCAACAAAGTTAGACTACCATAATGGAGGGATACTGGTGGGGTTATGGCATGAGGAGGGGGTGTTGGGGGTGAGGCATGTACTACTGATGACCCTCATCTCCAATATGCTCCTCCCTGATTCCTAAGGACCCAAGTTCCCTTAGAACCTGTTGGAACTGGTGTATGCCCTGGTGGGGTGCACTAAGGAGTTGCCTTTGGTGATGGTTTAGGGGTTTACCCTACTAGCACAACTCTACAATGAACTATATGAGATTTGCTATCATCGATAGAAGGGATTGGGATGTAGTTTCTTTTTACAGTGTTGGGGATGGCAACACATAGCTATGGGGCGACCACATGGATTGTTGTGGATGACATGGGTACAAATAGCAAATAGGGATATAGGATATGGTATCCTATGGAAGAGGGATTAGGAGAGAGGGTAGAGTCATCATCACATAGGTGATGTGGAGCACTACATTGATGCATTCTCATGATTGATGCCAGGGCAGGTGACATGGTGACCATACAGGAATTGTTCAGATTGGGCGGGTGTTGGAGAGCAGCTCTAGTGGGTGAGGTGGAACATATGGTTGATTGTGAGATATGGGACCAAGTGGGAGTACTTCCATTTTTCTTAGGTCATGTGATAGTTTGGGCCATGACAAGGGTTGTCTAGGGAGCTAGTAGTATATCGGCACCACGAGGATGATAGGACACTGTCCTGGCTAATAGTGGAGGATGCGGGTGAGGAGGTGAATCCCATAGTAGATGCTCCTAACATGGATAACATCGAGACTATAGAGGAGTACGACTTGTGGTGGGTGTTACACTAGTAGCGAGGTGCGAGGGCCCTAGGGGGTAAGGTGGCTAGGGCAATAGATGAGGTGATGGAGGATGCCCCAAAGGATGACCAGGAAGAGGTGGGTGAGCCACATGGGCATCACTAGTAGAAAAATGAGAAAGTAGACCTCCTAAAATTAGGATACCATGGTGATGATGGGGAGGTCAAGGATCTAGGGGCACAGGTGTAGGAGGGTACACAGGGTGATCGATATCTAGAGCTGCAGGTTGAGCTGGGCAGGGTTAGATAGGAGAGGGATCTCCTTCGGGTATAGGTATATGAGGACCATACTAAGATATCCTCCCTACAAGCATAGTTGAGAGCATAGGGTTCTAGGTAGGAGGGATCCAAAATTGGGGAGGTAGAGAGGCTATGGGTGGAGGTGCTATGGCTACAGTCAGTGGTGGAGATGTACCAGGCATGGGGGCAACGAAGACATGCTTATGTGGATCGGCTGGAGATGGAAGTAGTGTGCCTTGGAGGACATATTATTGATGATGGAGATACTAGTGGGTCACATCGTAATTGATAGAGTGAGATAGTTCAGTCTTCTTCTAGGTGGAGGACGGATAGGGCTGGTGGCAGCAGACATGGGAGATTATAGCGGATCCAAACTATGGGTGGTAGTGCGAGTTGGAGCACCGGTCCTGTGTGACCATGGTGATGGATACTATGGATTCTTTTTGGGTTTTGGATTTTTGGTATTGGTGAGGTCTAAGGACCCACTTTATTTTAGCCCACGGGCATTTTTGGAAACTATGATGTATATTTTTGCCCCATATATATATATATATGAGATTTTGTTATGGTCATCATATGTCTCCATTATTGTTTATGAGATGGATGCAATGTATGTATGTGATTTATGATGGTATGTTAAATGCTAATAATTGATGTAGATGGATACTGTTATGTGATTTGTTGTAGTACTGATGGATGTTGTACCATGTATGCATATGTATGCTTTTATGATGTGATGCAATTTTGATTGATGCTTACCATGTATGCATATGTATGCTTTTGTGATATGATGGCATATTAATGGATGTTTATTATGGATGCATATGTTTTAATATGGTGTAATTGATTCTATTTATATGAGTAGATGTATAATGAGATGGATGAATTGAGTGCTTTGATATGATGGATGGTGACTAATGATTTGACACACTATGTTAACACCATAGACTATAAAAAAATATATTACTTCCTTCTGTTTCTATTTTGTACTATTTTTGTGTAATGGATATATGGAAATGTATTATTGCAATGTGATATAATGGAATAAGTGAAATGAAATGTTATAGAATGTAGATGAGGTTTTCGTGAGACTCAAACACTCTAGCTAACATGATCAAAGGTTGTCTATTGACTATGCAAGGATTTTTTCACAAGGTACTTGTTGACACTTTTTGTCACATTATACAAGGGGTAGAAGAATAGTAGAATTTTGTATAATATTTCCTTGTTGAAAGTTTTTCTTTTATTTTAAGTTGCAGCAATTTTGACTCTCCCTATCGCCCCTTTTATAAAATGAAGAAGAAAGAGCTTCGCTACCAAATAGGCCAAGGAAAATAGCTTCGCCGAAAGAAAAGGAGGAGAATGTGAAAAGAGCTTCGGGCCCGAAGCACTTCAAATCACCACTTCGGGCGAAAACCTTGCGAAGTAATTTCGCCGAAGAAAATACAAAGATAACGCTTCGCACCCGAAGCATTTTCAGCAGCCGCTTCGGGCGAAAGTTTTGCGAAGCAGCATCCAAACGACTTCGCCGAAGGAGGAGAGCATAATCCAAATCAGCCAAGGCAAGGAAACTACTTCGGGCCCGAAGTATTTTCGACACCTACTTCGGCCAGTTTTCACCCGAAGCGGTGGTGCCCGAAGCAAATTGGCAATGTTTCAGAGAATGTGAAGTGCTTCGGGAGGATATTCCCCGAACCGTAGTTTTGAGAAAGAATCGGGCCGAAACATTTCCCAACCGAAGCAGTTTCACCGACAAAGGACAAAGAGCCCCATTTCAAAGATGGAATCCGCTCGGCACTCAACATCCCCGAAGTAGTTTCTGCGAAGCATTATTTTGCGAAGAACAAATCAAAGAGAATCTACTTCGGCCCAAGGCTTTGGCGAGGCGGATATGTAGCGAAGCACTTTTTGGGCCCACGTTCCAAGGCGGGCAGCTTCCCAAGGTGATCAAAGGCCCCTTATAAGTACCCCCTTTCTTGCCCGATAAGTCCGCTGACCATTCTTGGCAAACGAAAGGGACGTAACAATCCTCGGAGTAAAACCCGGTGGGCATAATGATCACTCAAGCACAGCATCCAGAAGCCAGGGACACTCGGGCGGCGCATTAAATGAATGTTTCCACGGTTGACCCGGCCACAGTTGCCAGTTTCGGCAACCGATTTGAAAACTCAGTCGCAGCAACCGCGAGGAGCCGATTTCTCAGAGCCCGAGGGTGTACTCCGCCGTTTTTGTAATAATGACTCAGAGGGTCGGGTCCTCTATAAAAACCCAGGCTTTGCAATGTAAAAAGGGGGGAACTTTCTGCTAGAAAGCTGGTCGTAACTTGATGTCCTGCGTCTAATACTAAAGATTTATCAAGTTCCATTTCTCTCTTGTATGCTTGCCTTCTATGCTTAATTCTTTTGTCTGTCTACACTCGTATATCGAGACTCTGAATCCTGAATCCGGTGTGCGATTGGGGACTGTACCCTAAAATTCGCCCTGAAGGATACATAGGAGAGGAAAAATGCCTTGTCGCCTTCTTTTATGCTGCCTGGTGGATTGAGGTTTCTGTTATTCCCTTATCTCAATCGTTGTTACTCTGAATCCTGAATTCCAGCGAGAAGAGAAAGGAGAACCCTGCGAACCCGTCCAGAGGATACATAGGAAGTTCGGCATTTCATTTCTTTCATGTTATTCTTGGTGTTCTTTGCTGCTATTCGAGTTATTAGTGAGTGATCGTGCTTCCTGTTCTTCCCCACCTTAAATCATCAATCTCTAACCCTTATCCTTTTTATTTCTTTCTCTAACCCGAACTCCTTTTATTTCTTTCCTGCACTCTTATCTCAAACCCCAAAAGTAGATTAGTATAGGAGCCGGCCTTTCTCCGGAGATTGGCACGAGGGGCATCTCTTCCCCTCGGCCTTTCAACGTTGGTCGCAGGTCCAGGGCGTGCAAACCCACCGAAAGTCCTTTCCTGTGCGGATTTGATGACCAACAGTTTTTGGCACGCCCAGTGGGACCCAAGGTCCCATATTTGAGAAAATTTCTAGCCCGTCCTCACCGGAGCCAGTAGTTCTAACAAGTTCTCGGTGAGATCCGGTCAGTCTCATCATCTGAGTAGTAGTGAGAATCGATGCGCTCATTACCAAAAGACTCTTAGCATCTGGCGACTCTGTTTTACCCAAAAATCTCTAAAGTCGTAAAGACCAGTGCCTAAACCTGGTTTTCGTAACCAGGACTCCCCGTGTCTTAAGAAGGTCCGAGTTCGGTGAATCTCTGACCTGTCTTCATCTGATAAAATCACCTGGCGACTCAGTTGAGCTGAAGATCCAGATTTCCTGGTCGTAGGCGCCTATCAAATCTGAAAGAAGATATCCCGGAGGAATCAAGGTTCGATGAGCAGCCTTGACCTCACAAGCGGAGAAAGAATGTTCACCTAACAACTCCGACTCAGCGGCGACAACCGTGATCTCTGCAGACCGCTGCTATAATGGCAGGGGTAAGTTTTCCCAGCTGGGATGACCGAGGCCCCTTGAACCTTCAAAGCTACCACAAAATCCTCGAAATCGCATTGAAGGCATTGACAACATACGATGGTACCATGGGAATGGCCCGAGAGCACCTTGAATCTGTTGCTGCTTTAGCGTTCCTCTATGACATAACCCACGAAGATGTCATGGTCAGACTTCTGGTCCTGTCTCTGGAAGGAAGGGCGCTGCAGTGGTACAGACTGCTCGGGCCTAAGAGCATCTGCTCATGGGACGACTTGGCGGGAGCACTATTCGAAACATTTGATGGCTCTCAGGATCCCTTCCAGCTTTTGACGCATCTCTCCACCATCAAGAGAGCATCTTTGGAGAGCGTCACGGACTTCAATGTCCGATTCTACAGAACCTGGAAGAGAGTTCCAGGGGAGATCCAACCGACGCCCGCCCAAGCCCACCTCTACTATGTTCGAGCTTTTCACCCGGACATAGGCCTCCTCTTGCTACGATCTGGTGAACAAAGATTCCCTCAGATATTCGAAGAAGCAGTACGTGCAGAACAGTTTCTATTGGGAAAGTGGCAGTGGGGAGAAGCCCCATCACCTTCTCCGATAGTTGCTGCTCTTGTCTATCCAACGAAGTATTCTTCATGGCAGATTCCTCATACTGAGCAGAAGCCTGAGATGCAGTCATGTGGAGCTCGAGAGGCAGATCCCATCCAAGTCCAACCATGGAAATTTGCGAGCTTTGCCCCGACGATGAACAATACGGTTGCTTGCGATCTCCATCAGAGGACTGGCCAAGAAAAGGAGCAGGCTCAAGTGGTAGAGCCTGAAAATGAAGAGGGCCCATTTTTGCACCCTTTTTGTACCCCTGAGCATAGCACGCAAGTACTCAGCCAGAACCCATCAAGTGCGTCTCATCAAAGAGCTGAGCCTGAAGAGATCATAGAAGATTGCTCGTTGCTGGAAGAACCCTGTTACAGCATCAAGAAGATGGAAGAACCTGTACCCAGCCCACAGTTACTAGACTCTTCGGTATTCTGGTTCCAGCCATCACTACAACCAGTACCCCAAGGAGGTCCTCGCGTGGCGAACTTCTTCGCCACATCCTGCATCAGCAGCGCGGGTACTGGCAGGAGTGACAACCTGCTGCATTGCTTCCTGTTTGCAGCATGGAGAACTTCGGGAAGAGGCCAACCGGATTTCAAAGATCAACTGAAGTTCAACCTGATCTGGTCGGGTCACTGCAGGTTCATCGGATAATCACCTGAAGTGAATCCATGGTGGTGGCATGCCAATTATGCCGCAAGCTTGTGTAGATACTGTAAAAAGTTTGGCTATTAAATAAAGTGCTGCTTAGAAACTCAGGTTGAGTTTTACTTCGACAGCTATATATATATACAAAAAAAAAAAAACTCCTTCGGGAACTTGGCTTGCGAAGTAGTGGATGCAAAGCGGTTCACCGCGAAGTATGTCGGCTCCGATTTCGGCTTCGCTGACCCAAAGATGCACAAGGCAGAAGCATTTATTGCGTGCCTAGAGGAGCGTGCTGATAGTCGCCTGCAAAAGGCATCCAAAATAGGCGAGTTAAATGAAAAGGGCATCGGGTACATCCTCAGGGGATCCGACTGAGAGAAGAGTCCGCCCCTAGGTATCAGGTGGCGGCGGCTGCGTTCCCAAAGCAGCCGCAATCATCATAAAGCATGGTCCTGTGTACTACGCTACCGTGGGGCCAATCCGATGAACCGATGATCTCTCAAGTGAGAAGTGCAGGATTAATTGTGGTACATGCCATAAATGTGGGTAGTTGTCTTTGGCGGCTATATAACGCAGACTCCAAGCAGCCGAGAGGATTACTCGCTCAACAACTCATACTGACCCTACTACCAACCTGCAATTTTTTCCACTTCGCACTCTAAAGCTTTGACGCCAATTGTCTCCATACTGCAAACTCCGTTACCCTAAGCATCAACGATGAGCAAAGAAAGTTCCAAGGAGAAGGGAAAAGAACTAGAAGTAGTAGCCCCCGAGAAGCCAAAGGTAAAAGGCCATGGAGGAAGGCCGAAGCCAAGGCCCGTTGATTCGGGCCTCCGCCCAGATAAACGTGTCTTGGAAGAAAAGGGGGATTCCGAGGACGAGCAGCCCCTAGAACCACCAGTCGACAGGTGGGAAAGAATCAGGGATACGGAGCTGTCGAAGAGCGTAGCTGAGCTCAGAAGCACCGTTGAGCTCATGAGAAGCAGGCTCCCGACAGAGAGCGTACGAGCTGCAACCTACTACTTCTAGATATACTGGTATCTGACGCCCCCCACTCACCATTGCCCTGAGCTGATCAACGCCATCGTGCAGAATTACCAGCCCGCCACCAGGCAGGTGTTAGACACGTCTGGCCAGAAGTTATTTTCAATTTTGAAAGAAGATGTGCAGGCAGCTTTTGCGCCACAGCAGGGCCCACCCGAGGGGTGTATGGTTCGCAACATCATTTTGAGCGAACAAACAGAGAGGTTCACGTCTGCTGGCTACATGATCAATTTTTTGCAGCAGAGCCTCAAAAGCGGGCTTCCTTCGGGCAAATTGCCCCAAATGCCCCTACCCTTGGAGGCCTTCAAAAATGCCGACCTCTTATCCATCATTGCATGGGTGGCAGGCCTATCTACCGACGCCTCGGTATATCCATGGCAGGTGTCCCTGGCCGAGTGCATTTCCAGAGGGGAGTTCAATGCCCCTGATACTTCGAGGCCAAGTACCGACCCAATTTTTGTCGACTGGGCAGAATGGGTGGCCAGGGGCTTACACGCGCAACTCACCAGCATGAAGAATGCTGGGACCAGCCAGCGCTTTGGGCCCTGCTCCTTTCTTGTTTGGCTATTTTTCTTTCATGTTCATAATAGTTTCCCTCATATTGCCATTACGGCAAGCGGCGAGGATGGAGGTCCTTTGCCAGTATATCAGTGGACTCCCCTACTGTCGAGATCAGAGTCCTACTACCCCTTTAATCAGCAATTCTTGGGGCCCGCCATGCGTATGTTAGCAGGGTCCTCCCCGCGAGTTCCCCTTGGTTTGAGAAACAAAGTGGTCCGGGAGAAGAGGGGAGACATTTTTTGACTAACGTAGGGGTTGGTGATTCGCATCTTCGGCTTCATAGGGAAGCCCTTCATACTGCCAGTTTACCCCTCCGAGTATCAGTTCACGTTGGAAGTCGCTAGGCAGAGCGATGCAACTAATGCCATCTATGGCAAGGGTCGAAAATGGGCCCACACTTGCGACTTCCCTCTCAAGATAGGAGTTATCGAAGTGTTCGCCCTGAATCAGAACGTCTTCTTGGAAGAGAAGCTTGCCAGGTTCGGCCTACTCCAACTTCCCCAGCAATGGCTTTATGATCCTTTGGGAGTGATGAGGGACCATATACGGGTCAAGAGCTTCCATGTTTGCCCCTACCCAAAAATTGTGAAACAAAGAAATAATCCTCGGGGAGAGGATCTGGAGTGGCATTTGGAGAGGATGGAAACCTTGCCTCCCTGGCATGAATTCTACCCAATGGAGGTCGCATATGACCCAAATCGGCATTCACTCCCGAGCCCCAACTCCACCTTCTGGAAGAAAGCGAAAGATGATTTGAAGGAGGGAGTAAAGGATTGGGACGCGGCTCAGCTGAGAGAATGGTGGATAATGAGGGTCCACCGGCAGAAAATGAATTCTTATGGATTCTTGGCAATGGACAGGGACTTCACAAAAATTTATGAAGCCAACGCTGGAAAGTGGAAGCCTTTGTCCTTCGCCACCCTCATCCCCCCAGCTATCTCAGGCTCGGGCGAAAGCCCAAAAAGAGACGTTACTACTTCGAGAAAGGAAAGAGAGGAGAAGATCCAAGCTACACCTCCAAGATCACCTCAAGGGCCTGTAGGAGGCCACGACTCGGGCACTGAAGGGGCAGAACAGCCACTGGTGAGGGTGAAAAGGAAGAAGCAAGAGCAGACCCTGGCGCCCCAAAAGCACCCAAAGCGACCTCGCACAGGATTTGTAAGCCCCTCCACTGGGCGACCGATATCAGGCCCATCCAAAGCAAGTGTCGAGGTCGCTGCCCTGTCGAGTGCCAAAACCGAGAAAGGACAAGATTCAGCTGCACCAGAAGTCACCACTACCACAATGCCAGGAGGGCACGTAGGTACGCATTCTCCTCCCCTTGCCCTAGCCTCACACATTTTTGTCGTAACCCCAGCTGAGAGTTCTCACCAGTCTCCCCTACGTAGCCCATCGCCCTTCCACACCACCATTCCCCTGGTCATTAGCAAGGACAGGGGTCCCACTTCAATGCCAAGTCCCACCTCGTCTGTCGTCGAGCCTTCTGGTGAGGCACTCCCCGCACATTCTTTATATTTGTTTACTCCCTTGGCTGGAGATCTAGCCTTGTCTAAATCAGAGGTGTCCTTAATTAAGGACCGCCCCCTTGCCGAGAAGCTATTCCAAGCCCGACAGAACACTGAGCAAATACTAAAGGAGGCAAGGAAAAGAAGAGGGCGCTCGACGACATCAGTTGAAAAATGCACCATTTTTTATTTAGAGGCCGAAAAGGTGCATAAAATCAAGAAGGTCCCCAAGGTACAGAAGCCTCTGGATGAAATGACTCCAGCGGACTATGATTACCAGGAAACACCTAAGGACCTGGTGCATCTAAATGTAGACAATGAATCGGCATCCATGCATGTCCGAATTGAGACCTTTAAGGCTCATGCAGTTATCGCCAACCAGCGCAGGATTGAGGCCGAGGCCACCAATGTTAAGCTAGAGGAAGACCTGGCAAGGGTCCGCTCCAAATTAACGGAGGCTGAGGAGCAATGCAAATTGATGAAGAAGGAAACGCTCGACCTAAAGCAGCAAGTTCAACAGCTCCAGTCCACAGCCGAGAGCCAGGCGCAGAAATAGACCGAGAGCGATCTAAAGGCCAAGGAGCTGGAAGGCAGAGTTGCACAAATGCAAGCCCAGCTGTACGAGAAAGAAGACCTGACGGTGTTTGACAGGAGCAAAATTAAGGAAATTCGTGCCCATTTGCTCAAGAATTTTAGGTCTCGATGTTCCAGCGCCCTCACGATATTAGTCTTCATCACCGAAGCCCAGCGCGCTATTGCCGAGGGAGGGCCAATCATTGATGAGGTCACGCAGAAAGCCAGGCGTCGGCTCAAGTTAGCCTTCGACGTCCAGAATGCAAAATATCAAGACTTGCAGGTCACTGCGATGACTCGGACGGCCAGGGATTGGTCCACGGCTCAAGCCACGGTTCGCGCCTTCTTCTCCAAGGTGCGAAAAGCTCAGAAGGCGAGAAGCCTCCAGGACATCTTTGACAATGAGCAACGCGCCTCAATGAATTATTTTCAGGACCTTTCCTCCTTGGGTTTCCCGAGTTTCACAGACGATGACGGGAACCTTCTAACTAAAGATGACCTCAAGCCAGTCTGGCTCCAGTTCGAGGGCGATGTCTCAGAGATAGACGGGTGGGCGGAGCCGATCTCAGAAGGGCAGGTGACCGACTTCATCTTGAGATACTGCAAGATGGTCGCATGCCTAAATGATTTATTCATCAGGGCCAAACATGCTGACATCGGGAAAATTGATCGGTTTCGCATTTTGGTTAAGGCATTACAAGATCAAGAACCATTCCAAAAGAGTGCCTGGACTCATGTCCGAAGAACGATGAAGCGCATCCGTGATCGCCTCGAACCATCGCCTCAGCCAGAAGCCACGCCGGAGGAGGAAGAAGAAGAAGAAGGAGAAGAAGAACAAGAGGAGGGACAGACCGCAGAAGCAGGGTCTGGGGAAGACCAGTGACTCCGTAGCCCAATGGATCAGGGCTAAAGGGTTCTTCCGTCGAGGCGAGCTCGTCACCCCGCGAGCCGCCAAGAATGTTGACACTTTTTGTCACATTATACAAGGGGTAGAAGAATAGTAGAATTTTGTATAATATTTCCTTGTTGAAAGTTTTTCTTTTATTTTAAGTTGCAGCAATTTTGACTCTCCCTATCGCCCCTTTTATAAAATGAAGAAGAAAGAGCTTCGCTACCAAATAGGCCAAGGAAAATAGCTTCGCCGAAAGAAAAGGAGGAGAATGTGAAAAGAGCTTCGGGCCCGAAGCACTTCAAATCACCACTTCGGGCGAAAACCTTGCGAAGTAATTTCGTCGAAGAAAATACAAAGATAACGCTTCGCACCCGAAGCATTTTCAGCAGCCGCTTCGGGCGAAAGTTTTGCGAAGCAACATTCAAACGACTTCGCCGAAGGAGGAGAGCATAATCCAAATCAGCCAAGGCAAGGAAACTACTTCGGGCCCGAAGTATTTCTGACACCTACTTCGGCCAGTTTTCACCCGAAGCGGTGGTGCCCGAAGCAAATTGGCAATGTTTCGAAGAATGTGAAGTGCTTCGGGAGGATATTCCCCGAACCACAGTTTTGAGAAAGAATCGGGCCGAAACATTTCCCAACCGAAGCAGTTTCACCGACAAAGGACAAAGAGCCCCATTTCAAAGATGGAATCCGCTCGGCACTCAACATCCCCGAAGTAGTTTCTGCGAAGCATTATTTTGCGAAGAACAAATCAAAGAGAATCTACTTCGGCCCAAGGCTTTGGCGAGGCGGATATGTAGCGAAGCACTTTTTGGGCCCACGTTCCAAGGCGGGCAGCTTCCCAAGGTGATCAAAGGCCCCTTATAAGTACCCCCTTTCTTGCCCGATAAGTCCGCTGACCATTCTTGGCAAACGAAAGGGACGTAACAGTCCTCGGAGTAAAACCCGACGGGCATAATGATCACTCAAGCACAGCATCCAGAAGCCAGGGACACTCGGGCGGCGCATTAAATGAATGTTTCCACGGTTGACCCAGCCACAGTTGCCAGTTTCGGCAACCGATTTGAAAACTCAGTCGCAGCAGCCGCGAGGAGCCGATTTCTCAGAGCCCGAGGGTGTACTCCGCCGTTTTTGTAATAATGACTCAGAGGGTCGGGTCCTCTATAAAAACCCAGGCTTTGCAATGTAAAAGGGGGGAACTTTCTGCTAGAAAGTCTGCTGTAACTTGATGTCCTGCGTCTAATACTAAAGATTTTTGTACTCCATTTCTCTCTTTTATGCTGCCTTCTGTGCTTAATTCTTTTGTCCTTCTGCACTCGTATACTGAGACTCTGAATCCTGAATCCGGTGTGCGATTGGGGACTGTACCCTAAAATTCGCCCTGAAGGATACATAGGAGAGGAAAAACGCCTTGTCGCCTTCTTTTATGCTGCCTGGTGGATTGAGGTTTCTGTTATTCCCTTATCTCAATCGCTGTTACTCTGAATCCTGAATTCCAACGAGAAGAGAAAGGAGAACCCTGCGAACCCGTCCAGAGGATACATAGGAAGTTCGGCATTTCGTTTCTTTTGTCTATTCTTGGTATTCTTTGCTGCTATTCGAGTTATTAGTGAGTGATCGTGCTTCCTGTTCTTCCCCACCTTAAATCATCAATCTCTAACCCTTATCCTTTTTATTTCTTTCTCTAACCCGAACTCCTTTTATTTCTTTCCTGCACTCTTATCTCAAACCCCAAAAGTAGATTAGTATAGGAGCCGGCCTTTCTCCGGAGATTGGCACGAGGGGCATCTCTTCCCCTCGGCCTTTCAACGTTGGTCGTAGGTCCAGGGCGTGCAAACCCCACCGAAAGTCCTTTCCTGTGCGGATTTGATGACCAACAGGTACGAATATGCTAGGATGACCAAGATACTTCATATCCCTGTATGTCGAAGTGAGTTCATTCCTATGAGATGTATAAAGATACCACTATTTCTAGATAGGATATCCACCAATCTTGTAATGAGGATCACCCTATGAATGTCACGATCCTAGATTTTGTGCTTAGTAGGATTAGACCACCAGGTAGTATAGGCTACCAAAAGCTAGCTCATCCACATGCAAATATTGGTTTGCCCACATGCAAAAGCTAATGTGACAGACATATTGTCATGCATAAGGATACCGCCATTAATAGATAGACTATCCACCAAACCTGTAATGAGGATCACCTTATGGCTTTCCGAATGCTAGGAATTCTAGGGATTCAAGCTCAAGCTCCCTTATTTTCTTCAATTTTATTGGGATACTTGATCATGTGTAGTGAATATAATTACTGTCTATTTTATATTTTTTTTTCTTTGAGCAAGGGATTTGGGGAGTGGTGATGACCACTATTTATATTGCTTTTGCTTTTTTGCTTTTTGTGGGATTTTACTTTTGAACTTTTGGGATTTTAATTTTTTTTTGAACTTTTGGGATTTTGGGAATTGGGATTTTTGATAGTGGTGAAAACCACTGTTTATTTTGGGGAATTGGGTAGGGAAGAGCTTGTCCTTTTGCCAATTCTCAACATTCTTGAACCATTCGCATAGGGGGATGAGCAGGATAAAATTTTTGCTTAAAGCAACCTAGATCACTTTATGGGTTTCATCTTTCCTTGTGTAAAAATGGGATTTATTAATGTGTAAATGTGTTGGGATTTGTTGTATACAAGGTATAATCTAAGCAAGACTCTACCTCCTAAAAATCATGATAAATTTCTACAAAATTTGAAAAGAAAACTAGAGATGGCCGAGTGACTAAAAATCGTACAGACATTCTAGAATAAATGACTATGTGACAGGAGACAGACACTGTTATTACCAATGTAAAATGTAGGTGAACCTGATAAGTGAAAAACTAAAATTATACGAATAAATATTTTGACATAATTGTTTTTTTTGGACCGATGAAAGATGTATAGTCTTAGTGCTGGACACGTATGAGCAACTCTATATTGCAAAGTGCAATAATGAGTATGCCTAATACAAATGATTTTGATAATGAAATGAGATGCAATGTAATGAAATGCAATATGATATTTTTGTGTTTTTGATGTTTTGATGATGTTTGAAGATGCAATGAGATGCAATATTTTTGTATTTTTGATCGATATATCGATATATATATATATATATATATATATATATATATATATATATATATATATATATATATATATATATATATATATATATATATATATATATATGATGTTTTTGGATTTTTGATTGATATATATGTACCTGTGACCAAAGGGCTTATTGGGGTATTTGGGATGACCAAAGGGCTTATGGGTGCCTTTGGGGCTTTTTAGGTGACCTAGACAGTCATAGACCGCCTAGGAGCATTTTGGGTTGACCAAGCGGGTTAAAGGTACCCTTGGAGCATTTTGGGGTGACCTAGACGGTTATAGACCACCTAGGAGCATTTTAGGTTGACCAAGCAGGTTGTAGACACCCTTGGAGAATTTTGAGATGACCTAGATGGTCATAGACTGCCTAGGAGCATTTAGGTTGACCAAGTGGGTTGCAGGTACCCTTGGAGCATTTTGGGGTGACCTAGATGGTCATAGACCACCTAGGAGTATTTTAGGTTGAGCCACAACACTCTAGGCATGTAAAGACCACAAATGAAGGATGTTCAAGGGTTTAGGATCCTCAACTCCTTCAAGGGAGTCTAGGCGGTAAGTTCTAGGTCCTATCTAACTAGTAATGACAAAAGGACCTAACTAGTTTACCGCAAACTTATCCCTCAGATGGGGTGGTAAATTAGAATTCTATTGGTTTTCTTTTAGAACAAGGTCACCAACCTAAAAATCTCTAAGATGGACTTTCATATTGTAGGCTCTCTTAAGTCGCTCTTGATAGATGCATAAGTGCTCAAGAGCATTAATGCAATGTTCATCAAACAACGTAAGCTGATCTAGGCAAGCCTTCCACGTTTTGTCATCATCAATGAAATCCTGCATGGATATGTGCAGCGATGGGATTTCTAGATCTAGAGGTATGACTGCTTCGGTGCCATACACTAGTGAAAATGGAGTAGACCCAGTGGGCGTTCAAATTCTAGTGTGATAGGTAAATAGAGCAAGGGGTATTTGCATATGCCAATCGGTGTGATTCTATTTAATAGTTTTCTTGAGAATAGTAATCAATGTTTTGTTGGAAGCCTCTGCTTGCCCATTTGCTTGTGAATAGTAAGGTGTCGAAAAGTTGTGCTGGATGTTATACTTAGTTGTCAAAGCATGCACATATTTATTCTTAAATGACGTCCCATTATCCAAAATGATATTGGATGGAATACCAAAATGATAAATGATATTATGCAATATAAACTTCGCGATGTAGGGTCATGTTATAGTGGTAAGGGGTATCACTTCCACCCACTTTGTAAAATACTCAGTAGCCATAATGATAAATGTGTGATGACCCAAGGATGCGAGGGAAATTTTACTAATTAAATTCAATCCCCATTGCAAAAATGACCAAGCCAATTAGATCGGTTGTAAGGTCTGATAAGGTACATGTGTCAAGTTAGCATGGTACTGACACTTCATGCACTTCTTCACATATGCACAACAATCTCACTCTAAAGATGGCCAATAATAGCCCATGAAAAGAATGCACTTTGCGATGGCCATACCGCTAAAATGGTCACCGCATGTACCATCGTGTGCTTGGGCAATTGCCCAAGTCGACTCTTGATTCTCTAAGAAATGAAGGAGAATCCTTTTATAGCTTTGATGATACATAATATCTCCTAGTAAGACATTTTTTTGCCTTCCATTTGAATATTATTTTAGTAGTGTGTAACAATCCAGGAGCAAGATTACCAAGCTTTAGATACTCCCTAATTTGTGTGGACCAGTCCTGTTGTGAGGAATCCTCGAGCACGTGAATTGCCTATCCCTATTGAAATTCATCCCGAGAAAATGTTGAGTGGAAAAGAACTTGTAAGAATAGCATATTACTGCTATCAAAAGGGGCTTGAGGGAACAAAGTTCCCCAATCGACATTATTTAAGCATTTGTGAATGTGCAAGAATCTCTTTTGATGAGGTTCAATTTGAATCAAGTGGACTTTCGGTGTGGCTTGAGTGTTCTCACACTCAACCATAGATTGCGAGAGTGTTTTGACTTGAATGGTTGTCATCCCATCAGTAGGGTTCTATGGTATCAAGGATCCTAGGGAGGCTATTGTATCCACAAAATGATTAGACGATCGAGGGAGCGCCTCGATGTCATACCATTTGAACTTTGCCAAGAATTTATTCATAAGGGCTTTGTAGGCTTGCCGAACTGGGCACTTGCATTGGTAGATCCCTTTGACTTGGTTAACAATGAGCAAGGAGTCACCAAAAATATTAAGCTTGGTGATTTTCATGGCGATAGCCGTTTGAAGACCTATGAGCAAGGCTTCATACTCGACATTGTTTTTGGTGCACGGGAAGTTGAGTTTAAATGATAGGGGTATGGGAGCCCCATGCGGTGTGAAAAACAAGATTCTTGTGCCACCCCCTTGATTGCATTTGAAGCCATCAAAAAATAGAGTCATCTCTACCTCGACTTAGCCTCGTTATAATTAGGCAATTTTGATATTTGGAAGACTCCATCATTAGGAAGATCCATGCTAAGAGGTTGATCATCCTAGAGAGGAGCCTCTGTGAGTTGATTGGTGATGACTTGACCCTTAATTGATTTTTTTTCCAATAAATTCTAGGTTGAAATCTATCAACAACATGATCCATTTAACCGTGTGACTATTATGATAAGTGTGACTCATCATGTATTGCAATGGATTCTCTTTAGATACAACATATGTGGTATGGCTAAGCATGTAACGTCATAGCTTCTTGGTGGAAAAAACCATCACTAGGCATAAATTCTCAATGTATGCGTACTTGATCTCATAGCTGACTAGGGTGCGGTTGAGATAGTAAGTAACCTATTCCTTATGCAGTTCATTGTTTTGGGCTAACATGGTGCGCAATGCAATATCAATGGCTTAGATGTACAAGAAGAGTGGCACTCCTAGTCTAGGTGGGGCTAATACTAGCAACGAAGCCAGGTACTAATTTATTGCATCAAAGGCCTCCTGACACTCGTTATCCTAATGGAATGCGACCCCCTTATGCAATAAATTATTCATGGGTTGACACTTGTTCGATAGTTACACTATGAATCATTTGATGGACGTGATCTTACCATATAGACTTCAAAGTTGCTTGATGGTAGTCGGGGGAGGCATCTCGAGGATGGCCTTTACCTTGTTAGGGTCCACTTCGATGCCTCGTTTAGAAACTATAAATCCCAAGATTTTTCTAGATGTGATGCAAAAGATGCACTTCTTGGGGTTTAGTCTCACATTATGCTCAATAAGGCGATCGAGGACTTTGCGTAGGACATCGAGATGCTCATGGCGTAACTAAGATTTAGCCAATAAGTCATCCATATAATATTCTAAAATATTATGCATGTAGTCATGGAAAATGTATGTCATGGCATGCTGGTAGGTGGCATCGATGTTTTTAAGGCCAAAAGACATGATCTTATAGCAAAATATTCCCCAAGGTGTTGTAAACCCTATTTTGAGCTGATCCTCTGGGTTGATACGAATATGATTGTACCTAGAGAAACCATCCATAAGGGATAACATTTTGTGGCCCACTATGGCATCTACTAGGGCATAGATGCTTGGCAAATGAAAATCATCCTTAGGACTTGCTTTGTTTAGGTCTTGAAAATCGATGTAAATGTAAATCCTCCCATCAGGATTCTTGATGGGAACCATGTTGGACAACCATGGTGGATGGTCTATACAAATGAAAAACCTGACATCCAACAACTTTTATAGCTCATATTTGACCATTAGGGCTATTTTTGGATGCATATTTCTTAGATTTTTCTTGATAGGCTTGGCCTTGGGATCAAGCATCAAATTGTGGGTGACTAGATTTGGATCCAATCCCGGCATGTCTTTGTAAGACCATGCAAAAGTTGCCTTCTTCTCTATGAGAAGGGCTATGTAATTGACTTGATGTTTGGGGGATAAAATTTACCCTAGATTGATACATTGTGTAATCTTTAGATCTAAGCTGATATCTTTGTCAATTGTAGGCTTGATTGATATATGCGACCCCTCCTCTTGTTAGTATCACAATGACACTGAGAGGGGGGGTGAATCAGTGTATCTCTTGTTACTTCAATCTTCAACTCTTAAAGCCGAAACAATGAAAACTTAAAACCAAATTAAGCAAATATAACAAGATAACATCACACAACATAAGATGTACCGAGGTTCACCGATTTGGATAATCCTCAAAATGATTGTTTGGACTCCCATCCAAATCCAGCCTTTGCAAAGCACCAACTTTACAATCAATTTACCAACACCCACTGGAAGGAGCACCAACCCTTGATTTACCAGCACCAACTGGAAGGAGCACCAACCCCTGATGCTAAGCACCAACTTGGACTTCAATTTTGAAACTAGAAGATTGACATAAAAATGCCTTCACTTTTACAAGACCTTGACTGGTCTATTTCTTACCCAACATCGCCCATAATTCACAAAACACACACCCTTCTCGCTCGCCTATCATGCACTTCATAAAATAAAATCCCCTCCTAAAATTCTCCAAGCAACACTCCTTTTATAACTATCTTTTCTCTTTGTAACTCCAATTGTAACTCCTTCTTTATGTAACTCCTTTTGTATATATTGAGAAGGCATTTCATCAAACACGTCACATGCAAATAATTGACACCATATTATCCTACCATGACTATTCATTTTCTTAGTCATGACTGTTCATTTTCTCCTTCGATGACTGTTAGTTTTCTCCTTCATGACTGTTCATTTTCTCCTTCGATGACTGTTCTTTTTCTCCTTCAATGACTGTTTGTTTTCTCCTTCATGACTGTTCGTTTTCTCATTGCATGACTGTTCATTTTCTCTTTGCATGTCTATTCATTTTCTCTTTGCATGACTGTTCATTTTCTTCTTGCATGACTATTCGTTTTCTCTTTCCCTTATGCATGCACGTGTTTTGGTTTCCGAAAAGGCTTTTCGTTTCTATTTTTAGGCCCTTCGTTTCCTTTTCTCCACATGGGTATGCATCCGCTTATTTCCATGTGTAATGACCATCTTAAATGATTTCAAATCATTAAAGATTCCTTATGTAACGTTTTGTCTTATTCATTGAATTTTGTCCTTATGTGACAAATTACCTTATTCAATCTTCAATTTATTCCTTATAGGTCCACGTCACTATGCAGTCTTTAGTTTAACTATCATGGTGTTCATTATTAATATCAGATGCACTGTCAACTACTCTGTTCTTTTGGCGAGAATGCAACATGTCACGATATCGTGACACTTTTGTTTCTTTGCCTGCCTGCCCTTTTTGAGTCGCAAAAATGCGACATGTCATGATATCGTGACACTTTTGTTTCTCTACCTGCCTATCCTTTTTGAGTCATGAAAATGTGACATGTCATGATATCGTGACACTTTTGTTTCTCTGCCTGCCTACCCTTTTTGAGTCGTGAAAATGCGACATGTCGCGATATCGCGACACTTTTGTTTCTCTGCCTACCTACCCTTTTTGAGTCGTGAAAATGTGACATGTCGCGATATCACGACACTTTTATTTCTTTGCCTGCCTGCCATTTTTGAGTCGCAAAAATGTGACATGTCACGATATCGTGACACTTTTATTTCTCTGCTTGCCTACCTTTTTGAGTCGCAAAAATGTGACATGTCGTGATATCGCGACACTTTTGTTTCTTTGCCTGCCTGCCCTTTTTGAGTTGTGAAAATGTGACATGTCGCGATATCGTGACACTTTTGTTTCTCTGCCTACCTGCCCTTTTTGAGTCACAAAAATCGACATGTCGTGATATCACGACACTTTTTCTTTCTTGCTCTTTCTCTTTGCTTTGGACCGCGAAAATACAACATGTCGTGATATCGCGACACTTTTTTCTCCTTGCTCTTTCTCTTTGCTTTGGCCCGCAAAAATGCAACATGTCGCGATATCGTGACACTTTTTCTCCTTGCTCTTTCTCTTTTCTTTGGCCTGCAAAAATACAACATGTCGCGATATCACAACAATTTTTCTCCTTGCTCTTTCTCTTTGCTTTGGCCCGCGAAAATACAACATGTCGCGATATCGCGACACTTTTTATCCTTGCTCTTTCTCTTTGCTTTGGCCCACGAAAATACAATATGTCATGATATCATGACACTTTTTCTCCTTTCTCTTTCTCTTTGCTTTGGCTCGTGAAAATACAACATGTCACGATATCGTGACACTTTTTCTCCTTGCATTTTCTCTTTGCTTTGGACCACGAAAATGCAACATGTTGTGATATCGCGACACTTTTTCTCCTTGCATTTTCTCTTTGCTTTGGACCGTGAAAATGCAACATGTCGTGATATCATGACACTTTTTCTCCTTGCATTTTCTCTTTGCTTTGAACCGTGAAAATGCAACATGTCACGATATCGCGACACTTTTTCTCCTTGCATTTTCTCTTTGCTTTGGACCGCGAAAATGCAACATGTCGTGATATTGCGACATTTTTTTCTCCTTGCATTTTCTCTTTTCTTTTGGCCATGAAAATGCAACATGTCACGATATTACAACACTTTTTCTTTCATGTTCTTTCTCCTCTCTTTTTGCCACGAAAATGCTACATGTCGCGATATTGCGACACTTTTTTTCTTGTGGTGTTTTACTTGTTCTTTGATCTTTAGCATATGGGCCACTTCGGTCTTCTTGGAAAATATGCAAAAAGGTGGGTAAACTTCCTCATAAGAATTTAACATCACTGTACATACTCTGAATAACTTCTGAACTATCCATTGCATTAACCAATCTATTTGACTGTGTTGACAACAATGACAATACTGTCGCTGCTCCTTACTCAACAATCTCCCCCTTTGGAATTATTGGCAACACACGTGCAATTTCCTGTAACTCTTCTCCCCCTTTGACAACAATATCAAAGGGTTGCTGCAAACTCCCCCTGAGTCCATGCAAAACATTCTCAGGCAAAAATTATTACACTTAGCAAAAATCACAAACATGAGCAAAAAGATAAACAAATACACAAATGCTCCCCCTAAGAATGTGGTCTTGATAGCTAGTCAATTCTTGGGAAGCGTGACCACTCCCAATTTATTGCGAAGGTACTCAAAGACTTCCTTGGGCAATGGTTTTGTGAATATATCCGCTACTTGCTCTGTTGTTGGAACAAAATCCAACTTAACCTCACCTTTCGCAACTTTCTCCTTTAAAAAGTGATATCGGATAGCAATATGTTTTGTGCGAGAATGCATAATCGGATTCTTTGAAATATTAATGGCACTGGTGTTATCACACTTAACTAAAATTGGCTCACTGAAGTTAATACCAAGATCTTTCAAGGTTTGTTTCATCCATAATACCTATGTACAACACGTTGTTGCTGCAATATATTCTGCCTCTGCTGAGGATAAGGAGACTGACTCTTGTTTCTTACTGTGCCACGTGACCAACCTATCTCCAAGATAGAATGCACCTCCACTGGTACTATTTTTGTCATCTACACATCCTACCCAATCTACATCTGAATATGCAATAAGGGTGAAGTCCTTACCTTTCGGATACCATAACCCATACTCCATAGTACCCTTGAGGTATCGAAGAATCCTCTTCACTGCTGTCACATGAGTCTCCTTGGGACTAGCCTAAAATTGTGCTACCATGCATACTACCTACAAAATATCTGGTCTGGTAGCCTTCAAGTACAGTAAGCTCCCAATCATAGATCTATACATGATTTGATCAACATGTGGAGATTTGTCATCCTTGCTCAACTTGCAACCTGTCGTCATGGGAGTGCTAACTGGCTTACAATCCTCCATTGTGAATTTTTTTAACATCTCTTTCACATATTTAATTTGAGAAATAAATATGCCCTTCTCATTTTGATTAACTTTGAAATTCTTGTAAACTACTAAAGCCAAAAACATTCTAATTGCCTCTAGTCTAGCCACAGGTGCAAAGGTTTCCTCAAAGTCAATACCTTCAACTTGTGCATAGCATTTACATATCAATCTTGCTTTATTCCTGACTACCTGTCCGTATTCATTCAATTTGTTTTGAAAGACCTATTTAGTATCGATTATATTTTTATTTGTACGTCTTGGTACTAACTCCCAAGTTTTGTTTTTCTTGATCTGATCTAATTCTTCATTTATTGCCTTCATTCAACTTTCATCTTTGCTTGCGTCAGCAACATTTTTGGGCTTAATGCTGGATAATAGAGAGTAGTTGTTTACTACTCTTCTTCTTGTCTGAACACCAACTGTGGGGTCTCCCTGAATATTTGTACTCAATTTGTATTGATGTAACTTCATGATCATGTAGCCGCTTTGAATGCAATAATAAAATGTGAGCTTTCTGATTTTGCACGTGAATTAAATATTTTCACCAAAGCATCATAATAGATCTAACAATCTTCACATCAATGTGTAGTACAAATACACACTGCTTTTATCGAAACACATATATGCAGCTAGGGCAACATTCTTTCACTAAACCAAATTATCAAAATTGTTATAATCCATAAATTTGAACAATGGTAGTAAGAACCATCAAAAGTACAACACTGACATATAGCAATACTACAAATGGTGACAACTCTAAATTTAATCAACACCCTTCACGATACCTCCACAAACAACTACATGAACTGAAACACACTTTGACAACTATACGACAACTCCCCCTAACTACTTGCCTTTCATCCTCAGATAACCAAACAAATACATAGGAGCATTAAAATAAAACTTTAATATTGCTCCCCCTGAGGATGTGCTACCTAGAGTTGCTTAGTGCAATAGAGGAGTAGTCTCCTTCAGTCCAAGGAGACACGATTTCCTTTCTTCTTTCTTTCTCCACTCTGGTTTGATTATAGTTTTGGGCTCTTGTTTTGAATTTTCTTTTTCAGTAGCTTGTGCATGTTTTTCGAGAAATTTTCTATTTTGTCTCATTCCATTTGGTTGAAATTTTCTTCCCTGAAATTGATTTGATGCAAATGTACTTCGACAATTTCTTGCAATGTGCCCAAAATTATGACAGTTATAACATTCTACTACATAATCCATCAAAGGTGAAAAAACATTTCTACTGGGTGGTTGTCTCTTGTGCATCCTTGATGGATGATTATTTTCCTTTCTTTGATGCACATGATTTCTTCCCTGTCTGTGTTGCATTCTTTGTGTTTGATGAAATCTACTATCTTGCCTTAGATTAGATACAAAAGTTCTTGGACAAAACCTTGCTATGTGCCCATGACCATTACATTTAAAACATTGCACATGGTGTTCAATCAAAAAAATAGATGTATTTCTACCAACATAACTCTTTGATCTATTATTCAATCCACAATAAATTGCCTTGTGACCATAATGATTGCATCTAAATCAATAGCCATTAAAAGCATTATTATGAATAAAGTGAGAGTGATAGAACCTCTTTTGTTGTGGTTGCTTTGTTGTAGATCTCCTTTGAGATTTTCTTCCTTTTGAAGATTCAGCTTCAAGCTTTTATTGCTTTGATCCTTCAGTAGTGGACTTCTTCTTCTTTGTAGATTTAGAATATGAAGGTTGTTCAGCTTCACATCCAAGACCAAGCTTACCCATGGAGCTTCTTTGTTGCCTTATCATTTTATCTAGAAACTTTGTGCTCTTCTCAAATTTGAGATTTGTATTGGCCTCTTCTAGTTTTTTCCTCAATAAAACAATCTCCTCTTCTTGTTTGTAGCAAACAATCTCTTTTTCATTGATCTATGACCTGAGAGTTTCTTCAATCCTTTTGGACTCTTCTACTTGCAGCTTTAGATCACTAATAACTTTGTTAGATTCCTCTTCATGTTTGCTACATACATCGCCTTTATCATCCAGGTGTGACTTCAAGGCTTCTTCTATTTTCTTGGATTTATGAATTTGTAAGAAGAGATCTTCAATATTATCCCTATATTCTTCCAACTTCTTGGACAATATTTTGTTCTTTTTCCTTTCTATATCCAACTCTTCAAGTGCAGCGATCAACTCACCTTCTAGATCTACTTCAACCTTAAGGTTTTCATCACATACTTCAAAATTCACTCCTATATTTTTTAGTTCAATTTTCTCTTCCACAGGAACTGAAACTAACTAAGATGCCTTATTGGAGGAGGATCTATTCTTCTTACCCATTGCATACTAATCCAAGATCAACCCTAGCTGATTTAACCTAACAAGGGAAACTAGATATGATACCAATTGTTAGTATCACAATTACATTGAGAGGGGGGGTGAATCAGTGTATCTCTTATTAATTCAATATTCAACTCTTAAAGCCAAAAAAATGAAAACTTAAAACCAAATAAAACAAATATAACAAGATAACATCACACAACATAAGATGTACCGAGGTTCACCGATTTGGCTAATCCTCAAAATGACTGTTTGGACTCCCATCCAAATCCGACCTTTGCAAAGCACCAACTTTACAATCAATTTACCAGAACCCACTAGAAGGAGCACCAACCCCTGATTTACCAGCACCAACTGGAAGGAGCACCAACCCCTGATGCCAAACACCAACTTGGACTTCAATTTTGAAACTAGAAGATTGACATAAAAATGCCTTCACTTTTACAAGACCCTGACTGGTCTATTGCTTACCCAAAATCACCCACAATTCACAAAACACACACCCTTCTCGCTCTCCTATCATGCACTTCACAAAATAAAATCCCCTCCTAAAATTCTCCAAGCAACACTCCTTTTATAACTATCCTTTCTCTTTGTAACTCCTTTTATATTCTCATATGCCACTTGTCAATTGTAACACCTTCTTTCATATTCTCATATACCACTTGTCAATTGTAACTCCTTTATGTAACTCCTTTTGTATATATTGAGAAGGCATTTCGTCAAACACGTCACATGCAAATAATTGACACCATATTCTCCTACCATGACTATTCATTTTCTCGGTCATGACTGTTTATTTTCTCCTTCGATGACTGTTCGTTTTCTCCTTCATGACTGTTCATTTTCTCATTCGATGACTGTTCGTTTTCTCCTTTGATGACTGTTCTTTTTCTCCTTCATGACTGTTTGTTTTCTCCTTGCATGACTGTTCATTTTCTCTTTGCATGTCTATTCATTTTCTTTTTGCATGACTATTCGTTTTCTCCCTACATGACTGTTCATTTTCTCTTTCCCTTATGCATGCATGTGTTTTGGTTTTCGAAAAGTCTTTTCATTTATATTTTGAGGCCCTTCGTTTCTGTTGTAATCACAATGAAACTGAGAGGGGGGGTGAATCAGTGTGTTCTTTAAAAACTTCTAAAACAATTAGATTATAAAACCAGCAGTAGTTTAAAGCAGATAAAAGAGATACTAAATGCATCAAGAAAGCATCACACATAACACAACATTTTAACGAGGTTCACCAATGTGGCTACTCCTCAAAAAACTTGCTTGGACTACCATCCAAATCCAGCCAATGCAAAGCTACAACTTTACATAATCCTTTACCAGCACCAACTGGAAGGAGCACCAACCCCTTAACTTTATCTGCTTCAACAGAATGGAGCACCAACTCCTATTTTACCAGCACCTACTGGAAAGAGGCACCAACCCCTTAATTTGCCAGCACCAACTGGACAAATTGTTTACCAGCACCAACTGGAAAGAGGCACCAACCCCTTAATTTGCCAACACCAACTGGACTTCAATATTGAATAAAAAAATGTTTGACATATACCTTTGTTATTGCAAGACTCTAACTGGTCTACATCACCTTTGCAATCTCTGTGCACTCTGCTCTCTCTTGCACAATCACTTCACACGCTTTGCTGCACTGCTACAGCCAGACTTTGCAATCAACTTTGCCCTTCGCGCTTCTCTGCACACTCTGCTTTCTCTGCGCACACGCTTCACACACTCTGTGTCATTTCACATTCTGCTCTCTGCTCAACATGAACTTCACTTTCACAAACACTATGCTCGCATTCGCACTTTATCTTTACACCCCATCTTTCAAACTCGAAGAACCCTTGCTTTTATAGAAGAAATTTTAGAAACAAACCCTAGAAGAACGTCGATTGAGAAACCCTAGAATTTGTCAGCTGCCAAACCCTAAAATCTGTCGGCCCAGATTTAACTTTGTCGGCCTCAAACTCTTCTCCACCTTCGTCACCTTCCTGTAGCTTATTGCCACGAAATAGTAACACGTCGGCCCTTTTAATTTAAATTTTAAATAAAATAAAATTTAAACTAAATATTTAAAATTAAATATCTTCATCACCGGGGCATCTTTTTCAACGAAACGAAGAGCCAACTTGGGTTTTAAGAAAAACCCATTTCAAATCTATTATCCATGGTTTTAAATAAAACTTTTTATTTTGACTGCCTTGGTTTTCACAAAGAACCTTTAAAATTTAAACTAAATATTTAAAATTAAATATCTTCATCACCGGGCATCTTTTTCAATGAAACGAAGAGCCAACTTGGGTTTTAAGAAAAACCCATTTCAAATCTGTTATCCATGATTTTAAATAAAACTTTTTATTTTGACTGCCTTGGTTTTCACAAAAAACCTTTTCGCTTCTTGACATCTCAAGTTCTGAAGACTTCTTCTTCTCATTCCGAATTATGTTTTCTGTTTCTGTGCATCTATCATTTAAGGACTCATGATCTGACTAACTTTTGAACTTTATCCTCTCGCATCCGAGTGACTTCTAAACCGCTCGTCCATTGCATCATTAGAACTAACTGACTGTATTGACAACAATGAAAATCCTCCTGCAACACCTTGCTCAACACTGAACTCCTATCCATTGTACTTTGGCTGCACCTTGCTGTTCAATAAACTCTTGTCCATTGCATCAATAAATATGTCTGACTGTGTTGACAACAATATGGACAACAATGACAATCCTCCTGCAACACCTTGCTCAACACTGAACTCCTATCCATTGTACTTTGGCTGCACCTTGCTGTTCAATAAACTCTTGTCCATTGCATCAATAAATTTGTCTGATCGTGTTGACAACAATGACAATACTGTTTGCTGCACTTTGCTCAACAATCTCCCCCTTTGGAATTGTTGGCAACACATGTGCAATTTTCTTGTAAATCTTCTCCCCCTTTGACAATAATACCAAAGGGTTGCTGCAGACTCCCCCTGAGTCTATGCACAACATTCTTAGACACAAATTATTACAATTAGCAAATATTCCAAGCATGAACAAGAAGAAAAACAAATACACAAATGCTCCCCCTGAGTCCAAGACCACTTCATTTCACTGATTGACAACATCATGATAAGCATAATAGGCATCAATAAAATCAACAATGTGAATAGCAGCAATAACAAGTGAATGACACCATCACCGTCAACTTCACCAATATAACATGTGTAAGAACATGACTGAACCACTGTCTTCTGTGCAATTACCCTCTGTTGCTTTGCAAACTCAAACTTGTCTACTGTTAGTGAAGGCATACAATAATCTTATATAGCCAGCTTTTTGTTCTGCAATGCCAGCAACATCTGCATACAACTTCACCATGCATCTTGGATATATTCTCAACAAGCTTGAACCCAATGACAGTTGTTTGTCTCTCTCTGCAGTGAGAATCCAGCAGGCTACCTCAATCCACTTTCAACTCTGTGCAAGTACCAAACATATTCATCACCAGGCTAGAAATCATCTGGCTGCTCATTAAAAAACTTTTTCTTCAATCTTCCCAATCAACATGCTGATTTCACTTTTGTCAACAGAATTGACAAGTGACTCACATCTCGTACCAATTTTTGTCCAACGACTGCAATTTTATCGCCAACTCTTACTTTCAACTATGCATGTCGGAAGAAGACATTTTGTCAAACACTTTATGGCCAACCGTAGTGCACCTTACTCAGCCTCAAGCTTCTTATCCTTGGACTGGCATTAAATCAATAGTTAAAACAAAACCGTCTCGTGAATTAAATATATTCACCAAGGTGTCATGAAAGATCCGGCAATCTTCACATCAAAGAGTAAAAACAAATACATGCTGCTCGAAACACAAATACACAGTTAGGGCAAGCATTCTTTCGTTGAGCAAATTATCCGGACTATTATGATTCGTAATTTTGAACAAGTGGTATTAAGAATCATCAACAAGTACAACAGATGACATATCTCAAAACTACCAATGGTGACAACTCTCAAATTAAACACCACACTTCACGGCATTTCCACAAACCACTATATAAACTGAAAAACACACTTTAACAACTATACAACATTAACCCGATCGCTTACCTTTCATCCTCGGATACCTAGACAAATACATAGGAGCATTAAAATAAAACTTTAATATTGCTCCTCCCGAGGATGTGCCACCCGGAGTTGCTTAGAGCAATGGCGAGTAGCCTCCTTCAGTCCAAGGAGACACAATTTCCTTTCTTCTGTCTTTCTCCGGACTTTCCTGAACTTGGGCTTGGGTTTTTCAACAACATCCCTATTTTGCTCCTGTTCGTGAACTTGAACATTTCTCTTGTGGGGTTGTCTCTTGTGCATTCTTGATGGATGATTATTTTCTTTTCTTTTATGCACATGATATGTTCCTTGTTGGTGTTGTCCTCTTTGTGTCTGATGAAATCTAGGGTTTTGCCTTAGATTAGATATAGAAGTGCTTGGACAGAACCTTGCTATGTGCCCTTGACCGTTGCATTTAAAACATTGCACATGTTTTATTCCCTGTCTGTATTGCATTCTATGTGTATGATGAAATCTATGGTATTGCCTTAGATTGGATACGGAAGTGCTTGAACAAAACCTTGCTATGTGCCCATGGCCATTACATTTAAAACATTGCACGGGGTGTTCACTCAAAAAAATAGAAGTATTTTTATCAGAATAACTCTTTGATCTATTGTTCAGTCCACAATAAATTGCCTTGTGACCAAAGTGGTTGCATTTAGAACAATAGCCATAAAAAGCATTATTATTAAAAGAGTGAGAGTGAGAGAACCTCTTTTGTTGTGGTTGCTTTGCTGTAGATCTTCTTTGATATTTTCTTCCTTTTGAGGATTCAGCTTCAGACTTTTCTTGTTTCAATCCTTCAACCGAGGACTTCTTCTTCTCTTCATATTTGGAGGATGAAGGTTGTTCAACTTCATATCCAAGACCAAACTTAGCTGTGGAGCTTCTTTGTTGATTTATCATTGTATCTAGCAACTCTGTGCTCTTCTCAAATTTGAGATTTATATTGGCCTCTTTTAGTTGTTTCTTCAATGAAACAATCTCTTCTTCTTGTTGGCAGCATACAGTCTCTTTCTCATTGATCTGAGACCTAAGAATATCTTCAATCCTTTTGTTCTGTTCTACTTGCAGCTTTAGATCAACAATAACCTGTTTATATTCCTCTTCACTTGTGCTGTATACATCATTCTTATTATCCAGCTGTGTCTTCAAGGCTTCTTTTTTGAACTTGTAGGAAGAGATCTTCAATCTCATCCTCATATTCTTCTAATTTCTTGGACAGTATTTTGTTCTTTTTCTTTTCTATTCTCCACTCTTCAAGAGCAGATATCAACTCTCCTTCAAAATCTACTTCAACCTCAAGATTTTCATCACAAACTTCAGGATTCACTTCTTCTACCTTTTTCGGTTCAAATTTCTCTTCTACAGGAACCGAAACTGACTGGGATGCCTTTTTGGATGAGGATCTATTCTTCTTAGCCATTGTGTACTAATCCAAGATCAACCCTGACTGATTTAGCCAAAATTGGGAACCTGGCTCTGATACCAATTGTTGTAATCACAATGAAACTGAGAGGGGGGGTGAATCAGTGTGTTCTTTAAAAACTTCTAAAACAATTAGATTATAAAACTAGCAGCAGTTTAAAGCAGATAAAAGAGATACTAAATGCATCAAGAAAGCATCACACATAACACAACATTTTAACGAGGTTCACCAATGTGGCTACTCCTCAAAAAGACTGCTTGGACTACCATCCAAATCCAGTCAATGCAAAGCTACAACTTTACATAATCCTTTACCAAGCACCAACTGGAAGGAGCACCAACCCCTTAACTTTATCCGCTTCAATAGAATGGAGCACCAACTCCTATTTTACCAGCACCTACCGGAAAGAGGCACCAACCCCTTAATTTTCTAGCACCAATCTGGACAAATTGTTTACCAAAGACCAACCGGAAAGAGGCACCAACCCCTTAATTTGCCAGCACCAACTGGACTTCAATATTGAATAAAAAAATGTTTGACATATACCTTTGTTATTGCAAGACTCTAACTGGTCTACATCACCTTTGCAATCTCTGTGCACTCTGCTCTCTCTTGCACAATCACTTCACACGTTTGTTGCACTGCTATGACCGTGACTTTGCAATCAACTTTGCCCTTCGCGCTTCTCTGCACACTCTGCTTTCTCTGCGCACACGCTTCGCACACTCTGTGTCATTTCACATTCTGCTCTCTGCTCAACACGAACTTCACTTTCACAAACACTATGCTCGCATTCGCACTTTATCTTTACACCCCATCTTTCAAACTCGAAGAACCCTTGCTTTTATAGAAGAAATTTTAGAAACAAACCCTAGAAGAACGTCGACTGAGAAACCCTAGAATTTGTCAGCTGCCAAACCCTAAAATCCGTCGGCCCAGATTTAACTTTGTCGGCCTCAAACTCTTCTCCACCTTCGTCACCTTCCTGTAGCTTATTGCCGTGAAATAGTAACACGTCGGCCCTTTTAATTTAAATTTTAAATAAAATAAAATTTAAACTAAATATTTAAAATTAAATATCTTCATCACCGGGGCATCTTTTTCAACGAAACGAAGAGCCAACTTGGGTTTTAAGAAAAACCCATTTCAAATCTATTATCCATGGTTTTAAATAAAACTTTTTATTTTGACTGCCTTGGTTTTCACAAAGAACCTTTAAAATTTAAACTAAATATTTAAAATTAAATATCTTCATCACCGGGGCATCTTTTTCAATGAAACGAAGAGCCAACTTGGGTTTTAAGAAAAACCCATTTCAAATCTGTTATCCATGATTTTAAATAAAACTTTTTATTTTGACTGCCTTGGTTTTCACAAAAAACCTTTTCGCTTCTTGACATCTCAGGTTCTGAAGACTTCTTCTTCTCATTCTGAATTATGTTTTCTATTTCTGTGCATCTATCATTTAAGGACTCATGATCTGACTAACTTTTGAACTTTATCCTCTGCATCTGAGTGACTTCTAAACTTCCTGTCCATTGCATCATTAGAACTAACTGACTGTATTGACAACAATGAAAATCCTCCTGCAACACCTTGCTCAACACTGAACTCCTATCCATTGTACTTTGGTTGCACCTTGTCTGTTCAATAAACTCTTGTCCATTGCATCAATAAATCTGTCTGACTGTGTTGACAACAATATGGACAACAATGACAATCCTCCTGCAACACCTTGCTCAACACTGAACTCCTATCCATTGTACTTTGGCTGCACCTTGCTGTTCAATAAACTCTTGTCCATTGCATCAATAAATCTGTCTGACTGTGTTGACAACAATGACAATACTGTTTGCTGCACTTTGCTCAATAGTTTCATTTTATCCATATGGGTATGTGTCCGTTTCTTTCCATGTGTAACGACCATCTTAAATGATTTCAAATCATTAAAGATTCCTTATGTAACATTTTGTCTTATTCATTGAATTTTGTCCTTATGTGACAATTTACCTTATTCAATCTTCAATTTATTCCTTATAGGTCTATGTCACTATGCAGTCTTCAGTTTCACTATCATGGTGTTCATTATTAATATCAGATGCATTGTCAACTACTCTGTTCCTTTGGCGAGAATGCAATATGTCATGATATTGTGACACTTTTGTTTCTCTGCCTGCCTGCCCTTTTTAAGTCGCAAAAATGCGACATGTCACGATATCGTGAAACTTTTGTTTCTTTGCCTGCCTGTCCTTTTTGAGTCATGAAAATGCGAAATGTCACGATATTGTGAAACTTTTGTTTCCCTACCTGCCTACCATTTTTGAGTCGCGAAAATGCGACATGTCGTGATATTGCGACACTTTTGTTTCTCTGTCTGCCTGCCCTTTTTGAGTTGTGAAAATATGACATGTCGCAATATCGTGACACTTTTGTTTCTCTACCTGCCTGCCCTTTTTGAGTCACGAAAATGCGACATGTCATGATATCATGACACTTTTGTTTCTCTGCCTGCCTGCCCTTTTTAAGTCACGAAAATGCGACATGTCGCGATATCGTGACACTTTTGTTTCTCCACCTGCTTGCCCTTTCCGAGTCGCAAAAATGCGACATGTCGTGATATCACGATAGTTTTTCCTTCTTGCTCTTTCTCTTTGCTTTGGACTGTGAAAATACAACATGTCGAGATATCGCGACACATTTTTTTCCTTGCTCTTTCTCTTTACTTTGGCCCGCAAAAATACATGTCACAATATCGCGACACTTTTTCTCCTTGCTCTTTCTCTTTTCTTTGGCCCGCAAAAATACATGTCGCGATATCGCGACACTTTTTCTCCTTGCTCTTTCTCTTTTCTTTTGCCCGCAAAAATACAACATGTCACGATATCGCAACACTTTTTCTCCTTGCTCTTTCTCTTTGCTTTGGACCGCAAAAATACAACATGTCACGATATCGCGATACTTTTCTTTTTGCTCTTTCTCTTTTCTTTGGCCCGTGAAAATACAAAACGTCGCTATATCGTGACACTTTTTCTCCTTGCATTTTCTCTTTGCCTTGGACCATGAAAATGCAACATGTCGTGATATCGTGAGACTTTTTCTCCTTGCATTTTCTCTTTGCTTTGGACTACGAAAATGCAACATGTCACGATATCGTGACACTTTTTCTCCTTGCATTTTCTTTTTACTTTGGACCGCAAAAATGCAACATGTCGCGATATCACGATACTTTTTCTCCTTGCATTTTCTCTTTGCTTTGGATCGCGAAAATACATGTCGCGATATCGTGAAACTTTTTTCTCCTTGCATTTTCTCTTTTCTTTTGGCCACGAAAATGCAACATGTCGCGATATCGCGACACTTTTTCTTTCTTGTTCTTTCTCTTCTCTTTTGGCCGTGAAAATGCAACATGTCGCGATATCGTGATACTTTTTTTTCTTGCAATGTTTTGCTTTTTCTTTGATCTTTAGCATATGGGCCACTTCGATCTTCTTGGAAAATATGCAAAAAGGTGGGTAAAAATCCTCATAAGCATTTAACATCACTGTACATACTCTGAATAACTTCTAAACTGTCCATTGCATCAACCGATCTATCTGACTGTGTTGACAACAATGAAAATACTATCGTTGCTCCTTGCTCAACACCTCTAACTGGTGGGGGGTAGGGATCAAATGGATGTCATCAGTTGGATTTAGATCAACAATGGAAACCTTGGGTTCCTCCTTAGTGTGGAATACATCATGAGTTGGTCATGGAGAGAGATGAAATAGCTATAGCAACTCATAACAAGGCCAGTACTCAGCAGGTGACGGGGGTGAATCTCCATGATCAAAGTCAATTACCCCTAAGTTGAGGTGCAATAGCTCCAATGGGTTATTCGGATCTCGTAATGGCTGAAAAAAATCTATGGAAATCATATTTATAGATGGATGATTTTCCCTATGTGGTTGATGGTTTTCATGGACCTTCGAATGTTGCAAGACCTGAGGAGTTGGCTGCAAAGGCAGTGGAATGACCAAAGGTGGTCGGTGTGGCTGTGGGTGAGCTTGCTCCCCTAAAGGTAGAAGTTTTTACCAGATGGGATGGTATAATGGGAACATGCGTAGATAAAACTCATCCTCGTCATCCATAGGGATGACCCATGGACATTCACCATTCGAACTATCAGAGTTCATAGGTGCTACTTCATAATTTGACTCGTCGTTAGATGTCCACTCATAAGGAGACCCCTGATCTTCTTCCTCACTATTATGGGGAAGGTTGCGTGAACATTTGCCTCTCTTGTAAGATCAAATATCATCGTGAGGTGGTTCGTCATCTCCCAAGGGCATAGGAAATTAATACCCTAGTTAACAGACATGATTGGGGTTGGCGAAAGGATCTTGTACGAGCTCATCTCTACAATCTAGAGTCATGCACTCTAAGCTATTTGTGAGGATGTCTAAGGACACAGGCTTGTTGAGTCCCAAGCCAGACTTGTCATAAAGCATTTGATATTGTAGCTAGTAAGGAACTCGAGTAACCTGCTCATACAGGCCCAACCCATAACCATGCTAGTTACAAAGGTCGAGGTACTTCAGGGAAAATTTAGTATTAGACAAGTAGTTGACATCTTCCAAGAAGGGCTCTTCATCCTCCTACTACTGATAAGGTTTGACGCCATAGTCAAGACCCCATAGATAAAAAAATTATGATTGGGAGAAGGCCATAGTCTTACACTGACTCTACAGCAAGGGTAGTTGTAACATTCCTAAAATTATGGAAGCCAGGTGCACTGTGACCTGAGCCTATAGATAGAAGAGGGATGAGATCGAGACCTAATCTAGTTCATCATTTTTCTCATGTAGTAGCTCCTCATTGTCTGGGCTAGGTATCTCCTTGGTGGAGATGGTGAATATGGTCGGTTGGACCTCATCAATAGGTCGCTTCCCCGGGTTCCTAGGTAAAGGATCCATAGGTGCACTAGGCATCTGGAGGGTTGCCGATGATGAGGATGGTACAACATGTGATGATGACAGAGTCAAACCTTGGCTAAATTTATTTGGTTGGAAATCCAGATGGGTTTATGGCAAGGTTGACTTGAGGAGCTACTGCACCATATTGTAATACTTGAAGGGCTCTAGGTTTATAGGGATGACATGAACTTACCCTTCATGGGTGTACTTGAGGTACTGGTGAGCAATGGAAGGGACACACTTCATGTCCCTGATCCATGGTCTTCCTAACAAGATATTGTATGCCATCTCACCCTCCAAGATGTGGCACAACGTTGGGATGATCTTTTTCCCTACCTAAATAGGAAGGATGATCATACTAACCATTGCAAATATGACATCATTGAATGCTCGAAGGGTGTAGGTAGATGCGACAATGTGGGATGTTGAGAGCTTCAAGTGCTTGAGAGTTGTCATAGTGATGATGTTTCTAGAAGACCTAGTTTCTATCAACACTCTCGTGTATTGTGTTTTGTTCACACATGTAATGATGTGCAAGGGAGCATCTACCATATCATTTGGAACCGATTTAAACTCATCTTATCAAAAGGTAATCATTGGTTTTGTGCATTTTCGCACATACCCCATGAAGTTGCTGAAGGATTTAGACTCCTAGGGTAGAAGCTCGATTGCTTTAAGGATCTCCATCAAGGCTTCTCTATGAGGAGGTGATTGCTGGATGAGCTTATATATGGAGAGACATGTAGATGTTGTTCTTAATGTCTGAGTGATCTTACTATTATTATGACCATAGGCCTAGGTGGGAGGCTTGACCCAGGAGGCGATAAAGCTACGATGTCAAAGGAACATCGCTCTAAGTCATAGGTGGCATGATTGGACTTAGGTACTGCCTATTCCTTGTTATAATGCTGATCATACTCATATTCCCCTGCTTAGGGGGAGCATGGTGAACCTCATTCACCTGGGGCACAAGTGTGGCCTGATCTGCATGGGCGAGAAAAGGGTCTTTAAATATCTTCATCTATTGGTTGTTTGATGTGATAGGGTTGTCCACTTGAAGAGAATTTCTATAGATAATGTCCTACACCAAGTGCTTGAACTTATAGCACATTTGCACAATATGCTCGTTTTGCCTATGAAACTTGCAATATAGGTCTTCTATATATCCTTTGGGATTTGGTACATTTGGGTCGATGGGTCAACTCTCAGGTAGGTAGATTGCATTAGCCGCTAAGAGGCACTCAAAAAATGAGTCCATAGACTTTGCAATGGGCATGAATTGTTGCTTGGGGTGACATTATTGATTTTACCCTTGATTATTCTGGTTGTCCTTGGCATAGTTCCCAGGAGTGGTATGATAATTAGGCTTTTGAGGCGATGTGACTTGTGCTGGCCCTAGGACACTAATGATAACCTGATCCACTATCACTGGATTAGGCTGCACTGGGGTGATTTTAGCGTTCTTGTTCTACTCCTTCTTGCGAGGCTTCACAATATCGACCTCTTGAATCTTGATTTCTTTGATGGTCCTAGCTTGTGCTAGGGCATCTTCAAGAGTCGCATACTGTTGTAGTTGCAACAACAAGGAGATTAGCTTCAGGCAAATATTATAAAACATCTGAGTCAACTTCAACATGGGGAGAAGATAAGGTAGCTTGGCGAGTAGGGCTCACTACCCATTGTCATAGTTTGTTATTGACTCATCGTCATATTGTTTCAACCTAGCTATATCGGCCAACATCACCTTCCTCTTGGTATTGAAGGTGAAGTGTTCTAGGAACACATCTACAAGTTGGTCCAAGTTGTGGATACTATGCTTAGGGAGTTGGTAAAATCATTATGAGGTTGGGCCAGAGAGGATAGTCACAAATTTCTGCAACAACAATACATCATCATCATGAATGCCAAAGCATTAACCCAAGAATCTAGCGACATGTTCTTGCGCATCTTCCTCTCCCTTAAAGGTAGACAAATGAGGTAGCTTAAATTTCTCTGGATAAGGGGGGTATGAATCGAAAGATGAAGGGATTGACTACGTAACTGGAATAGAGTGGGCTTTTGATAACCAAATCCAGAGATCTTTGTATCTACTTAATATGGGCACTCTAGCAATGCTTTATATGGGCTTGAGGATTTGATCTCCTTGTCCTTGCTCACATCCTGCGATGGAGGTCTAGGATCATCTAACATATTGCAAGGTAGTGGCATGTCACCCCCATACCTTGGTAAAGTGTCTCCAAAAACTCTACCTCTGGCTCATGCTCAGTGTAGGACCAATAGGTCATTTCTCAAGCCAATCTATAAAGAGGGGTATCTGCACACTGTGGTCACACCATATTTGTCCTAGGAGGCAAGTCTCGATCTGGCCTAGGAGGTCGTGGAGGCAACATTGGATAAGACCTATAAGACCTGTCTCGAATGAGTGTGGGTTGCCTCAAGTGGAATTATTACCTATGTGTGTTAGGGATAGGAACCCTCTCTCGTAAATTATTTTGGAACAACTCATTGTTCCATTATTCAATTCTTTCTTTCTCAAGCTGATGCAAGTGGTCTAGTCGTTCCTTGTTTTTTTGAAGCTGTTTAAAGTGAGTTTGATGTTTCACATATCTTGCAACTGCCTGTTTGACTTGTTTCATAGTGCAAAGCCTAGGAGACCTGTGAGTCTCGCCTTGAGTCTGACCTCATTCAAGATAATCCATGATATCTATCGTGCGCTTCCATCGATCGAGGGTCACCGTATTAACTTGAGGTTCAAGCCGAAGCATATGCTCATTATATTCAACGGGCGCATAGGTACATCGTGCATGCATGAAATACTTCTCTTGAGAAAAAATTAGGATTTCCTCATGCCTTTCTTCATGGACAAGGAAGGGCAGAGTAGAGTTGGCTCACCTTGAGTGATGAGTATCATACTCGTCAGGTTTCCTATGTTGTTGTACCCTATCAAGGTGATGTGTAGCCAAGGTCATGTCAACCTGCTTTACCCAGTGTGTGAAGTCATGCTCTAGCCTATGAAAATAAGTGTTAGCCTTAATAGGTATGTGGATGCATGGTACTTCTCTATCTACTAGCACCTCAATGCATTGTTGCCTTTCATCAAATAAGACATGATGTATCTAAATACTGGGAAAACTCTCCCAAGTAAAGTTCATCACCCCTCAGGGTGTTCTGCATAGGATACCCTCATAGGTGTGGCTCGTGCCTCACTGTCTTGGGGCTAGGGTGAGTAGAGGCTCACCAAGTATGTATGACTAGGTCCCTAGGGATATAGCAAAGATAAATCATGTCTCCTAGTCCACTCTCTATAGCTTTCACCCATGATTGGGCTTGGCTATGGGTGCACACCATTGTAACTCTCTACCAAACCCTAAGTGATTATCTTCTTTAAAAATTCTTAATGAAATAGTAAACATGAAAAGGAAACACTCAATAATATAGATTATTATATCTTTTAAGTTTTATATGTGAATCCCTAAACCATTTTGTATGTTTCATATGTGTTGTTCGTAAAAAATGACCTTGTGTTGCATGTTTGAAATCTTGTTGGATGATAATATTAAGTTTAATTGGATTTTAAATGTATACTCATAGCTCGAAAACCTGGCTATGAACTCCAGGTCACGTTATCCCACTTATAATGTGTGTTAATGAAATTTGCACACGGGCAGAGAGCACAGGTCCTTCTAGTTCCTCACCCATTTCACCCGCAGTCTACGATATACCTCTTTGAAGAGAGATACGTGCTATAACATATGGGCTATGATGGATCTTGGAATTAGCCTTGGTAAAGAACAAGGTTCATGGGATTTGGGACAATGGGTGGAGATGAAAGCCACCTCGTTGAACTCTACTAGTGGGTGGTGATGAAATCCACGTCACTATAATTTAAGTGAATCGTGGTGTGTGTGGTTCTTTTTAAGCCAAATGAGCAAAGAAGAATTCAATGATCATTCACTAAATGCATGCAAAAGATACATTTTACTTTCAGAAAGTTAGTATAAAAATAACTCACAAATGTATCTATAAATGCAAACCCTAAATGTTAGCCTACCCATTAGGTAGGCTATAAGCACACAAACCATAGAGATGCATTCCTACTTTGAATTTATTTTGATTTTTATCCTTTTATATGTTTTTGTTATTTTATTTTTAAGAAAAAGAAAAAATAACTTTTAGCCTTTCTAAAAAAGTAAAATACGCAAGAAAAACCAAATAAAAATGGTTTTTGAAAGTGCAAAACAGAGATGGAAGATTCATATGCCTACCTCATCACTGCCAAAACTTGTTATTTTTGGAATTCTGCTCATAAAGCTCTCTAGTTTCTATTCACTCTAGGGTGGGACGAATAGCAGGTCTGCATTCATTCCAGGGTAGGATGAATTCACATTCATCCTAGAGTGGCACGAATAGCAGGTCAGAGTTCATTTTAGTCTAGAACGAATAGCACCTAAAACATAAAAATATGAAAAATGAGATCCAAAAAGTCATCTAAAGAAGAAGGTACTAGGTCCCACCATCATCGCCACTGAAGTAGGGAAAAATGGTGCACCAAATTATGATATACAATATATGTATCTATGTCCTATTGCGTATGAGCACTGAACAGAAGCATGCAAGTAAGATGGAAAATATAGCAAATAACAAGAAATGGAGCAAAGTAAATTGACTTCTTATTAATTAGGCAAATCAAATCTAGGTTACAAAATTTCCCCTTGAGGGATCAAATGATTGATGCAACTGTTTACAAATCAGGTGCCATGTAGGCAATAAATCCACCTCCCAGAAGAAGAAGTAATTAAAAGGATTTGCTCAATTTTGATAGTTTTGACACAAATGACAGTTTGCTCAAGTTTTGTAAATTGTACAGTAGGGAGAAAACCATATAGATGGAATGGCAAATCATACAAGGAAATAGCAAATTGTACAGGGCGCATTGAAATTCATCCACATGCAAGGGAAATGTAATTTCAAAGTGAAATGGTGCATAGATTTGCTAACTAAGGTGTTAAACTTAGTAAAAATCCAATTTAATGTATTCAATTGTATATGGGTAGTTGTAAATAACAGATTGTCTCAAGAACCACTTTGGAACGATCTGGGCAACACTATATAAGACCCCATTTTCAAAATTATAGGTCTGGTTGCTAGAGTTAAGAGATAGTATTGGTAGTTGTTGATTCTCTAAGTTATTGCAATTACATTGATATATTTTCCATATTGTAATCGAATCCATAAAAATCAATGAGTATAATTACAATTGTGGATTACTGTGTACGATCCTGGTAATGATGAACAATGACTTGTGGATGAATATGATGTGTTTATGTTTTCTATTAATTGTTATAGATTAGTTTTATGCATTGTTGCAACCCTATGGCAGAATCTGGTACTGGTGAACTCTGGAGAATGATATAGAAGCATGGTAGAATTAAGGAAGATATATTGAGTGATGTTGTATGATTTCTAGACATAATCAGACACATAGGATCTCTCAACAAGCCGGTAAAGTTGTTTTGCCTATTGCGGAGATTGCATTGATTGGTCTATCAAACTCTTACAAAACATCCCAGAGAGAGATTGGAGCAATGGAAAATCTAGATTAGCATCATACTGTATCATTAGTTTGTATAAATCATACACCATTTTCCTTACAAATCGTACAATTTTTTTTATCCGATTTGGTAAAACAGGCGATTGATAGAAACTTACCAAATTTGGTAGTTTTGAGGAATCGACTTGATTGATTACAAAACTGTGTACGACAACCTCCAAAAATGAATTCGTCAATTTTGCTATGTGTAAGATTGTACTTTCTTTGACACTGTATAATTTGAGATCGTACAATGTAGGCATTGATGACCGTACAAGGTGAATATTGTTCGTACAAGGATAGTTCGAGTGAGCATATGATTGTACGATTTAGTAAGTGAGTTGGGTTTAACCTATTGATCATTCTTAGATCTAGAAAATACCTCCCCACCAGGAATAATCCACCCCTATGCTACATTTGGCATCATTGCCTTATCGAATCTGACATTTTTTTGTTAAAATGGGTCAATTTTGATGAAGTTGAATACTGAGACTAGAGGTGATTTTTTATGACAGACACCAGTGCATGAAACCGTGGGAGATGAGAACTAGGAGATAACATCACAGTAAGAAGGAGCACGATGATTATTCAAAGATAAAACACAAGTAACTCAGATTGTAGTACTCAAGAACTAGTTATTGAGCAAGTTTGAACATCCAAATAAGGAGACTTTGAGGTATTGTTGATAGAGACAGAAGCTGAGGTAACAAAACCTTCAAACATAGAGGCAAGAATTGACAAATAAAAAGTGTAAGACGATGAAGAGTGGATGGTGACACCTGATAAAGTGACAAAAGAGTTTCCAGAGAGTGCGAAGGATGGGAGTTAGGCACCAGAGCAACAGGGTATGAGGTCTCAAGAGGACAGACCAGGACCACCTCCCTCACATTAGTGAAGGAGGTTGCAAGGTGAAGGTGCATGAGAATTTGGTCACCGAGTGGAAAAAAAAAAAAGATACCTCAAATTAATACTTTTTATTTTTGCAGGCCAAACAAGGTGAATGGTTTCCTATTTTTGTCACATGCCTGTGCATTTAATTATCAACCCAGGGAGCTTCGTAAACTTGCGAAGAGTCGGAATTAGGCTACTACAATACCACTGGAGGGTGAATCTGCTAATCCTACGTTTGGGGGGTGTTATTGAGATGGTTGTCAATCATTCCCGCACTCCTCAATAAATTACATAAGAAGAACAAAAATAAATCTACAGAAATAAATCAAATGTACATTCTTGGAAATAAACCTACTGCAAATACTGGAACTAGTAAATTGATGAACGTTTCTATGAAAGCAATAAACTGATAAATAAACAGAAAATAAATGGGGAAGAAATACTAGCTTGGAGTGGGCCTAGGCTCCAGCAGATTCCTCCCGATCGAACACGCGCTTTAGAAATTTTGGAACTGGAATATATTTATCAATGTATTACAATCTATCTTCTGCAATTCAAAGTAGATCTTTATTAATTAATTCTATATATCTCTCAAAATGATCTGCGTGTGTTTATATAACACACCCGCAAAAATTCTATTACAAAAGTGGTTACAACAGTCGATTCTTCCCAGACTAAATTAGAACAGTCTGGCGAATGCAATCGACGTCTGGCATTCTATTCTGATGGTGGCATGTTCGTTTTGGTTTGTGCTTTGCCTGGCATCAGTAAGACATTCGGATACATTGGTGCTATCTCCAAATTAGATCTACATGACACAGAGCTAGAACTGCACCAGCCGCTGTCGTCCATGTCGTTCAACTCTGGTCAACAGGCAAAGAATCAGTGGTGCCTTTTGGTTGTAGGGAGGTGCTTGCCTTCCATTAGCGCCTTCCGGTTGTAGGGAGGCACTTACATTTTATTAGCGCCTTCTAGTTATAGGGAGGCGCTTACCCTCTATTAGTGCCTTTTGGCTGTGGAGAGGCACTTGCATTTGGTTGGTGCCTTCCAATTGCAGGGAGGCGCTTGCATTCAGACGGTGCCTTTCGACTATAGGGAGGCGCTTGTATGCAATCGACGCCTTCCGACTGCAGGGAGGCACTTGTATGCAATAGACACCTTTCAACTACAGGGAGGCACTTGTGTTCACTTGGCGCCTTTCGACTATAGGGAGGCACTTGTATTCAATCGGTGCCTTCTGACTGTAGGGAGGCGCTTGTATTCAATCGGTGCCTTCCAACTGTAGCGAGGTGCTTGTTCCCTTGGCGCCTTTTGATTGCAGGGAGGCGCCTATGTTCTCTACATTGGCTCTCGATGAAATAAAGTGCCAAGTCCATCAAAAGGACCTCGACCGTTCCAAATCTAACTAAATCAACTGCAATTCCACAAAACATACTAAAAGCACACAAATTAGATAACACGCATAATTATATCAAATATCTATATAATCATTCATAAAAGTACACAATCCTTATTATACAGCCGCATATTGATCTAAGAAATATGTACAAAATATGAGCATTTCTGGTGCTCATCATCCCCCATGCCTAACATATGCCACGCCCTCGTAGCATCCAAACTGCAGGTAGCCCTCGAACTTCTCATCATCGCCATCTCTTGGAGGATTCGGCTGCCCCTACGACTCGAGTCTGTCTTTTCATGCCGACATGTGAAGGTGTGGTTCGCCTTTGCCTATGGGAAACTGTGGCTGTTAATTGTCCCCTTATTATTTTGGCCACTACTGGTGGTGGTCTGGCTAGCATGGTTCCTGCTGATTGAAATGCAGCTTCGACAGCTTTCCAGAGGTCATCATCGAGAGGTTTGGCCTCTACGAGAGGGATATATGAGTTATCCCCTCTGGAAGGCACTACTTGGGCCTTGTATAATGCGGCCACTTCAGGGGTAAGCCCTGCATACTCCTTTGCAATTGTAGCGGCCTCCAATTGTGGGCCGTATACTCCCCACCATTCCATGTACCTCCTTATCATGGAAGGCCGCCCTCGGGATGAACCATAGATGTCCCAAAATTGGCTATCTTCTGTCGGATTGATGCAGATGCTAGAATCTCCTTTTATCCTCGAGGATGCCTTCCTGGTTGCCTTGGCTGCCTTCATTTCGTTGCGCAGTCGCTCGAAATATTTTTGCCTTTCGACGAACGACTGCATGTCCCATTTGTCCTCCTCTGACTTAGCAAAGGTCACTTTCGCCTTCTGTCGAGCTGTCCTGGGCCTCTGCCTTAGCTTTTGTGGAAAATGTTGCGGCTCGAACCGGGGTCTCTTCTTTCTCCTTTGGGGACTTCTCTTTACTCTGAAGGATCGGCTGTGCTACTATCTCCGGGGGTGATCCTTCGTTCTCTTGTCTTCCTGGTGTCGACCCCTCAAGATCTTCTCCCTCTTCAGGCCTAGGGAGGTGTTCGTATCCTCTGGTCATATTTGCTATTGGGGACCTTCGTTATGCTTTGTGTCACTCAGGACAATGACAGGGGGCATCATAGGACTTCTTTCATTGTCACCCCTAAAAATAGAGGAATCCTCCCCTACCTCCAGGCTACTCTGTCGGGCATCCGATCGAATCTCCCCCGAAGAGAATACTCATTCGACGGATGTGGGAGAGTTCGTCGGCACTACTTCTGCCCAATCAGTCTGTGTGGACACCTCCTGTCTTGCTATTCTTCTGTCTTGAAGTATTTGATTTTCCTCCTGCAACTGCCGGACCAGCTGCTCGAGCTGAGTGATTCGTCTATCCTTTTCCTCCAATTCCTTTTGATGCTGGTTTTGGAAATCCTCCAGAATCTACTGTGCCATCCAACAATCAGTTTTCCAGTCGAGCGCCTCCTCCAAGGCCGCATCGATCTAGTCGTTGCTATTGAAAGTTCCTTTATTTCGTGGGCTCTAGTTTGTTAATTCTCGGAGGGTTCGAGCGAAAACGTCTATCTCTGTGTCACTTTGTTCTTCCTCTATCAAGAGGAATCACCGTAGACATTTCCTCCTGGGAACTAGTTCGTCCTCACCACCAGTGAGTGGCGCTCCTTCCTCCTCATACTCGGGCATTGGGGAATGCCCTCTATCCTTTATGTCTTCGGGCACTGGTGGCTGCTCTGCTCCTCCTAGAAAATAGGGCAACGCCAATTTCCTGATGTTTGCTATCTCCTCTGTAGGGGATGCTTCGCCTTGCCCTAATTTGGCAACCGCATTGTGTTGCCCTATTTGGCCGCCATCTCCCCCTGCGTCACGATTTTGTCTTTGTGCTCCTACATGGTGGACCAATGCTGATATCAGCCCATGGTGGGCTAAGGTGGATGATGCCCCTTTCTGGTACCGAGCTGCTTCGTCTTTTAGAGCACTTGTCAAGTAGAATGGTATATTCAATTTCCTCCCATGCACTAGGTGATTGAGGAAGTGCACATGATTAAGGTGCAGATGGGTATAATTCCCTGTGCATGTGAAGAATCGAGCAATCTGCTCGAACATCTTTCACATATTCATGGGGAGGCTATTTTTGAGTAACCCCTCCCTGTCTACCTGCACATTTCCTCTCAGCAGTGGTATTTCGGCATATACTTTTAACACTCCGCCCTTGTATATACATTCCCCCATGAGAGGCAATCCAGTCGCCTATGAGATGAACTCAGGGGTGACTGGAATTTCCATCCCTCATACTTGGGCCACATCGCCCCTCAAAGAGGTGGAAAATTCTCTAGCTACCTCCACGTCCTAGCCCTGACTGACCAGGGTGCAGTATTCGAGCCACCCCTCGGCTTCGAATTGGGTCTTTACTGCCCCTCTGATCCCATCTGTGTCATTGGGTTCTTGATCGCGTGATTCTTAGACCTTCCTCCCATGGTGCCTTTTGCTGTATTTTTTCTGTCCTTCCTTCTTTAGGAAGGCGCCTTCTTATAGAAAATATGCCTAACCCTAGCAGTTATGGAAGGCGCCCTCTCATTGGCATGCATTTTTGACTATGGGGGGTACGATCTCTATGATAGCTATATTTTTTCGATACTGCGTATTTATAAATAATTATATAAAATATTTGATTTAATATGCATGTACCTGATTCGACGTTCCAGTTGTCGTGGTAGCCGCTGATTTGCTGACTTGTGACACGAGGGAGGGGTATGGTCATTTGATGTTGTTTATTCGTGCGATGCTTCGTTCCGCTTGAGGCATCCGATAGGTGTAAATTTTGCACGTGGGAGGCATTCTTTGGTACCTTCCCCATGTGGATGGTGCCCTTGTAGTGCCTTCCCAACATTGTCGGTGCTCGTATTCGAACGAATGCGCCTTCCGATGCCTTCTGATTGGTGGGAGGCGCTCTTGCCTGCATGCGTCTTCCCAATGTGGGGGGGCGCCTCCTTCTGGTTCGTGCCTTCCTGATGTTGGAAGGCGTTCATCATGATGAATGCACCTTCTTGATGTTGGAAGGCGTATTCGGCTGGATGAATGTGCCTTCCTGATGTTGGAAGGCACGTATTCGGCTGGCTTTTTTCTTTTTTTCTTTTTCTTTTGTGGTGCCTTCCTACCATGGAAGGGTCCTATATATATATCTATTTTTTTTTTATTGGGTGCCTTCTTCTGGATGGGCGCCTTCTGATTGTAGTAAGGCGCCTTCTTCTAGATGGGCACCTTCTGACTGCAGTAAGGTGCCTTCTTTTGGATGGGCGCCTTCTGACTGCAATAAGGCACCTTCTTCTGGATGGACGCCTTCTGACTGTAGTAAGGCACCTTCTTCTTGTCTTGGCACCTTCTGGGTGCAGTAAGGCACCTTCTGACTGTAGTAAGGCGCATTCTTCTGGATGGGCGCCTTCTGACTGTAGTAAGGCACCTTCTTCTAGATGGGCACCTTCTGACTACAGTAAGGTGCCTTCTTCTTGTCTTGGCACCTTCTAGGTGCAGTAAGGTGCCTTCTTCTAGACAGGCGCCTTCTGACTGCAGTAAGGCACCTTCTTCTAGACTCGATGCCTTCTGACTGTAGTAAGGCACCTTCTTCTTGGCTTGGTGACTTCTGGGTGCAATAAGGCGCCTTCTTTTGGATTTCGATTTGACTAGAAAAAGGGTAATCAAACCTTCCCAGTTTTTTCACGCTGCCCAGATTCTATCTATGAGTCGGTGTCTGAATGCTGAGCCAAATCAGACCTGGTTTCCTAGATACCTATCCTTCGTGCTGTTAGGTCCTCCACCTGCAAAAAGCAACCGAAAAAGAAAGGAAAATAAAGGCAGTTAGATGCGTTCCATGCCTGTTAGGCCCTGGATTAGGATGCCTGTAGCTTGCATGCAGGCGTTGTCCCTGAAAAAAAAACACACATTAAAAAAAACTATAACTAACTAAACAAATTGGGTGAGCACTTTCATGCCCACCATTTCACTTGTGAGAGTTCGGTCTAGATCTAGCAATATGGGGTCTCCCCCATGCCTACTATGGATTCCACCTGTAACATTTTGGACGTATTATAGGGGCATAGTCGGTGGCCATTGACTGTGAACATGGTGGTGCTGCCATCAATTGTCTTAACGTGCACCGCCCCATTCCTAATGAGCTTTGCCACCTCATACGGCCCCATCCACCTCTGCATAAGTTTGCCCTTCCTTTCTTGGAATCAGGAATCGTACAACAGTACCCATTCCCCTACCTGGAACTTCTTCATCTTGATGTGGTTATCATGCCACTTCTTTCTCTACTTCTGTATAATCTCTGTCCTCTGCAATGCATCCAGTTGGATTTCATCCAGCTGATCTAGCTGGCGAATCCTCTGTTTTTGAGCTTTGTCCAAGCTCAAATTTAATTCTGAAGCCATCCTCAGAGTTTTTATTTTGAACTCGATGGGCATCATCACATTTTTTCCATAGACCAGTTGGAAAGGTGTGCATCCTATGGTGGATTTCCACATGGTGTTGTATGCCCAAACTGCCTCCAGTAACCATGTGGCCCAATATTTCTTGTGTTGCTGTATGATTTTGATTAGGATGTTTTCTATCTCCCTGTTTGTCACTTTTACTTGCCCATTCGCCTGCGGATGGTAGGGCGTGGTTTTGTTGTGCAAAATGCTATACTGCTCCATCAACTCCTCAATCAATTTGGAGGTGAATTGGGGCCCTTGGTCTATTGTTATCTCTCGAGGAACCCTAAATTGTGTGAAAATATGGGCAAATAAGAAATCAGCGACTGTTCTTTCCTTTGAGTCCCTTAATGCCTGCACTTCCACCCATTTGGTGACGTAATCTGTGCAGACCAGAATAAACCTTCTTCCCATAGAATGTGGATTAAATGGTCCCACGAAGTCCATGCCCCATTTATCGAAAGGTTCCAGGTGTACCTAGGGCTGCAAGGGCATTTCATCTCGATGGGTTGGTCTACCCATCCTCTGGCACTCGTCACACTTGCTGGTATATGTTGTCGCATCCTTGAATAGAGTGGGCCAAAAATACCCAGCCTGTAGGATTTTGTAGGTAGTTCATTTCCCTGCAAAGTGTCCTCCGCATGGCTCATCGTGACATGCCTTGAACACTTCTGAAAAATCCTGTTTTGCTACGCATCTTCTTATAATTTGGTCCTGTACTATTTTGAATAGGAGACCATCCATCCAAAGGAATGATGCGCTCTTCTCTATGACCGCTTGCTTTTCTCTGTAGGAGAGAGTAGGTGAGGTCCTTCTGGTGGCCAAGTAATTTGCTATGTCTGCATACCACGGAGTTTGTTCACTAATAGCGAACATATGTTCATCCGAAACCGTGTTGGCAATTTTGGGTACCTTGGGTACATTGCCTTTGCTCAAGTGTAGATGTTGTCATTGATGTCAAGAAGTTCTTGAAGCAATTTGATTTGATGTCAAAGAATTTGTTTTGATGAAGGTTTCAGCTTGGACAGTGAGTTTCCAAGAAGATCAGAGTAGCCTAGTTGCAAAAGATCAAGAAAAAGACAAGTAAGAAAAAGTATGCAGGCGGCTGGAAAAACTATCGTGATTTCGCGACATGTTTGAGGAGAGAGAAAGTGCTGGCAAAACTGTCACGATTTCGCGACATGTTTGAGGAGAGAGAAAGTGTTGGCAAAACTGTCATGATTTTGCAACATGTTTGAGGAGAGAGAAAGTTCTAGCAAAACTGTCATGATTTCGCGACATGCTGGAAGAAAGAGAAGAAGCTGGCAAAACTGTCACGATTTCGCGACATGTTGGCAGAGAAGGAGAGCAATATGGAAAGTGTCGCGATTTCACGACATGTCGCATTTTCGTGACTCAAAAAGTGCAGGAAGGCAGAGAAGGAAAAGTGTCACGATTTTGTGACATTCTGCAAAGAAGGTTGTACGAACGAGAAAGTGTCACGATTTCACGACATGATGCAGAAGAGAGAGTCCATAGTGTGAACTGTCGTGATTTCGCGACAAGTTCGAAGAGAGAGAAAGTTATTCAAAGATGTCACGATTTCGCGACATGATGCAAAAGATGAAGTGAGGACTATCACGATTTCGCGACATGCTGCAGAAGCTCAAAATGTGAAGCGTCGTGATTTCACGACATGCAGCTAAGGGAAGAGTTTGAAATGAGAAGCATCACGATTTCGCGACAGGCTATAAGGAAAGATTTTAGAAGCTGAAAGCGTCGTGATTTCGCGACAGGCAGTAGGGAAAGCGTACGAAAGCTGAAAGCGTCGCGATTTCGTGACAGGTTGCAAGGAAAGCTTTCAGAAGTTGAAAGTGTCACGATTTCATGACAAGATGAAAGAAAAGCGTACAGATGCTGGAAGTGTCATGATTTCATGACAGTCAAAAAATATAGAGTACAGATGCAGGAAGTGTCACGATTTTGCGATAGGGAGTAGTGAAGAAGCCAACAAGATGAAGATGTCACGATTTCGTGACATGTCATAGTTTCACGAGAAGGCAAGTGCAGACGCTAGCAGAGGAAGATGTCGCGATTTCGTGACATGTCATAGTTTCGCAACCAGAAGGCAAGTGTAGACTCCAGCAAGGAAGATGTCACGATTTTGCGACATGTCGCAGTTTCACGACTCAAAGGGGAGAGAGAATGTATGAAGTCAAAAATGTCACGATTTCGCGACATAAGCAGAAAGGAAGTCGACAAAGGCTGTAGTGTCACGATTTCATGACAACAGACAAAGGAAGGTGTATGGTAGGCAAGAGTGTCGCGATTTCGCGACAATAGGTAAAAGAAGGTGTACGGAAGGCAAAGGTGTCACGATATCGCGACATGTTGTAGTTTCACGACAGAAGCTACAGGAGAGTTGCAGAGGCGGTTGAAGCCGACAGAGTTAACTCTGAGCCGACGATGCTTAGGGTTTTGCAGCCGATGGATTCTAGGGTTACAGCCGACTAAGATTGAGTGTTTTGATCTTAGGATTTATGCTATAAAAGGAGGGTTGTTTGAAGATTGAAGTGAATGAGATTGATCGATCGAAGTGTGCGTTCGAAGTGCGATATTCGTAGATAGAGTGCGGGGGAGAAGTTCGATCATCGAGAAGCAGAGTGTGCGAAGACTATGTTGCTGTGATTGTGCAAAGTGTGTGGTGTGTGGTGTGGGTGGTCGATCAAGTGTGTTTGTGTTTGTGTAGAGGTGCATAAGTTGATATTCGATCGAGTGCTGCTGTGTTTGCATGTTCAGTGCAAAAGTTGGTTTCGACCAAGTGCGGCTGTAATAGAACAGAAAGAGATCTGAGGACAGACTTGTGCCAGACCGAAGGACTGTGTTTGGTGCAAATCAAGAGAAAAAGATAGAGGACATTTGTGCTAGACCGAAGGACTGTGTTTAGTGCATATTCGAGGACCAGCTTTGCGGTGATAGAGTTGAGGACAGAGATCTCCAGCCAGAGCAGGGAAGACAGGTGTCTTCTATGGATAGAGTTCCACTTGCTAAGGCAAGAGGAGGTAGAGGTCTTCTAGAGGATCACCACTAAAGAGCAGAGCTAGGGGAAGGTATCTCCTTTGGGTTGATGCCCATAAATATTGTAATCGGGAAAGGTATTCCCAGATTGTGAGTTGATAAAATTTAGAGAGAAATTTTATCCATGGAGTAGCCCGCATTGGGTGAACCATGTAAATTGTTGTGTCTCTTTTGTGGATGGTGTTTTGTGCATTGCTTTGATTACTGCTATTAATACTGCTATCTATACACTACATAATACTGATTTGAAAGTTGTTTTGAAGCAAAAGTAAAAAGTGGTCTTATACTGTTCACCCCCCCTCTCAGTATAAGCTTGTGTTCTTCAATTGGTATCAGAGCGGGTTCCTTCGGAAAGTTTAACAGCTTGAAGGAAAATCTTGCAAAGAACACAATGGACTATTCAAGTGGCAATGCAGCACCTATTCTTGATGGATCAGATTTTGGTCTGTGGAGTGCAAGAATGAGAGTTTATCTAATGGCACTTGGTAATGAGGTATGGGAAGTGATTGAAGATGAGTACACTATTCCTGAACATGGTCCTTATACTAAAGAAGATAGGCTCATGCTTCACAGCAATTCAAAAGCCATGAATGCAATCCTGAAAGGCTTACAGAAAGCTGATCTCACCAAAGTTATTCACTGCAAGACAACTAGTGAAATGTGGAAACAGTTGTAGGTTGTTCATACAGGTGATGCAAATGTCCGAAAGGCCAAGTTGAGACACTTTAAAGGTATGTTTGAACAACTCAAAATGAATGATGATGAAAATATTAGTGACTACATGCTTCGAATGGATGAGGTTGTTAACTCCATGAAAGACTTAGGTCTTGAACTTGCTGAAAATGATGTGTGTGATAAGATTTTAAGATCTCTTCCTAATAGATTTAGTGAAAATATTTCTGCCATTGAGGAAGCTAAAGATTTAGATAAATTGAAAAAGGATGAGCTCCATAGTATACTTGCAGCATTTGAGCTGAGAACTCAAGTGAAAGTTGATGTTAAGAAAGAGGCAGCCTTCAAAGCTACCAAGAAATCAAAGGGTAAACAGATTCAAGAGAGTGATGAGTCCTCTAGTGATGAAGAGGCATATTACAGCAAGAAAGGCAAGTTTTCCAGAAAGCACAAAAGCAAGAAAAATATAAGATGTTTCAACTGTGGGAAGTTTGGTCATTATGCTACTGACTGTACTGTTTCCAAGAATGAAAGTGATGAAGATATACAGGATGTTAAGAGCAAGGATTCTAAAAAGCACAGGTATTATAGAAAGAACAAAGATGAGCACAACAATCAAGGAAAGAGGTATTCACACAAGAACAAGAAGAGCTTCTACCTAGACAAAGCAAGTAAGTGTTCTAGCAGTGATAGTGAAAGTTCTTCTAGTGATAATGAAAATGAGATGTTGTTCATTTCAGAAAAGGAGGAAGAACCGAAACATAAATTCATTATCATGAAATGTTTTAGATGTGGAAATTTTGGGCACCTTGAGGATGATTGCACAAATAATGAATTGGTTGCTAGTATGTATGAGGATGCTTCAAAAAATGATAAAGAAGATGCATGTATGGTTTTTGAAAAGGGTAGCACCTCTAGTGATAAGAAATCTGAAAAAGGCCTTGATAATTCAAAATGCAATCAAATAGAGGATCTTGAATGTGAACTTACTAATGCTCTTAGTGTTTTGAAAAAGGAAAGAAAGAAGAATGCTAGACTCAAGGATAAGTTAGATGAATGTTGTATGGAGAGAGATGATCTTATAGAAAGTCTTGAAGTCTCTATGGCTAAGACACAAGAACTCAAGACTGAGTTAGAATCTAAGGTGCTTGAGTATAGTGAATTAGAATAGAAAATGGCTTCTTTGGAAGTGGAAACTAAAGAGTACAAGGATAAGCTATACAGGTTTCAAGATAGCTCCAAAAGGGTTAAGTCTCTCATCAAAGGTCAAAGAAAACCAATAGATAAAACAGGTCTCGGTTTTGTTAAGCCACACAAGGAACAGGTTGGGGAATCTAGTAAGAGATTTCAAAAGGAAGAGAGTTCTGATGAAGAGAGTATCTCAGAGAAAGAGTCCGTGAGTGATAGATGCGCAGAAATAGAAAATAGAATTCTGAATGCGAAGAAGAAGTTTATCGGACCCAGAAGGTCATTTATAGGAAAGTTTAATGGCAGATGTTTTGCGTGTCACAGGTTTGGCCACATGGCTTCGCATTGCATGACTCAAGTAAGGAAGGTAAATGACAGTTTTAGGGGTCGTAATTTCTTTCAAGGGTATTGCTACTCTTGTAAATAGTTTGGGCATAAGGCAATTTTATGCAAGACAAATTACAAGAACACGGTTAGTCATAACAGGCGGATTCAAAGAACAGGTATGCCAAACAAAAATAACTTTGTTACTTGTTATAAGTGCAACAATGACGGTCACACAGCTAGACAATGTAGAGCTGAACTTCCAAGGTACAGGAACAAGAAAAGTGGTATGAACATGTCCAAGGATCAAGGCATGGATAAGAATAGGAATGATAATAGAAACAGGAACAGTAGTATAAATAGGTCCAAGGATCAAGGCGGAAAGAATAGGGAGAACAAGAACAAAAATAGTGACAAGAACAGAAATACAGACAAAGAATTCAAGAGAAGGCCCAGCAAGGAAATTGTAGACACTGATGATGATGAGTGTCTAATGGGAGTTTCACTCCCACCCCTATTTTAATCACCTCATCAGGAGGTGGGGGAGGGACTAAGCTAAGAGGCTCATTCTTAGTCCCGAGCCCCAAAGGTGACCCTTTGCCATTGATGACAAAGGGGGAGAGATATGAGTAAGGGGGAGATATGAGTGAAGAAGAGAGCTTCAAGTCAGGGGGAGAAAAAACTTCAAAGGCAGATTCTCAGTTGTTGGATCAGTTGGTTTTAGTTTTGGCTCTTGAGATGTGTTTTCAATAAAGGTTTGCCATCAATGACAAAGGGGGAGATTGTTGGCAATTTTGGGTACCTTGGGTACATTGCCTTTGCTCAAGTGTAGATGTTGTCATTGATGTCAAGAAGTTCTTGAAGCAATTTGATTTGATGTCAAAGAATTTGTTTTGATGAAGGTTTCAGCATGGACAGTGAGTTTCCAAGAAGATCAGAGTAGCCCAGTTGCAAAAGATCAAGAAAAAGACAAGTAAGAAAAAGTATGCAGGCGGCTGGAAAAACTGTCGCGATTTCGTGACATGTTTGAGGAGAGAGAAAGTGTTGGAAAAACTATCATGATTTCGTGACATGTTTGAGGAGAGAGAAAGTGCTAGCAAAACTGTCATGATTTCGCGACATGTTTGAGGAGAGAGAAAGTTGGCAAAACTATCACGATTTCGCGACATGTTGGAAGAAAGAGAAGAAGTGGCAAAAATGTCACGATTTCGTGACATGTTGGTAGAGAAGAAGAGCAAGATGGAAAGTGTCACGATTTCGTGACATGTCGCATTTTCGTGACTCGAAAAGTGCAAGAAGGCAGAGAAGGAAAAGTGTCACGATTTCGCGACATTCTACAAAGAAGGTTGTACGGACGAGAAAGTGTCACGATTTCGCGACATGATGCAGAAGAGAGAGTCCACAGTGTGAACTGTCATGATTTCGCGACAAGTTCGAAGAGAGAGAAAGTGACTCGAAAGATGTTGCAATTTTGTGACATGCTGCAAAAGTTCGAAGTGAGGATTGTCACGATTTCATGACATGCTACAAAAGCTCGAAATGTGAAGCATCGCGATTTCATGACATGCAGCTAAGGGAAGAGTTTGAAATGAGAAGCGTCGCGATTTCGTGACAGGCTGCAAGGAAAGCTTTCGAAGTGAAAGCGTCATGATTTCATGACAGGCAGTAGGGAAAGCGTACGAAAGCTGAAAGCATCGTGATTTCACGATAGGTTGCAAGGAAAGCTTTCGAAAGTTGAAAGCGTCACAATTTCATGACAGGATGAAAGAAAAGTGTATGGATGCTGAAAGTGTCATGATTTCATGACAGGTAGAAAAGATAGAGTATAGATGTAGGAAGTGTCACAATTTCACGACGAAGTAGTAGGAAGAAGCTCAAGGAGAAAGATGTCACGATTTTGTGACATGTTCCATTGCGTGTAGGAGTGAGCTCAAGGCAGGAAGATGTCACGATTTCACGACATGTCGTAGTTTGCGACCAGAAGGCAAGTGTAGACTCCAACGAAGGAAGATGTCATGATTTCGTGACATGTCACGATTTCATGACTCAAAAGGGAGAGAGAAGATAATGAAGACTAAAGTGTCATGATTTCGTGACAGGAGTGAAGATGACATCAACAAAGATAGTGTCGAGATTTTATGACAAGGAGCAAAGGAAGGTGTACAAAAGCAAGAGTGTCACGATATCACGAATAGCAAAAAAAGGTGTACGAGGCAAAGGTGTCGCGATATCATGACATGTGGTTTCGTGGGAGAAGCTATAGGAGAGTTGCAAAGGCGGTTGAAGCCGATAGAGTTAACTTTGAGCCGACGATGCTTAGGGTTTTGCAATCGACGGATTCTAGGGTTACAACCGACTAAGATTGAGTGTTTAGATCTTGATTTATGTTAGTAAAAGGAGGGCTGTTTGAAGGGGGGAGGGGTTGGGGGGGGAGGGAGAGGGGAGGTATCGATGAGTGTGCGTTCGAAGTGCGATATTCGTAGATAGAGTGCGGGGGAGAAGTTTGATCATCGAGAAGCAGAGTGTGGAAAGACTATGTCGTGATTGGGAGTGTAGGTGTTGCTATGTTTGTGCAGAGGTGCATAAGTTGATATTCGATCGAGTGCTATTGTGTTTGCGCGTTCAGTGCAAAAGTTGGTTTCGACCAAGTGCAGCTGTAACAGAATAGAAAGAGATCTGAGGATAGACTTGTGCCAGACCGAAGGACTGTGTTTGGTGCAGATCAGAGAAAAAGATAGAGGACATTTGTGCTAGACCGAAGGACTATGTTTAGTGCATATTCGAGGACCAGCTTTGCGGTGATAGAGTTGAGGACAGAGATCTCCAGCCAGAGCAGGGAAGACAGGTGTCTTCTATGGATAGAGTTCCACTTGCTAAGGCAAGAGGAGGTAGAGGTCTTCTAGAGGATCACCACTAAAGAGCAGAGCTAGGGGAAGGTATCTCCTTTGGGTTGATGCCCATAAATATTGTAATCGGGAAAGGTATTCCCAGATTGTGAGTTGATAAAATTTAGAGAGAAATTTTATCCGTGGAGTAGCCCGCATTGGGTGAACCACGTAAATTGTTGTGTCTCTTTTGTGGATGGTGTTTTGTGCATTGCTTTGATTATTGCTATTAATACTGCTATCTATACACTGCATAATACTGATTTGAAAGCTATTTTGAAGAAAAAGTAAAAAGTGGTCTTATACTGTTCACCCCCCCTCTCAGTATAAGCTTGTGTTCTTCAAATTGATCGTCCATTGCTTGATGATCTGCTGGTATCAATCTAGACAGAAAATCTGCCACGATGTTGTCCTTGCCCAGTTTATCGACTATAGTGATGTTGAATTCCTACAATAGCAACAACCATCTGATAATTCTGCCACCAATGGCTGACTTGCTCATCAGATACCTGATAGCCGCGTGGTCCATATGGACGAAGACCTTGTATCTCGTTATATAGTGATGGAATTTGTTTATTGCATGGACAACTATGAGGAATTCTTTCTCTGTCACTGTATAATTGAGCTTCGCTCCCACCAAGTTTTTACTAACATAATAGATGGCATAGAATTCTTTGCCATCTTTCTGCTTGAGGACTGCTCCGATTGCATTGTTAGATGCATCGTAGTAAATATGGAATGGTATGGCCCAATTCGGTCCTCTTAAGACTGGTGTAGATATCAAATTTTCCTTCAAAAATTGGAATGCTTCTTCGCAATCTCCCATCCAATTGAACTCTACATCCTTAGAAAGTAGGGTGTGCAATGGTTTGGCAATCTTACTAAATTCGATGATAAATTGTCAATAGTACCCGGTTGATCCAAGGAAACTTCTTACCTCCTTCTACGTTCTGGGGCTAGGTAGGTCTCTGATGACCTTGATCTTCCTCTTGTCTACTTTTATTCCTTCTGCAGAGAGGTGGTGTCCCAAAACGATGCCTTCCTGCATCATCATAAATAATTTTTCATTACTTAGGGACAAATAATTTTCTTTGCTCCTATCAAGCACTCTTTCCAGATTTGTCATTGCCTCCTCAAAGGTTTCTCCATAGGCGATGAAGTTGTCCATATATACTTCCACCCCATCTCCTATCATATCAGAGAATATGCAAAGCACCGCCCTTTGAAAGGTGGTCGGTGCATTGCACAGTCCAAAAGGCAATACCTTATAGGAAAACGTTCCCCATGGACAGGTGAACATTGTTTTATCTTGATCTTCTTCCCCTATCTAGATCTGGTTGTAACCACTAAAACCATCCAGAAAGGAGAAGTATTTTCTTCCTGAGAGTGTGTCCAAGACCCAATCGATGAACGAAAGTAGGAAGTGGTCTTTCTTAGTCACCTTGTTCAATGCCCGGTAGTCCACGCAGATCTACCATTTCCCATTCTTTTTGGGGACCACCACTAATGGTGATACCCATTCACTGTCAAAAATCGGATATATGAATTTGGTAGCCAAAAGTTTGTGCAGTTCTTCTCTAACAATGTCTTTCATTGTCGGGTTCATCCTTCTCTATGGCTACCAACTAGGAGTTTCCTGGTCATCTAAATAAATCCGATGGGTACATATTTTTGGGCTGATGTCGTGCATATCTGCGTAGTCCCATGCAAATGCTTGCTAGTGTTTCACTAGAAGCTCTTCCAATTTTTCTAACTGTGTGGGCGTCAACCTGCTGTTGACGTTTAATGTCCTTCCTGGCCCAACGTGTATTTGTTGGATGTGCTAATCTTGGGTGCCAGTCAATGGCAATCCAGGTGTGGGGGTGGACGATTCTCCATGGAGAAACTCCATGATAGCACCATCCTCATCCTCTTCTGCCACCTCCTCCAAGGTCATCACCGGTTGGATTATGGACAACTCTATAGTTCCCTGTTCGGTGATCCTGGGTTCTTCTGTCGAGTCCATAGACTGAGCTGGCGGTGAAATGGTCAGCCTTTTGATGTTTTTCCCATTGGATATGGTCATTAGCCCATCTTGGAAGCTAATGTAAACATCAACTGTTGCCAGCCATGGCCTCCCCAAAATGAGTGGGTAATCACCCAGCCTGGTCTTGGTTTGCAAAACTAGAAAGTCAGCTAGATATTCCCATGCACTGACTGTTACGATCACATCTTCCAGCATTCCTTCTGACGACACGGTTGATCAATCGACTAACTGCAACACTATCATGGTGGGCTTCAGGTTTGTGAGTCACAGCCTCTGCATGGTCTCTTAAGGCATCATGTTGATGGCTGCCCCGAGGTCAACCAATATGTTGGACAAGGAATGTCCTCCAATTTTTATAGTCAGCACTGGGCTGCCTGGGTCTGCATACTTCGGATGATGTGTTCTACCCATCATTAGATCTGCCAGTTTACCCACGACGTTAATAGTCTGGGTAGCTTTTTGTCCCGGTCTCCTTAGACACATTTCTCTAATTGCCTTGGTGTAAATGGGGACATCTCGAATTGCTTGAAATAATGGGATTGTCACCATGAGATTCTTCAAGCTCGACAAGATGTCGAATTTCGACTATGTTGTTTTTCTTTATTCTTGCAGCCTGCTAGGAAATGGAGCCTCCGCTCTCTCAAGTGCTTTTCCTTCTTCTACCAGAGGTGTCTCCTCTATTTCTGCCTCCTCTTCTACCGGTGGAGGTATCTCTACCATTTCTTCCTCCTCTTCTACCAGAGGCGAAGTCCCCACTCCTAGCTACCTACCTGATTTAAGCTGAATATTGTACATATGGTACATCTCACCTTCTACGTTGTATGTCGGCTGATTTAATCTGTTGTTCGGGTTTGTTGTCGGTTGTGCTGGTAGCTACGTAGGTCTCACTGCTGGCAATGCTAGTAAGTTCTGTTGGATGTGAGCAGGAGCTGCATTCTGTGGAGTCTGATTCCATGCATTGTGGCCTCTCCACTGCTACCCAGGATATGGATATGGCATCCATGGCTACTGATTCGAGAATGCTGTTGGGGGTGCGTTCGTCCAAGGTGGCGGTCCCCACCACCCCATATTAGGTGGTTGAGGGGGTCCTTGGTGCATATATGACCCTCCCCCATATGATGGCATTCCGGTTTGTATATTCCCCATGGGGGGTTGTGGCCAACTCTACATATTTCCTATGAAGTAGGCCTCTGTGCTCTCAATCGTTTCCTCGTTACTAGGCAATTGTGGGCACAATTGAGTTTTATGATTCAACCTACAGACTACGCATACTCTGACCTTGTTTTCTGGGCATGCATTCTTTTCATGTCTTCCTCTATATTTTGGGCAAAAATAGGCTAATGCTACGTCATTTTCTTATTTCTTCTTTTCTAACAGCAGCGTATCCATCTGTAGTGCTAGAGATGAGAGCATTTCGCTCTTCAAATCCTCTAGCATGTTGCCTATTTTTGTTTTGGTGACTGAAGCAGTCGCCTTCATGGCCCTGGCGGTGATTTTGCCTCGCCTTCTCAAGTAGTTCCGGCATAATTTCTAGATGTCGTCTATGGCATGCTGATAGACATCACCTCCAGAGATCATGTTGAGAGCCTCCAGTGACTCATTGGTAAGTCCCCTCAAGAAGATGCTTTTGAGGGACTTATCAGATAGCTTTGAGTGAGGGGACCGTTGAAGATTAAAGCTGAATCTCTCCCAATACTCCTTGAGAGACTCATCTTCTCTTTGTGTCATGCTCAGGACCTCCTCCCTGGAGTCTCTTGCTCTCCCAAAATCTTGATATTGCTCTAGAAAGAGCGTCTTCATCTAGTCCTAGGTGGTGATGTGTTTGTCTCCCAGACCGATGAACCATCGTAGAGCTACATTGTCTAATGTAGAAGGAAATAATTTCAACTTCTATGCATTTGATTTGTAATCCACAGACCTGCACAAAACATCAAACTTGAATAAAAACAGGTCAGGGTCCTCAGTCGGGTGTCCTCTAAAGGATGGGATGTGAGCAGGGGATATGTTTTTCATTTTGGTATCTCCTACTCCCTCCTCTATTGGGAAACTAAAGCCAGATGAGACTTCATCGTTATCCATTTTTTTGAGAAACATGGTTTCTAATGCAGAGTTTATGACCTTTCAGTCGTTTAAAACTTTCTAAGTCAATGCTCTAAGGTTGTCTGGCAAAATCGTCTGATCCTCCATAGCCTTCCACAACAGGGCTTCCTCTAGAGGAGTCCTGTTAAACAGGGGATTTATAATGATTCGTTCTTCCCCTTGTTGATGGTATGAGGTGGCACTTTGCACAAAGTGCGATTCCTCACTCCAATGGACTACTGGTAGGTCGGGCGAGTCTAACTCAGATCCAAAATGCTCGGCTAACTCAGGTCCTGATGGATTAGTTCTTATAAAGCGACCGTCAGGTCCTCTTCTTCTCAAAGAATTCATGTAAGGTTAGATGAAGGTTTCAGGGTATTGTAGGTAATATAATTAAGATGCTTCCCCGACAATGGTGCCAAAATGTTGCGGGCCAAACAAGGTGAATGGTTTCCTATTTTTTTCACATGCCCGTGCATTTAATTATCAACCTAGGGAGCTTCATCAACTTGCAAAGAGTCAGAATTAGGCTACTACAATACCACTGGATGGTGAATCTGCTAATCCGACATTTGGGGGGTGTTCTTGAGATGGTTGTCAATCATTCCCACACTCCTCAATAAATTACGTAAGAAGAACAGAAATAAATCTACAGAAATAAATCAAATGTACATTCCTGGAAATAAACCTACTGCAAATACTGGAACTAGTAAATTGATGAACGTTTCTATGAAAGCAATAAACTGATAAATAAACAAAAAAGAAATGGGGAAGAAATACTGGCTTGGAGTGGGCCCAGGCTCTAGAATATTCCTTTCGATCGAACACGCGCTTTAGAACTTCTGGAACTGGAATATATTTATCAACGTATTACAATCTATCTTCTGCAATTCAAAGTAGATCTTTATTAATTAATTCTATATATCTTTCAGAATGATCTGCGTGTGTTTATATAACACACCCATAGAACTTCTATTACAAAAGTGGTTACAACAGTCGATTCTTCCCAAACTAAATTAGAATAGTCTGGCGAATGCAATCGACATCTGGCATTCTATTTTGATGGCGGCGTGTTCGTTTTGGTTCGTGCTTTGCTTGGCATCAGTAAGACGTTCGGATACGTTGTTGCTATCTCCAAATTAGCTCTACATGTCGTAGAGTTGGAACTGCACTAGCCATTGTCATCCACGTCATTCAAATCTGGTCAACAGGCAAAGAATTAGTGGTGCCTTCCGGTTGTAGGGAGGCACTTGCCTTCTATTAGCGCCTTCTAGTTGTAGGGAGGCGCTTACCTTTTATTAGCACCTTTCGGTTGTAGGGAGGCGCTTACCCTCTATTAGCGCCTTCCGACTGTGGAGAGGTGCTTGCCTTTGGTTGGTGCCTTTCGGTTGCAGGGAGGCGCTTGCATTCAGACGATGCCTTTCGACTGCAGGGAGGTGCTTGTATGCAATCGATGCCTTTTGACTACAGGGAGGCGCTTGTATGCAATCGACGCCTTTCGACTGCAGGGAGGCGCTTGTGTTCACTTGGCGCCTTCCAACTGTAGGGAGGAGCTTGTATTAAATCAGTGCCTTTCGACTGCAGGGAGGCACTTGTTCCCTTGGTGCCTTCCGATTTTAGGGAGGTGCCTATGTTCTCTACATTGGCTCCTGATGAAATAAAGTGCCAGGTCCATCAAAAGGACCTCGACCGTTCCAAATCTAACTGAATCAACTGTAATTCTACAAAACATACTAAAAGCACACAAATTAGATAACACACATAATTATATCAAATATCTATATAATCATTCATAAAAGTATGCAATCCTTATTATACAGTCGCATATTGATCCAAGAAATATGTACAAAATATGAGAATTTTTGGTGCTCATCATTTATGACGAGAGTAAGACACCCCTAAGTAGGAATCAGATAGAGATTCCAAAGGATACCTCAAGTGATAGTGACAACTCTCCTAATATGACTAACAGGGCAGCCAAATAGAGATGTCCATCATTTTCAGGTGAGGGTAAGGAAGATCCCACACAACATATAGGGACTTGCATAACCATTTGGAGAGAAAATGGTGTAGACAGAGCTGAGGATTAGGTAATCCTATTTATTGCTACCTTGAGAGGATTGGGAGTTGAATGGTATTTGAAGAGAGAAAATAACATAGATTTTCAGACTTTGAACCAGATAAAGGATAAATTCATCGAAGAATTTCAACTTTTAAAAGATGATGGAGACATTGTTACGGAATTTTGCATGACAAATCAAAAAGTCGACGAGGATGTGAAATCCTATAATCGTAGACTAAAGCAATTAGTCGATAATATGTAGATGCCATTGGCATATGTTCTAGTAAAATGGTGGTTCGTAGATGGATTACTCCCAAAATATAAGAAAAATATGAAGGTAGTACCATCAAAAACGTATGAAGAAGCGCTCAAACACGCAAATAATTTTGAAAGTGAATCAAAACAAACGTATACAAGAATTCTGTCTCATCCCAAGTCAAAGAAATTATATAGTGAAGAAGATGACACTATACAGAGGATGATAGCATCATTTTGCAAGGAGTTTAATAAATTTATAAAAGAACAAAATGTCAAACCTAAGAGAAATGACATATGTTGCACGAAATGCAAAATAGAGGTACATACAAATATGAAATTTCCAACGAATGACTATTGTCATATTTGTAATATGATGGGGCATGAGGTAATGCTATGTCCATATAATGCAAGAATATGCCCATAAGTATTGTCAATCCAGGACCAGGAAGAGAAACCGAATACCTAAGAAAACGAGCAACAAACAACAAGTGGTGGTTATAGAAACAACAGACGAGGTGGAAGATCAAACCAGGGTAATCGACAAGGAGTTCAAAGTCGTTTATAGTATGATTCAAAAGGAATACTTATCATACAATGTCGTAATTGCCAGGAATGGAGGCATTTTGCAAAATATTGTCCTGCACCTCATAGGCAAGAGACATCGCAAACAAACACTACACACATGTGTAGATGGTGTGGTCCAGGGAACCACAAAGAAGATAATTATCCAAGCAGGTGAGTTCGAGTAATCCATAGAACATTAGTTATTTGGACATCGAAGTTCATCAAATTAAGGAGAAAACCCAAGAATTTTTAGTCGTGACGACAAATTAGGCTAAGAAAGATAAGTATCCTGAGACAGCAAAATAAAAGCAATGTTGGTAAGCAGCAAAGAAAATATTGCAAGAGGAAGCTGAGAAGATTAAACCAGCAAAATCGAGAGCAGATAAGAAATTAAGAAAACCATCAGATTAGGAGGTAGTTGTGCAAAATATGGCAGCACAGGTTTTGGATACCACGATGGAAATTAAAGTATCCAACCTATTAGAAGCTATTCCAACATTACAGAAGACAATGGTGGAATAATTGCAGCCACAGAAGGTGATGGGAGTACAGAGCCAATCAATTCAGGAAGAAGAGCAAAAAGATTAATTTATGGATCCAACTATATTGATGATTGATGTAGGAAAGAAACCTGCATTGCTACATATGGAGATCTTAGGACACAAATTGACACAAGTTATCGTGGAAAGAGGATCCAGCGTCAATGTGCTACCTAAGATAACTTGGATAGAACTGAGCATTCCATACCTATGGGCATTGAGCTTCCGATTATATGGTGCTGACCAGAATGACATTGAGAAAAAAGGAGTCTTGACAACACAAGTAATGATAGTTTAACAAAAAATTATCTTGGATTTCATTGTGATTACAACGTAGAAACTGGCATATGACGCTCTCTTGGGGAGAGGTTGGCTATGAGTAGCCAAAGTTAATCACAACTGGGAAAATAATTAGATTAATTTTAATAAGGGTCATCATAAATACATTATTAATTTAGCTAATCAAAGAGTTAGTGAAGATATAGCTACAACTGATGAATCAAAAAATTCCTCAGAAGATGAAGGGCATGAGCCTGATGGGGAAGGAATGTTGTACCTAGAGGAATGTAGCGAAGATGAAGCTCGATATGATAGCAGAATTCTTCATTGGAAAATTGAGGAGTATGAAATGTTTCAGCCCAACTACCTCTATATTGAATTAGAGGAGATCAAGGAAAAACAAGACAAACCTAAGGTTAGTAAAGAACCTAAGAAGGAAGTAGAAGAGAAATGGACATTCCCAAAAAGCTTTGCAGAGTATACAGTAGGAGATGCAAATATTGATACAAGATCGACACACCCTGAGAACGTAGAGAAAGCTACGACTGAACCAAAAAATATCAAATATGAGGGACCTCATATAGTAGACATCAATATAGGAACGGATGAGGAACCTAGGCTAATTCACTACGACGATTATTGGAATCCAGTATTGAAGGCAACAACTTTTAAGATATTATTGGAATACAAGGATGTCTTCGCATGGATATATAAGGACCTGAAAGAAATTCCACTAGAACTATGTGTCCATAAGATCACACTAATACCTGGTGATCAACCAGTAACAAGGAGACCATATAGAATGAACCCAAAGTATGCTACATTAGTGAATGTAGAGATAGAAAAGATGCTAGAAGTAGGGATTATATTCAGGTTGACAAACAGTGAATGGGTTTCACCTATAGTGATCACCTTGAAGAAGGAAGTGGACAAGATCAAAATATGCATGGACTTTAGGATTCTAAACACTGTAACTATTAAGGATCCCTTTCCCATTCCCTTCATAGATTCTATCTTGGAATAAGTTGCAAGACATGAGATCTATTCATTTTTGGATGGATTCTCAAGATACAATCAAATCAGCATCGCCGAGGAGGATTAGCTAAAGCCCACATTTATTGTGGAGAATGAAATCTATGCATATAACCAAATGCCATTTGGGATTTGTAATGCCCCAACTACATTTCAACGCATCATACTATACATATTTGATCAGCTAGCAATGGGGAACTTTAAAGCATTTTTGGATGATTGGTCCATTTATGGGAAGATCAAGGATCATCTTCCTACCCTTAGTGAATGTATGAGCAGGTGCAGAAATGCATAGATATCATTAAACCTAGGGAAATAATTTTTGATGGTACCATATGGGAAATTGTTAGGACACATTATGTGCAACGAAGGATTGAAGACATATCCTGATAAGATTCGAGTAATATTACACATGGAAGAACCATTTGATGTGAGTTCACTTAAGACCTTCCTTGGTTTGACAGGATACTACCAAAGGTTTATCAGGAATTATGCACATGTATCCTACCCATTAGATTCCTTAACAAAAAAGAATATTCCATTTAGATGGACAGAGGAACATCAAGGAGCCTTCGAGGAGTTAAAGGCTAAGTTAGTGAGTAGCCCAATTTTGGTGTTTCCTAATTGGGATAAGGAATTCCATGTCCATGTTGATTCTTCAAATTTTACAATTGGATGTGCTTTAGCACAAGAAGGACAATTTAAGCTAGATCAGCCTATTTTCTTTGCTAGTCGCCTTTTGTCAAGGCCAGAGAGGAACTATAGGAGAACAGAAAGGGAAGCCTTGGGAATGGTATATGTTGTTCAAAAGTTTAGGCATTACCTATTGGTAAATCCCTTTGCTTTCTATGTTGATCATGAAGAACTATTGTACTTGATAAACAAATTGATGATCCAAGGACAAGTCAGGAGGTGGCTCGTCACCCTTCAGGAGTTCATATTTCGAGTAGTGGTGAGACCTGGTAAGAAGAATATGCGAGATTTTATTTGTGCATGAATGATTCTAGCATGTAGAAAGTTAAGCTTGAAATAACAATGCTAGAAAGACTTGGAAAAAGGCACAAATTTAACAAAGAGGCAAGCAAAATTGGATTTAAACCTAAAAATTATCAAGAGGGTCCCTGCTGCAAAAATGGAAGTTCAGGGCTTTCTAAGGATGGAATCTCATTTTTCAGTGGGGGTGTGTTGCTTCTCAACAACTTTGTCTTCACCTACTTTCATTGCATATTGATGCCACGTGTTGTTCTTGTGCTGCCACATGTCGCTTAATGACATCATCCTGTAACGGTCTCTGAAGATACCGCTTGTCACGATTTCGCGATGTCTCCTCCTTCTTCCGTGTCTTCTTCTTTTCCTATCGTGATATCGCGACATGTCACGATATCATGACGTTTTGGCCTTCCTATGCTTCTTCTCCCTTTTGGTCGTGATATCATGACATGTCGCGATATCGCGATGTTTTCCTTCATTGCTGCCTTCCTCGCCCTTGGGTTGTGATATCGCAACATGTCGCAATATCGTGACATTTTTCCTTTCTGTGCCCTTTCTTGCCTTTGGGTCGCGATATCTTGACATGTCATGATATCATGACATCTTCCTTTGGATGCCTTCTCCCTTCTTCTCCGATCGTGATTTCACGACATGTCACGAAATCGCGACATTACCAATTGCTTCTCCTCCTGGCTGCTTCTGGTCGTGATTTCGTGATGGTCATGATTTCGTGACATGTCATGAAATCGTGACAATTTCCTTGCCTTCACCTTCTGGCTGATATGCGTCGTGATTTTGCGATGATCATGATTTTGCAACATGTCATGAAATCGCGACGTCCTCCTCAGCTCCAGCGCCCGGCTGCGCGACGTCGCGATTTTGCGACCCTCCACCTTCTGCAACTTTTGCCCTATTTTTGGCCATCGCTAGATGCTCCTGCATCAAAGTGTCTAGTGAAGTGAGGGTGATCAAGAGCCAATACCAAGGCCTCAGACAACACTCGTACACGAATTTGAGTTTCCACGTACCTTGTGTATATCAGGATATCCCTTTAGGAACCCATACCTAAAACTTCATATATATAAAATGAGTCGGCCATGTAATATCCATAGTGCACCAAGCACAAAACTTGGGAATATTAACCTCCCATACTATTAGATAAGTGAGTAGTGCACTCAAGGTTATGTGTGGAACCCTCCTTGAGAATTGGCCTGAAGTATTAGTTTGATCATTATCGACCATTGCTATAGTATAATATAGGGCTATGGAGAGTACACAAATCCTAACCTAGAATCCATTCACTCCCTAATTACTTTATCATGAGAAAATCTCACAATACAAAAAAGTAAAATTCAAAGAGTTTGGAAGCAGATACGCAACCAAAAATCGTTGTTATACATAGGGCTATAAAAAACATAAATTTAGGATATAGCCCATTGCAATTGTCTCATCGAGTTGATTTTTTTGGTATATAACACCCATACACCTTTTCGATACCCTTACTAAAAATAGTAGTCTAGGATGCCAAAAATGGTCTTATTGGAATATAGCCTATTACAATCGTATCATCTAGTTGATAGTGTTTGTATATAACACCATTACACATTTTCATGAACCTTACTAAAAATAGTAACTACTAAAATAGAATTTCCGTTTTTTAGTAAATGCCCCCTGAGACTTGTTATCAAGCAATGGAGACCAAAATGAACAAGTTGGAGGAACAAATCTCCAAATTGGATGCCCTCATAGAAATCAAGGATCAAATATATTCTCTTGTCACCATGATAGTAATCTACCACCATAAGCAAAGACTAAATGAGTCAAGACATTTAGGTGCTAAAGATTAAAAATCCAAATTTTGATGGGTATGTTGAGAATAGCCTAGATGCTCAAAGGGGGAAAATTATTGAATTTTTTTTTAGGGTATTTAATGAGGAGAAGACTTAGTGGCACATGAAAAATAGAGGCATGACCTTACAACTCCCTAAACTAATTATCCAAGGTTTGTGGAAAAAATCTACAAAGTTGGCTGATTAAGGTTGAGCAATGGTATAAGCTTCATGAAACTCCATTTGACTAGAGGATCTTTATACATGAATTTCATTTTTATTTAGAAGCACTCCATTAGTACCAATGGTTGAGAAAGCAAGTTTCCAATATTTGGTGGACACAATTTAAGAGAGAACTCCTTAGTCAGTTTGGGTTGTCCAAGTTTAAAGATTTTACTAGAGCACTCACTAAGTTGAGACAAACAAGCACTATGATCGAGTATATCACTACCTTTGAGAAGCTTGCTAATAGGACTGAAGCTCTTCCTAATGAATTATTTAAGAGTTGCTTTATTAGTGGCCTTGAGGAAGAGATAGATATTGAGGTTCAAATACTTAAACCAAAAACTTACATGATGCCCACAGGGCTAGCTAAACTCATAGGAAATAAATGGAATGCTCAAAGGAAGGCTTCTAGATCCCCTACATTTCAAAATAGAAATTTTGCATCTACCAATAATAATGCTACAAAAGCTACAACAGTTAAGAGGTTAATACTATAATAGATGATCAATCACAAAGCCAAGGGAATATACTATAAGTGTGATGAAAAGTGGGACATGGGACACATGCAAAACCTAACACCTTTAACTCATGGACATAATTAATAGTTCAACTTCTTCTATAAGCACAGGGGATGGATTTGTGGATTCAATGGAAGAGCACCTAGATTCAATGGATGTAGAACCTCCAATTGAAATTCAAGAAGAAGAGATCCCACTATTTCTTTGAATGATATTACAATAATATCCATGCCACAGTGCATAATAGTCCAAGAATTTCTCAAAGGGCACAAAGTTTTGATCCTAATGGACTTTGGTAGCATTGATAATTTTATTGACCCTAATGTTGCTAAAAATGTAGATTATTTCACTTATGGTTGTGATCAAGTCTAAATAAATATTCCTAATGGGGATATCATGAATTTCAAATGGAGGTGCTAAAATGTTCACCTATCCATCGATGACTATCACTATCAAAATGATCTCTATGTAGTCCCATTGGGTGGAGTGGACATTGTATTGGGTTGCCCTTGGCTACAAATTTTGAGAACGATTTCCTAGATTTTTTTTAGAATTGTGATGTAGTTTACTATCAATAATAGAACCTACACCATTTAGAGCATTAAAATTAGAAATCCCAAGATTGTAACATTCCATCAGATGCAAATACTACTTAAGAAAAGCCATAAAGTAGTAGAAATATTTTGCTAAATGTAGTTGTGTTATCCAGGATGAGAAGATGCCATTAGACTTGTTAGTTGTCTTAACCAAGAATCAAAAAATCTTCATCAAACCCAAATAGCTACCACCCTATAGGTTGGAAGATCATAGGATTAATTTAATCCCCATAAGTCAATCTCCAAACATTCAGTCATATAGATACTCGACCATAGTAGAGAAAATTGGAATTGGATCAAAATTGACATAGAAAAAGAATAGGGAAAAATCAAGAATCGAGAAAAAGGGGAATAATTGACAAAAAAAGGTAAATTTTCATTGAAGATTTTTTTTTTTATGCATATCACAATGTTTTGAAAAAAATGGCAAAATTCAGCTTGAATCATGGTTTTTTGTATATTTTCTCAACTATGGATACCCCTATCACGAAAATAATGAGATTGAGTAGTTGGAAAAAGAACTACTAGATGCAAGGCTCATTTGTCCAAGCACAATTTATTTTTTAGCCCATGTATTACTAGTTAGGAAGAAGGATGGGCTATGGAGAATGTGTGTGGACTTATACAAACTCAATAATATCACCACCAAGGATAATTTTTCCATATTGAAGATTAATGATTTGTTGAATGAACTGCATGGTGCTCAGTATTTTACCAAATTGGACCTTAGGTCAAGCTATCACTAGATTCAAGTTTACAAGGATGACATCCAAAAAATAACTTTCAAGACTCATGAGGGGCATTATGAGTTATTTTTCATGCCCTTTGGCCTCACCAATGCACCATCGAATTTCTAAGGCTTGATGAATAGGGTTCTAAAACCCTACCTACAAAAGTTTGCATTGGTATTTTTTGATGACATATTGATCTACAATAAAACATGGGAAGAGCACCTACAACATGTTTATCTAGTTTTGAAGCCCCTACAAAAAACTAGTTGTATATAAAGCAATCTAAATGCAACTTTGAGGCCATCAAAGTAGAATATTTAGGGCACATCATGGCCAGATATGGTGTCCAAGTAGATATAGCAAAGATTGAGGCCATGGAGTGATCCAAACCTAAAATGTTGAAAGGGATTCCTTAGCGTTATAGGATATGACCAAAATATTATTAAACATAGTGGCCCCTTTGAAATCTATTCTTAGGAAAGATGTGTTCACATGGAATAGTGCAACTGAGCAAGCTTTTTTTACTATGAAGGATGTCATATGTCGTACACCAATTTTAGCCATACCTAATTTTTCTAAAATATTTATTATTGAAAGTGATACCTTGTGAGTTGGAATTGAGGAATACTTATGCAAGAATATCAGACACTTGCTTTCATAAGCAAGGTCCTATCAAGAAAAAATCTTGTCAAGTCCACTTACGAGAAGGAGATGATGGCCATTATTTTTATTATCCTCCATTAGCGACCATACTTGTTGGGATGGAACTTAATCATCAAGACAAATAATTACAACTTTAAGTATCTCTTAGAATAGAGAATTTCTTCCCTTGAGTAGCAAAAATAGGTCACTAATATCTTAGGATATGACTACAAGATATCCTATCTCAAATATAAATAAAATGTGATCATTGATGCTCTTTCTAGGTTTCTCAAAACACAAGATATTATATATGCAATGTCCATCATTAAGGCTAATTAAGTTAGAATGGTAGGTAGACCCCACACTTGCAAAGATCATTTAGGACCTGTAGACAACAACAAAGGACCATTCAAATTATTCATGGAAGCATGAGGGTTGCACTATAAGCATCAAATTGTTATTCCACCCACATATTAACTAAAACTCTAGATTCTCATAGAATTTTACTCATCTACGATAGGGGACACATGGGTTTCTTACAAACCTATGAATTAGTAAAACATAGTTTCTATTGGCCTAAGTTGAAGTTGGATATAAAATAGTTTGTGGATAGTTGTGATACTTGTCAATGCCAAAAGGGGAAAACAATTGGTACACTAAGCTTACTTCAACCTTTACCCATTCCAAATCCCCCGTGGATAGATGTCTCCATGGACTTTATTGAAGGACTTTCTCTATCTGGAGGTAAATTAATTATAATGGTAATTATAGATCGATTGACCAAATATGCTTATTTTTGGTCCCTAGGTCATCCCTATAATTCTAATATAGTGGCATAGATTTTCATGGATCAGATATTTAGACTCCATGGAAGCTCACACTCAATAGTCATTGATTGTGATAAGGTATTCACTAGTAAATTCTAGGAGGAGCTACATTGCATTTCAGGGTCTTAGTTGAAAATAAGTACATCCTATCACCCATAGACAAATGATCAGACAAAGAGGGTGATTAATGTCTTGAGACCTATCTTTGATGTTTTTTTTTAGATAATTAATCCAAATGGAGTCAATGGTTTCCATTAGCTGAACGGTGGTACACTACTACTTTTCAAACAACCACAAGGATTAGGGGTGAATTAGTTTCAAAATAGAGGCAAATTGTATCCAAACTCATGTAGAAGACATGGCAAATTGCCTTTTTTTTCCACCAAAAAATATAAAAATGTGAAAAATTTATAATAATATTTGAAAAACTTGTAAAAATTAAAAATGTACTAAATTAAATAGAATTAAAAGCCATGGTAGCATTGAAATATTATACTTTTATTTAATTTTCATCTTTACATTTCAAAATTCAATATCTATAATGTATACTAGATATTTTGCTTGGGCAAGCTAGGTCCAAGAAATATGTGTGTATATACATCGCCTGATGGAAGTAGGCACAATGTTCTAATTTGTTCTTATTGGTCTTACCATTCTTATTCCACTAGTTTACCATGATTATGCTAATTCTCTTGACATTGAAGAGCTCTTAAATGCAGGAGGATTGTTATAATCCCCTGTTGTTATTTTTTATGAAGCTAATTATGATGTATAGAATACCACAGTACCAAGCTCACTACACCTGGACCTAAGGACAATTAGCTTTATAGTGGAACAGGTGCAGGTAAAATTTAAATTTTAAATAAAGTAATTATTATCTTTAAATATAGTTTTTATTTTTTAATATTTTAATTTATACTTGAATGCAGAGAAGAGCATACTCATCTTCTTCTAGAAGTGAGGCTACAATAAGAGGTCAAATGCTATAAGCCACCAGAGATTCAGACATATAATTGAAATCAATACCAATATTTAGAAGATTTTTCTAAACAGTTCAAGTCTTTTGCATCTTCTATATCTCATGAAGCTAAACCTACACAATCAGTGCATATTGCATCTACTTCTACAATTGCATGTCCTATACAAATTGATATCAACAAAGTGGAACAACCCACACATACAATAGGTAATCTAGTTGTTTCATAATGCGATTCAATGTCACATATTTCATTTAGTTAAAATTATAATTAGTTTTATTGAATATTTATTTATATGTTTTAATTGCAACACCCCACCGATCTACAAATTTAGATGGAATCAAATTTATAGACCCAAGTAGCCCAATAGGTCACATCTCATTTTGGTAAGTGGAATTAAATTAAATTAATACACATGTAGTTAATTAAATTTTATTGCATCATATTTTTTACAATATTTCTTAATTAAATGTTATTGTAATATTTTATAGGGGCGTCGAGGCAATAATTTCATTGAAGACAACAAATGATGTCATTGCCTCCACCATAGACATAGATGATAAGGGGTCAATGCATGAGGGGTAAACAATTATTTTTGGGAAGGGGTGAGGGATGAACACTTAGCAAGAGTTTTTTATACCTTCCAAATATTTCTCTTGGAAATATTTCTAGTCTGTGGGGAATTTCAAAATTGGATAATCCTCCACTTGATGAGGATTATCTATTTCAAGATAACATTTCTGAGTTCTTTAATGCAATTGATGTGCTTTGAGGTCCACAATAGTGTATAAAATCATAAAAAACTGTAGAGTTATCTTCCCTTATCAAGAGTGCATCCCCTCCCCACCCAATCAATAACCCTCTTTAGCTAATTGAGGATTAGCGGTTGATTTTTCAAAAAATATTTTAATATTAGACAATTGTGAGGCCATTGTTAAAGATATGGTGCTTCAAGATCTTGTTGCTTCAAGATCTTGCTAGCATCAAAGAGTGGGAGTATCAGGTAAAATTTTTTATAAAGGAACTTAATTCCTGATACAAAAAAAAATTCAAAAAGAGTATTTTGTTTGGTGGAGCATGAACCAAAAAATCTGGATGCTTTATTACATCAAGCTAAATATGATAAGGTAGAGATCACCACTGTGTACAGTGATGAGGTTTTAGACCTTATTTTGAATAGGTTAGAGAACCTGACTACAGAAGTCCAGGTATATTATAATCAATGGAATATTGATAAGAAAATAGGATGTTGCATAGGCCGCAAAAGATATAGCTGAAGTGATGGTAATTTTATTTATTCATTTTATTTAATACTTTTAATTGACATATTTTTACTTTTCTTTTGTGCAGTCCAATTTTGATAATTTCATAAATAGGTGAATAGTCTGTATGTATATCTTAACAATGCCAATAAAAATATCTAAGGGCCATTAAATTGAAAGAACTATTACATGTCACCATCAAATAGAACAACTATTTTTGGAGAATTATAAAGAAGAACAATTTAGATCTTAAGATTTTACTGAAGTAGAAAAAAATAAATGCATTTAATGTCAAAAGAAGATCCTATCAAAGAAGAAAGGGTGTTGTTGGTAAGTTTGGACTTAGGTCAAGAAGGTCTAATGAGATTTGGTGCACTATAGGGGTATATTGGTTAGAAAATGTATGAACATGTTACAATTTCAAACAATCAACTTCAACCTCCAGTACATCCAACATCTTCTCTAGGCCCTCCAATAGAAAAGTAGAAATATTGAATACACAGTTCACTAGTTGACTGTAGATTTTGTTTTTGTTGGTCAAATATCTACCTAATCAAAAAAATTATATTTGTGCACCGTAGACATAGCCCTCTCTAGATATTGACACAGAGGAAATTTCTTTCCTCTGAAGATTTACCAGAGATGTGAGAAATTCCAGGAGGGAAATTCTATTTCCTATCACCCCAGATGAAGTACAAGAGGCATTCATTTGTGGACTAAAGCCTCCTTATGCGGTTCACAAGAAATTGCATAATGATGAGCAGGAAGATAGATGTGTCTCCACGGTTACAATGCACCAATTTATGGAGACCCAACTGCTTAAAAAGCCACCAATGGGGCAGCTTCATAATTTACCAAAGTCGCTCTCATATTTCAAAATCTTAGATGTTTACTCAATGTTGGCATGGGTCGCAAGCTTACCTTCAGATGATACAGTTCATAAGTGGTAGGTGGCCTTAGCACAATGTATTTGGGTGGATTTCTATTCCCCTTCAGCTATGAGACAGGGTACCAACCCGATATTTTTTGATTGGGCTGATTTTATTTCCCGAAGGTTGAATTTTCAACTGGAAAAGTTGTAGATTGGAGAGGAAAAGTCCTTCAAGTACACTTCATTTTTGATATGGTATTTATTTTTCCAGCTTCAGTAGCACTTTCCTTTCATTACAGTAACGTAGATGAATGAGAAAAATGAACCTCTGCCAATTTATATGTGGACTTTCGTCTTGACAAAAATGGAGTCATATTACAGTTTTAACAGTTGGTTTTTTGGGCTTGCAATAGAATTGCTTTATGGTACATGTGAGAGAGTTCCGTGGAAATTAAGAGATGCAGTGGTTTCCCAAGAGAAAGAATATATTTTTTGCTTACTCAAGGTGTAGTTGTGAGAATTTTTGGTTTCACGGGTAAGCCATTTTTGTTGCCCTATTTTGCTACTAAGCATGTTTTTGCTATGGAAGTAGTGCACCAGTTAGATTACGTGAATGATGTGTATGGAGCTAGACGTGGGAAGAAAATGACATGCAATATGCCATTTAAATTTGGTAGTATAGAGGTGAGCTAGGTAGGATAAAATTGGCTCCTTATAGTAGTGCTGCAAGATTTGGGACTGATAAAACTATGCAAATTCAGAATCTTGGTGTCTTCTATTGATGAAGAGAACTTGGAGAGTTTTATCACAAAATGTCTAACCCCTTTTACAATGAGAATTTAGTAGTATTTATAGAGGATTTTGTCTCTTTCATTAAATTTACATGGAAATAAAATATTGCATATTGGGAACCATAGTGCAAAAATGCCTCCTTGGAAATATTGAAAATTTATCCTCCTAGAACAATGACCCATCTTTCAAGGAAATATTCCCAGGAAATCAGTATCTTGGGCATCGTTGCATGGAAAATTAAGGGGCATTTGATGTCTTGAAAATGCACTCTCACTTTGGAAATCATGAAAATGCTCCTGTGCTTTTAACACAACTCTCTTCTTCGCTTGGGATTCACCATTTGAGTTACTCTTCGCCACCATCATTTAAAATCTCCCGTGATCTAACCTGGGCACCTTTGAAAATATAGACCTTGATGATGAATATGCCTTTTATTGTCTTTACTCCTTTTTAACCATGGCGATGATAGTTCCTTTTATTCAAGGTGAAAACCTTTTTAACAATTGAACATCTTCATACTTACAATCACGTCCGCGCCATTTTATTTTAAAATCATATTCGCCTAATTTTGCTTTTCTGACATGTTCATGCACGATTTCAATATTGGGAGCACGTTCACCCATGGGAGAGAAAAAAAATATGTTCACCCCTCAACTAGGATAAATATGATATCATTTTTCTTTTGGAGCATGTTCGCCCATGGGAGAGGCGAATGAAATGTTTGCTCCTCAACCTAGGTGAACACACCGTTGATCATGTATGTGTTGTTGACTTTTCCATCTTCATCACATTACATTACATTAATCCCTAGGTGGGGTGAACGGAGTTGTTGCCCCATCCTTAGGGTGAACACAATATTTTACCGAAATAATTTTTTAGAAGGTGAACGAGCACTGATGGTTCAAACTTTTAGAAATACGTTCACCTCAAGGTGGGGTGAACGTAATTTTCACGTCTCTTCTTTTAGGTATTTTCAAATATTTTTGGTCCTTCATCATTTTAATTTTTTAATATTTTCTTTTCTTTTCTTTGTGACAGAGTGTACAGGGGTGAAGGAAGCTCCAATTCACAGTGCTTTGGAATGTTGCAAAACTTGTTTTTCTTTAAACATTCATCGCTTCCGAGCAAAAAAGGGTACATATGCAAATAGAGAAATAACATATAAAATTGATCCAATATAAAATTTTAGAATAAATATTTCCATATTACAATCAAAATGCTCCATCAAAATAAAACAAAAATCCCAACGTGGCAAAGTACAAAACTACCAACATTTCTATCGATTCATAGGGTATCCAGCTCATATGGATGCAAGCGATCCTAGGCCTTTATCCATTGGGTTATCATGGAGTCTTCCTACCAGCCACATTGGCTGGCATATTTTTTGTAGATGCCTTTCAACGTGCCTCCTATTTAGCTTTATCCTTTTCCTCAGCTTTAGTCGTAACTTTGAGAACTTTAGCTTGCTCTGCCTCTTCTACTGCTTTATCTACCACTGCATGTTCTACCATTTCCTGCTCCTCCTGCTCCTTGAGGCTCTTAGAAATTACCTCATAGATTGTGACTACCTCCTTCTAAGAATGATTAGTGGATAGGCATGAGACACTTAATGACTCATAAATGAAGTAGATATTTTAAATATCGATCAAGCTAAGGCACTTCGCTCATTAAGCCAACTCATACAATGACAACTCCAGGTACGTATATTTATACATCAGGGGCAACACTTGTGATTCCATGAGGGGCTCCTCACATACATCGATCTCTGAGGTATCTTCCATGAAATTCCTCTAGATCACCTCCAATTTCTCTTGTGGAAAGGGTTCACCCCACTCATCTGTAAAGATCAAAAATCCCATCTCGAAAAAAGTATCAAAGTGAGTCATAGAAATGGTATGTTCTCTCTCAATGGTGTTGAGAATTATTCAGCCTTCCCTTACCAGGTCCATCCTTTGAAAATAACTTTACAATGTGACCTTGGAAGTTGACCAAGCATGATCCATCTCACTTAGACGATGAATACGTGATAGGCATTTCCATGTATAGCCCCAACCTCTCCTCTTATTGTCAATCAGTTGTTACTCCAACTGGATCTGTATTTGTGCTTCCCAAAAATAATGCAACACTTGGACTGCCTATGTTGCCATCTTCTCACATTTTTGGCAGAGCAAAAACGGGCCTCCTTGATGCTTTTGGTGAGAAACCAACAGCCTGCGTAGCCTTCTCTGCTAGTTGATTTTTCATATCTTCGAGTTACTGGCAGAGCTTATGCATCTCTATTTTGGTAGCATATATTTCTTTCAAATGCACTCCAACTTGTCGGTGCAAGTGCTCATTTTTTGTGGTCATATTTTCTTCCTACGCTCTGCTTTTCGCCAAGGCATTTTTGAGCTCAATAATTTTATTTTCATTTTCAAAATACTTCTCCTTATAATGCTCGCCATGTAAGTATACCGAGCTAATATCAGCCTGTATATTTCCCATATTTTTAATCAGATCTATCTTGGTGAGATATTTAGTTATAGTCTCATAGACGTAATCACTCGAAAATATTTCTCCTTATGAATTTTGGACTAAGGGCATGATTCTAGTCGTGTGAGACTCCATGGCGACTGGGTCGAAAGAAATTTTTTTGATTGGCTAAGCCAGATCCAAGGCCTCCTTTCATATCTTGCTCTTCAACAAATATGAAGAACTTAGGTGTGCTCGATTAATAATCTCCACGTCATGCTATTTTCGTACCACCTACACATTGGGCAATGCTTGTATCTTCAAAGATAGGGTGAATGGAATTATGACTTCTGAACGGCTAGGCTCAATGGAAGTGAATGAGATGGCTAGAAGAGGGGGAACTAAAATGGTGATTTGAATGGAGGAATTGGATTCGGTTGTAGTTATGCTTACTCTGGGAGGAGCTTACATGCTTACAACCTCAATGGTAGTGGTGGCAAAAATGGAAGGAGAAGGGCACAAAAAGGGATTCAACCTCGACACATACAAACTAAAAGAAAGGGAGGCCGAAGAAATGGAAAAATAAGTAGGAGCAACGGTGACTTCGGAAATGGAATATGAAGGAAGTGAAAGAGATATGCAGGGCATACCAAATGGTGGAGAAATAGAAATAGAAGATGATGGAAGCAAAACTGAAGTCACTACATGCTTCAGAGAAGAAGAAGAGGGAAAAGAAGATGTACCTTCAGGCATGGGCATCATGTGATGTGGTGATGGGGGTGGCTATGAAATAACTTCTTCTTGTTGTGCTTCCACCCTCTCCTCAATATTCACATTATCTTCACCATCCATAACATCTACTTGGGAGATCTCTGATTGATGGTCCTCCACCTGTTGTTGAGCTATCAAAAATATTTGTGCAACCATATTCAGGACCTCTGTTTTTGGTGAGGGATTAATAATTTTTGTTGAAACAATAGGAACTGTAAGAACTTTTGTAATTGAAACTTCCATAGTAGAAGCAGTAATAGCACTATTTCTTGGTCTCTTCACCACTTTGGGAAGTGATGGTGCTTTCAGAAGATTTTGCTTTTCTGACACATGTGCTGCTTCAACTTTCTGTTTCATCCATTGTGATCTCCATTTAAACATGTATTGTTGCTCCTCTTCCTCTGGAGTCTCCTCCTAAACCAAAAGATATTTATCTTCTATTTCACCTTCACCATTATCATAATGTTGAAAACTCTATGGTAGAATATTGGCGAAGGCAACGAGATGATATGAATCAACATACTCATCATAAAGCTCTAAAAACGATTCATCCAACAACCCATAAGGAGTTGTCGGCTTCCCTTGATGAACCCAAATTATCCACCAATTCATAATTTTTTCCTCAGTCCATTCAAGCTCACTTCATTTAAACTAGCTAAACAAACCCGATGAAGGGATTTGAGATTTATACCTGGTCAGATTATAATCTGCCTCTTGCTCATATCAGTCGTGCTAAGGAGGAAGTGAGGTCATCTTTTCAATGTACCAATTCATATCAGGCCCATTAAAATTATTTTGATTCTTCTAAATATCAGGTCGAGGACAAAAATGGAATGATTTAATTTTATTATAGCTAAAAATTTTCCCAATGGGTCATACCTCCAACATTGTGGAAGTTCTATCAGTCTTAAATCTTGCAGCGCTATTGTAAGGAGCCAATTTTGTCCTACCTGGATCACCTCTATACTACTAAATTTAAATGGCATATTGCATGTCATTTTCTTCCCATGCTCAGCTCCATACACATCATTCACGTAATCTGATTGGCACACTACTTCCATAGCAAAAACATGCTCAATAGCAAAATAGGGCAACAAAAATGGCTTACCCATGAAACCAAAAATTCTCAAAACTACACCCTAAGTAAGCAAAAAAATATCTCCTTTATCTTGGGCAACCATTGTGTCTCTTAATTACCATGGTACTCTCTCACATGTACCACAAATAAATTCTATTGCAAACCCAAAAAATAATTGTTAAAACTGTAATATGACTCCCTTTTTGTCAAGATAGAAGTCCACATATAAATCGACAGAGGTTCATTTTTTCTCGTCTGTCTGCATTACTGTAATTAAAGGAAAGCATTGTTGAATCTAGAAAAATTAATACCATATCAAAAATGAAGTGTACCTAAAGGAATTTTCCTCTCCAATATACAACTTTTCTAGCTAAAAATTCAACCTCTGGGAAATAAAATAAGCCCAATCGAAAAATATCGGGTTGGTGCCCTGTCTCATAGCTAAAGGGGAATAGAACTCCACCTAGTAAATACATTGTGCTCAGGTCACCTACCACTTATGAACGGTATCATCCAAAGGTAAACCCATGACCCATGCCAACATTGAGTAAACATCCAAGCTTTTGAAATCTATGAGTGACTTTGGTAAATTAGGAGGCTACCCCATTGGTGGCTCTTTACACAGCTGGGTCTCCATAAACTGGTGCATTGTAATCGTGGATAGATATCTATCTTCCTGCTCATCAGTATGCAGTTTATTGTGAACCGCATAATAAGGAGGATTTATTCCACAAGTGAATGCCTCCCGTACTTGGTCTAGGGTGATTGTAAAGAGAATTTCCCTCTTGGCATTTCTCATAGACTTGATAAATGGGTCATAAAACTGAGCGACGAGCCACACTAGCTCTAGGAACGGATGAATTGGTGGGCACAGGTACTAGAATAGCTGAGAATGATAAGGCACTATAAGCTAGCTTTGTGATTTCACCCCCTAGTTTATTGCTAACTCAACATCCTATCACAATATTTCCACACCTTTATTGGAAATGAGACAATCACCAATTTTTGCCATGGTGTCATCATACAAGTCTAAGTCAACGTAGTAATTTTTTAGGATTTTTTAGCTCTAGAATGTTGGATATTTTAGGTAATTTGAGGTATTTTATGTTTTCATTGATGTCACATGGATCATTGATGTCACATGGATCACATTTGGTTTTGGTGGCCAAAATATTTCATAAATAAGCATTTATGATATTTTGGAAAGCATGGCTATTTATAGGGTTTTTATGAAAACCAAGGTAGGCAAAATAAAAGGTTTTATTTAAAACCATGGTGGGCTTATGTGGAAAGGTATTTTCTTAAAATCCAAGGTGGAATTTTGTTTCATAGAAAAAGGACCTCCGACATGAAGATATTAAAGTTTAAAGTTTAAGTTTAAATCAATGGAAGGCCAACCTATGTGCAATTAATGGAGGTTGGCATATATATATGTAAAGGTTTCAATTTATTTCGGAAAGTGGGCATATTATATATTTTCGGAAAGCTTATTTTGAGGGATATTTGAATAAATTATTTAGAAGGAGAAATAAGGTATGTGTAAAGATATATTTCTAATTTTGCAAAGGGGTTACAAAAGTGAAGTTTGCCTTGTTATTTTTCAAGAGGATTAATTCTTTCATGAGGTGACAAGGTATGCAATATTGTGATTTATTTTATTTTATGGTATAAGTGATTTTAGGAGTGAAAAGGTTGTGCAATATTTTTATTTATTTTATTTTATAGTACAAGTGGTTTTAGGAGAGATAAGGAAGTTGTGCAATTAAAGGCCTTGGTGATGATTATTGAAAAGTGGAGTAATGTTGATTATTTTGTGATCTACTAACCCTTATGAATATTGGCAAAAGAATTTTGTGATTGTGGCAGATTTAAAAAGAGGTTTTTCATATTCATAAAATGTATGGGCACATTCTCCTATTGATTGTTTATGGTGGTTGATTTCTGAAATATCATTGGAGGGAAAAGGATTGCTTGTGGTTTCCTTTTCAAAAGTGGTTGGTTTAATGCTTCAAGGTTTTTTGAATTGAGAGTTGTTTCTAAACCTTGTTTGATAAGCATAGTTGTTGAATCCCATTGGTTTGGAAATAACTTGAGTTAGAAAAGAATATGAGTATCATTGTTATGTGAGATTTGTGGTTGAGCATTGTTGGAAACATTTGAGTTGGTTGATACATACTTGGACTAGGGTTGTGTGAGAAAGAGTTGTTTCTTGTGATGATTGGTTGAGTTGAGTTGATTGAGCCTAGTCAAGTGATGTGTGAAGTGATTGTTCAAGTTCTATGAAATAAACTATTCCATCATTCTATGTTGAGTTGATATTAATATTAGAACATATTGAGTCTCTAACAATTCTCTTTATGGTTCTATAAGAATTGAATTGAGTTGAGGTTGATTTGAGTTGAGGTTTATTTGATTTGAGAGCGAGATTAGAACATATTGAGTCTCTAACAATTCTCTTTATGCTTCTATGATTTTATTTGAGTTAAGTTGAGATTTATTTAGGTTGAGAGTGAGTTTAGAACATATTGAGTCTCTAATAATTCTCTTTATTCTTCTATGAGTTGAGTTGAGATTGATTTGGGTTGAGAGTGAGATTAGAACATATTGAGTCTCTAACAATTATCTTTATGCTTCTATGAAGTTAATTTGATTTGAGATTGCCATTCATTATTGAGTTCATTTTGAGTACTACTTGAGCATGATTGATTGAGCCTTTGAGAAGGCATTTGGGATAGATTTGAGGACAGTTTTGGGACATATTTGAGGACAATGTTTGGGCAAGTTCTTGGTGAGCTTGCTAGAGTAGATTTGGGTAAGTTCTTGGTGATATTGCTAGAGTAGATTTGGGCAAGTTATTGGTGAGCTTTCTAGATCATATTTGGGCAAGTTCTTGGTGAGCTTGCTAGCATAGATTTGACAAGTTCTATGTGAGCTTGTTAAGCAGGTTTTGTGTGAGCCTATTGAGCAGGTTCTTAGTGAGCCTATTGACAAAGATTTGGAGGTGATAGACTATAGAGGATAGAGTCTCAGTGGATAGAAATCCAGTAGCTAGCACAGTTAAAGACAGATCTGAGTGAGGAGTCTTAAAGTGGAGATAGGTCCATCAGTCAGTCGAGTAGAGAGATAGAGTCTTCTAGAAGATCACATAGCCAAAGCAAAAGGGGAAAGAGTTATCCTATGGAAGAGATCCACAAACTTGAGATTAGGGGATCAACATATCCTTTGGAAAAAGATCCATAAACATTGTAATTAGGAGTGATTCCCAAAGAGATTGATTGAGAAATTTTTAGTAAAATATTTTCTCCATGGAGTAGCCCACATTGGGTGAACCATGTAAATTATGGTGTCTCTACTATGTATGGTTTCTGTGCATTGCTTTGATTACTATTATTGATACTGCTATCTTTACACAACATAATATTGAATTGGAAGAAAAAGTATAAAGTGGTCTTATAATGTTCACCCTCCCCTCTTAGTATAAGCTTGTATTCTTAAATTGGTATCAGAACGGGTTCCTTTGAAAAGGCTAACAGCTTGAGGGTAGATTCTACAAAGAACACAAATGGCTTCACAGAAAGGATTATCTTCAAATCAGGATCCATTATTTTATGGTAACAATTATTCTTTTTGGAGCATGAGAATGAAGAACTACTTGATATCACAAGGATATGAGGTATGGCAGATGGTTGAAAAAGAGTATAAGGTTGAAGGTGATCCTGAGGAAGATAAGACTACCAGGAAATTGGTTGAGATCAATGCAAGAGCAATGAATTATATTTTGAGTGGGCTATGTGAGATAGATTTTACAAAGGTCATGGTATGTACTTCAGCTAATGATATGTGGACTAAGTTGAGGAATACTTATGAAGGAGATTCCAAGGTAAAGTTGGTAAAACTACAAACTCATAGCAAAAGATTTGAGAAATTGAAAATGGAATATTTTGAATATATTTCAAAGTTCTTACTTTGAGTTGATGATATTACTAACACTATGATAGGCCTAGGTTTTGAGATGAAAGAATTATAAGTTACTCAAAAGGTTTTGAGATCACTTCCCATGAAATATGATGCAAAGGTTTCAGCAATAGAAGAAACAATGGATATCAACAAGTTAACAATGGAAGAATTGCAAGGTACTCTCACAACTTATGAGATGAGGGTAAGTAAGCATCAAGATCCAATAAAAGATATTGCATTCAAGGATTCAGAATAAGAGAAAGAGAAAGTTTCAGAAATAGATAGAGTTTTATAAAATGATGAGGAATCTAAATTCATCAAAAGGAATAAGGACTCAAGGAATTTCAGAGATATAAGGAAATTCAGGTGCTACAAGTGTGGTGATCTTGGTCATTATGCATACAAGTGTCCACATGAAGAAATCAGTGATGATAAAAAATAGGGTCATTGAAGAAAAGAATATGGAAAGCATAAGCATGACAAGATGACAGATTCAAGAAAAACAAGTATGAGAAGAAGAAATTTTTTTGTAAGGCAAATAAATCTTACTACATTGTAGAAGCAAGTGATAGCTCAGATCATAGTGATAGAGATAATTTATATGATGAAAATGAAGAGAATTTATTCCTAGGAATAGAAGGTGAAAGAGAACAATGTTTTGTGTGTGGTAAAAGAGATCATAGATCAGGGTATTGCAATGGTTTCAGTGATAGTGAAGATGAGATGACACATCAAGGAAACATGCATGGTCAAAGAAATCTTGAGAGTTTATTTGCTATAGAAGATTATAATGATCTTAGTGATAGTGAAGATGAAGAAGGGTTTTTCTATGGAATAAAAGAAGTAGAAGAAGCACATTCACTCCAAATAGAAGAAGTTAAACAAGAGGATAATATCTCAGTTGATCTAAAGTAAGACTTCAATGTTATCCATGAGCAACTACAAGAGGTTAAGGAGAATATAAAATAATTGAGATGTTCCCTACATGAGAATTTTTATCCATGACATGACTCAAAAGGTCAAGATATTTGTACTAAGAAAGGAACATGTATTTCAGAGGCTATAGAGATGGATGCCAAGTTGCTACTTGACACAAATGAAGAGAAAGAAGAGGAAGATTCCAAAGCACCAAAGGTCCCATATTTCAGGTTTGGGGAATCACACTCAAAAGGAAAGGAAGTTCTAAAATATGAGAGCAAATAAGCACGTAAGATTTGTGAGGAAAGTTCCAAATTTCCTATGGATCCAAATATTCATTTTGGTTCTTGTTTTGAGATAGGTGAATCAAGATCAAAGGGAAAATAAATTTTTGAAGAGAAAGGCAAGGAATAAACTAAGGAAGAAGTTTTAGATGCTAAAAATAAGGTTCAAGAATGCAATACACAAGTTGAATATGATCATAAGGATAATGGTCAAGAAAGGTATGAGGAACCAGGGCATGAACAAAGAGCTTTTCAAGGATATTGTTTTTCTTGTAATGGATTTGGACACAGGGCTATACATTGCAGAATCCATGGATCAAAGAAGTTTATTTTTCTAGAAGCAACTTCAAAGGAAGAAGGCATGATTTTTAGGGACATTGCTTCTCATGTAATAGGATTGGTCATAAATATTTTTATTGCAAAGTAAATGAGCAACATGGTTTTGGTTTTAGAGCTACACATTTCAGAAGTCATGGTCATAATGGTCATGAAAATAGAGCTTCACAATACAGGGTTCATGAAAGGAATGAATATGGAAATTACTTCAAGAAAGAATTCAGGACATGGGCACCAACCAAAGGCTACAATATCAAATATTTTAATTGCAATAACTTTGGGCATATTGCAAAATGGTGTAGGACTCAATTCCAAATAGGTTCTACACAAGAAGATCAAGTAATTCATCGAGAAAAGGATATCAAAAATATGTGGAAGGAAGTTGAAAGAGGAAAGAAACAAAGTGAGACAAGAGTAAAAGTATTACCACCCCAAAATTAATCACCTAAAGAGAGAAGGTGGTGAGGGTGTTAAGCTTAAGAGTCATATATTTTATCCCCATATGTGTCCCTTTTTCCATTGATGTCAAAGGGGGAGAGATTTGAGTAAGGGGGGAGCATTGAGTTAGGGTGAGCAGCCTACAAAGAGAGAATTAAGTTAGGGGAAGCAGCCTCCAAAGAGAGTATTGAGTTAGGGGGAGCAGCCTCCATAGAGAGTATTGAGTCAAGGGGAGTAGCTTTGATTCTCAAAGATGGTTTTTGCAGTGATTGTGGTGTTTGCATTAGAGGTGTTGCCATCAATGACAAAGGGGGATATTATTGGATATTTGAGATAATTTGAGGTATTTTATGTTTTCATTGATGTCACATGGATAATTTATGTCACATGGATGACATTCGGTTTTTGTGGCTAAAATATTTTATAAATAAGCATTTATGATATTTTGGAAAGCATGGTAATTTACAAGGTTTTTATGAAAACCAAGGTAGGAAAAATAAAATGTTTTATTTAAAACCATGGTGGGCTTATGTGGAAAGGGCTTTTCTTAAAATCCAAGGTGGAATTTTGTTTCATCAAAAAAGGACCTCCGGTGATGAAGATATTAAAGTTTAAAGTTTAAGTTTAAATTAATGGAGGGCCGACCTATGTGCAATTAATTGAGGGCCGACCTCTGTAACATCTTTAGGATCTTTACTTTGATTTACTATTATATATTTTCCCTAAAAAATACTCTGGATATTCTTTGGAAATCTCTGCAATGACAATTTGAAATACCGTGGCAGTAAAAATTTTGAAAAAATTAAACTGTGGGCTTTTTACCTCATCCTTTATATAGAACGCTCTCCCATATTCCGCAATAAATGTCAAATTAACCTGGGAATTTTTGGGAGATCATAAGAATTGATTTTCTCACCTAGAACCATTCCCAATGTCCTAACGGTATCACTTTTGATTCACTACCAAATCATCTTGGGAAAAAGTGCCCTCCTTGTCGTGTAAGTTTATTGTAAAATATGCCCTAGCTGCTAAAGCTTACTTGGAAAAATAAATCAGCCACCTGAAAACTAACATAATGTCTTCTTTGTTCCTCAAGAACACAAATATTTGGCTGGTGCACGTTTTAATTAATTGCCTTGTTCTAAAATCTTCTACCTGCATTCACACTCTCATATAGCTGCCACGTTTTTAAGGGCGCAACTCATTTGCAACACGTTTTCAAAAATAGAAAAAACACATTTGTTCCTTTTTATTCAATGAAATCGTTCTGTGGGCACCTTGCATTTCATCCCTTTTTACTACACTTTTTTTAAAAGTAAACTATTTCTTTCCTCTTCATTCTAGGGCGCCTTCACTTTGTTTAATAATTCTTAAAGCGAATAGCCTTCTTTAATAGACTTTTCCCCTTGTCTTTTGTGCATAAATTTAGAAAATCTGATTTACTAAAAAAACAAAGTTGCTTTTTAAAGCGTTCTTCTTCATATTTTTTCATATTATATCATGGGCATCTTGCGTATACGCATGAGTATTGAAACCTTATTGCTCCAACAAAAATAACTCCCATATGCATGTATTTTTTTTCTTTTTTGTGTTTTTATTTGCTCGTTCATGCCCGAAAAGGTGCCAAAGACATCAATGTGTTCGCCCCAACATTGGGCGAACGAACGTGTCACCCATCCCCTAGGGTGAACATGATTCCAACCTTTTATTTTCACCCCAACATTGGGGTGAACATGATCTCGAGGAAAAAATGTTTTTCTCTCACTTTTTTTCTCTTTTTTCTTCTTTATATATATATATATATATTAACATCACCATTTAAAAGAAATAAAATACCAAAAAAAGAGTATATGCATATTTAGAAGGGGGTACCTCATTAAAATCTTCATCATTGAATATAGGCCTTCAAATGAAGACCATTGACCAGAATAGGAAGATCCTAGCCCTTCATGTCGTGAAGATGATAAGCATTTTTCAAATTTATTGTGGAAATTTGAAAAGGACCTTCCCAAATAGCATCAAACTTATGGTGTTTCCTTGGCTTGACTTTATTTTCATTCCATTTGAGCACTAAATATTCCACCTAGAAACTGCACTCAGTAGTTTTCTTTCCAAACCACTTCTTCATTTATTTAATGTGCTTAGCAAATGCCTGATAGGACTGTTCTCTATCTTATTTCAGGTACAATAGTTGTGCCAATATTGCACTCATAGGGTCGTACTCATCTTCATATTGAAATAACTACAATGTTTGAAGAACTAGAAGCTCAATGTGTGAAGGCAAGACAACTTATTTTCCATACACCAAAGAATATAGAGATGTTTTAATAGATTTTTTTATAGATATGTGATCCACCCAAAGAGCCTGGTTCAACAACAGGTGCCAACTCCTCTTGTTATTCCTGAGTGTCCTCTTCAAAATACGTAGCAAATTTTTATTGGTAGACTCAGCCAAGCCATTTACCTACGGGTAATAATTGGACGATATATTGAGATAGATTCCATATTTGCTAGCAAACTCGGTGATTTTGGCCCCAATGAATGGAGTTCCATTATAAGTTACAATTGAATCCAGGACACCAAAGCGAGTAATGATTCCTTCCAAAAAAAATAACGATCAATTGATAAGCCTTCTTGATGGGAATAGCCTTTGTCCATATAGTGAAATAATCAGTTTTTGTTAAGATGTATTTATTTTTTGCAGAAGAATGTGGATCAATGACTCTAATGAAGTCAATACCCCACTACTGAAAAGGCTCTTCCACTTGAATGGGGCACAGAGGCAGTGCTCCTTTATTGATTCTGTCTACGTATCGCTAATAGCTATCACAATGCTGACTTACTTTATGAGCATTGGAAAACATAGTGGTCCAAAAATAGCCAGCTCAAATAATTTTTAAGGCCATGGGCCTACCTGCATAGTGACTACCGAATAGCCCAAAATGAAATTCTTCTAATATTCTTTCTTTCTCAGATTACTTCACACATCTAAGGAGAACTCCATAAATATTTTTGTGAAAAATCCCATTAGGCAATAGAACACATTTGATGGATTACAGTATAAACCTTTGACACTATGAAGCATAAATGTGTGGTGGACACTTCCCAGAAGTAAAGTAATCAATAAGTTCCTCTATCTAGTCATGATTACTCAAAATGTGATTTACAAAAATGCTTTCACCAACCTCTTCCTCTTGCATCATATCTAACGATTCAGACGCAACACTTTCAGATAACTCTTGGCAAAGAGCTCGCCCGTGAACTAACTTTGTTGGTTGTATCTCCTCATCATATTCTTGGATCCTTGAGATCCAACCTACCATTTTGTCACCTAGTTCTCCTTGGAGTATGAAGCTTCGAAAATCAGGATGTATAACATAAATGATAGTTTTACTCTGGGAAACAAAGTGTCAGAACTTATTTAATTATTTCATCACCATGTACACCTACTTCTCAATAAAATTATACTTCTCTTGGTGGGGCGCAATAACTTGAATCAAGAAGGCAATTGGCTTCTCATCTCCATATTCTTGCTTCTACATTAAAATTGTAGCATAGATCTCCTGCTCACCTACTGCATAGAGAATAAAGTGCTTTGAATAATCAGGATTGATCAATACTGGAGCCTGGGTGATTATTTCCTTGATCTCCTAAAAATCTCATATTCTGACTTTCATCCAATTAAACTTAGTATTCTTCTTTAAGAGCTCATTCATGGGTTTCACAACTTAAGCGAAGTTAGCAATAAACTTGTGGATGAAATTTATTTGTCCGAAGAACAATTTTAGATCTTTTTTGTTAACTAGAAATGGTAGCTTTAAAATTTCTTCATCTCTTGTAGGATCGATCACCTCTCCTTTTTGCGAGATCACATGACCCAACAAATTCCCTTATCTAACAACAAATATTGACTTCTTTGAATTAATAGAAATATTGAACTCATAGTACTTCTCAAATACTTACCTCAAATGAGACATGTGGTCTTCTCTACGATGTGAAAATACAGTCATATCATCAAGATAGATTACAATAATTCTATTCAATAACTCATTGAAAGCAATGTCCATAGCCCTCTACAAATTAGCGCTAGTATTTGAGAGTCCAAATGGTATCCGTTGGTAGGCAAATGTACCCCACTTAGTGGTGAATGTCATTTTATGTTGGTCCTCATCTTTCACCCATATCTAATTATAGCAAGAGAAGCCATCTAACAATAAAAATATCTGTGCATCGGTAACCATGTGAAGGATTTGATCAATCTATGGTAAAGGCTAATGATGTTTTAGTGATTCCTGGATCAGATTTTGAAAATCTAAACATAGTCGAATGTCCTAATTCTTCTTCCACACTGGCACTAGATTCACCACCCATGTGGAGTGTTTAATTGGATAAATTATCTTCGTATCTAGCATTTTTTTCAATTTTACCTTCATGAGTACTTCTATCTTAGGGTTGACAGGTTGTTGTTTTTGTCAAAAAGGCTTTACCCCCTCCGATGGCTCAATTGCATGTTGTATCATGTTCTTATCATATCCCTTTAAATCCTAATAGGTCCATGCAACAATGTCAAGGTACTCATTGCACAAGTTTTTAATGTCTTCCAACTCTTCAAGCACATAATCAGTTCTAATTTTGATGATCTTTTCAGGGTCTAGCTATAAATTCTTATATTCCTTTGCATCCACCTTAATCCTATGCTTTTCAACCTTGTAGTTTTGATCAAATAGACTTTCCAGTGAAATCAGTCCCCTGGGAATGTGATTGTTCTTCAATTGTATCATCCCCTCAATCTCTTCTTCAACTAGATTTATGTCATTCGTACTTGTGGCCTCCTTGATCGAAAATTTGACTATTTGCTCGTCATTATCAAATAATTGCCAATATATGTTCTTTTTAGGGACCGAGGGTCTATAGATCACCCTAAAAGTCTTGGGATTTCTGATTATTTGCTCCACAAAAGAATAATTCATGATAAGAGAGGCTAGAATATTTGTGTGTTTGTTGTGCTCTCGGGAGATTTCTTGAATTTTCAAAGATGTGAAATATTCAAATAAATCCCACACTTTGTTGTGGTAGGATTTTAGGTAATGCTTCTTGGACACACATCTATTAGTGGTTTGGTTAACAATGAGTTTGGAGTCACCAAAAATTTGTAGCTGCTTAATACCCAACTTTTCAACTTTTTTCAATCCAAGGCATAATGCTTCATGTTCGGATGCATTATTTGTGCAACTCCAAGTCAATATGTAATAATAGGTCTTCTATAACCATGTTGGGTAGATCAAGATAATACCATCCCCTGCATCATTCTTACATCTATCACCATCAAAATAAAGCTTCCATAACTGATCTATGATAAGATTCAGGGAATCAAGGACATTTTCTTCAATTTGCTCCAACTTGGTTATTGTATTAAAATCAATATCCATTCCAATCATTGCATTAAAATATGTGAGTGAGAATTCATCTTCCAGGTGAAGTTCACCAAGCACTTATTCCATCAAGTCAACTTATTCTAATTCTTTAGTCATCATGTTAACTGTGCCTGGATATTTTTCTTCCTCCTCCAACTTCTCAATATGAAAAGTTGATGACTTTTCATTATATATGCAAATTATCTTTCCTTTGAATGGAATATCCAAATGTGAAGAGTCCAAGGAAATGTATCCTCCTAGTTTCGCTATGAATTCCCTTGAGAGACACATGCTAAAGTATAGCTCCTGGTCAACCACTAATACTTCCTAGATGACCGTGATTTGTGGCATACTATGAAGGACAATAGGAATATATTTGATTGCTCCTACTATTTTTATCAGAGTCCCATCCAACTGTAACACCCCTAGGCTACTTATTGTGTATTCCATCCCCATCACTTCACATACTGCCTTTGACATGACAGTAGTCACAACATCAAAATCAATCATACAATTATGTACAATCCACCCCTTCATTATGAGTGACAAATAAAATGGGGGTGGCCTATTATTTCTAGTGGCTAAAGTTGGTAGTGCTTGCACCAAAATTGTTTGAGAAAATTTTTTCTTTTGATATTTAACAGTCTTCAAAGAATCTTACAGTAGGTCAACTTTTCTCAGCAACTGTAGTGCATCATATAGGCTTACTTTCATAGGTATTTTCTTCATTTCTTCCATAATATTATAATCTAAGATGTTCGAAGCCTTCTCATCTACAACCCACTTGTACTTGTTCTAGTACTTCTAAGTAGCTTCTACCCTTTATCTCTTTGTCAATTATGGGTACTTGAGCCATTCTTTGGCTTTCTCTTTCATTTCATTTTGGTAGCTACTGCAGGTTGTGAATTTGATGCCTTAGTTTATGCCTTTTCTTGGGCTTTCTTAGGTAGTAAATATTTTAAATTGATAGAATCCTACTACTTATTTACTGCACCAGGTGCTTTCACTGGAGGTTTCCTTTTTTCACTTTGCACCTTTGGTTCCACATGCACCTTCAAGGTTTCAAGCTTAGTTGGATCTACAATCACTAGCTTCTTTCTAGATCTTGTAAGGACTGAAAATTGCTCCAAATATGACATCATAAAATTGTGGTTAGCCTCCTTGATCATGTTGATTTGTCCACCAACTAAACTTTTTGCAAGCATCTGCACATAGTTCATATACACCATGTAATTTTCTTCTCCATGAGGATCATTACATGTTGAACACCAGTATACCTTTTATGTCATACTAATCTCCTTGTTTTCTAGCACTGTCATACTTTTCTTAGGGCCTCTACTAGTAGATTCTTGTTCTCAAGTAATAGATGGAGTTTGAAATCTCCTCGACCTAAATTCAGCCTTAGCTTGCTTCTTCCTCACCATCGTAAGCTCATTTGATATTGTCCTTAAGGCTGAGTTATTTTATTTCACTTCTTGTAACAATGTCATGAAAGGATCAGAGTTAGAAGATACAAGGGGCACTGGAAAAGGTAGAGGTTCTAGCAGTGTAGGCAATGGTAATGGTACTAGTGGTGTTGGCAATGCTGGAAAAGGAATAGATGATGGCAATTATGGCACTAACTGAACGAGAAATTGTATAAAACTTGGAGTGGGATTTTATGAGATATAGATCAGAGTTATTTGAGGTGGGCCTAAGATCCATGAGGGAACTAGGTACATGGAAGCTATGGGCTATGAAAATGCACTCGAATACAAATGCTATTGTAAGTTGGGTAGAATAGGCATCATCATTTTTGGAGGAAGCTTTCCTATAGCAATCAAGTTAGACTCAGCCTTTTGGGCTTGAGTATACAAATTAGGAAAGGTATTCACATTGGTTTGTTGAACAACCATGCCAATATCGATGTTGAATATCCTAAAGTAATAAAATACAACTTGTTCATGTGTGGGCTACAAACCATCATACACTCTTTGCCATCTTTGAGAAAACCTGATGTTGAAATCCACTATCTCCTCTTGCGGATGTCTTTGGATCATCGTAAACTGATGTAGCAAGGAGTATGGGTTAGCATGTTCATGAAATTTTTTTATCAACACCTCCACCAACTGATCCCATGAAGTAATAGTGCCAGGTTGCAATGATATGTACCAGTACAACAATTTTCCTCTCAGCGATAATACCAACTTTACCATTACATATTCATTCGTTATTCCATGGATTGTAGCCAGAGAAGCTACATCCTAAATATGTTCATAGGTCATATTACCAGTGCCATAATAGGTTGGAAAAGCCTTCAAAGCTACTTGGGACACTAGATTTTGTACTTGTAAGTTCAAGTTCCCTGACCTATTCCATGTCAAGAATTGCCTTGGTGGTTGTGGCTGTTGTGGTGGAGGATTTTGGGCCATGTAGACTGGTGTATGAGGTGGAGCTTGAGGAACACTAGTGACAGTACTAGCTAGGCTTGTGGGAGTAGAAAATACATCGGCTAGTCATGATGATGTGGTAGATGATACATGAGATGTATGAGGTAATGAATATGTATGACATAGAGTGGCTAATTGAGGGTGCTCTCCTAGCCTTTGAATATCAAGTTCGTAGAACTCAATTTGATGATCTAGATTTTTGTCCTTCAATCTTGTATTCATGAGACATAGCTTTTTTTGTCCTCAAATTTGGATGTTTTTGGGTATAATAGAGTCTCCAGATGTTTTAACTATACAACACAAAGGTGAACATCAAACATTAATACTATCGAAGGTAGAACTTTCGAGATCCCATCGGGTGTGCCAAAAATTATTGGTCAAATATTTACCTAATCAACAAAACTATGTTTGTGCATCCTAAACATAGCCACCATTGAATAATCAAAGGAAAGGAATATCCTCCATGTCAATCTCTAGATATGGTTGGCTCCCAAGCTAAATTGTACACTGGTTAAAGACTAGAGTTGCAGGAAAGAGATTAAAAATTACATAAAGAAATGGGAAATATGGCCATAGGCCGAAAGTGTAGGATGTAGGGTAGACTAACAGTATGAAATTCACCCAAGCATGAAATAGCATACAACGAAAGAAAAGCAATAGAATTCACTTATAAACTTGCAACAACAACCTTCAAAATAACACTCATTCCCTCATTCCCTCATTAGCAACATTTAAACTCAGATGTAAAATTCAAATCTAATAGCAAATAAGGAACATAAATTTAAAATAGAAGTGCATGAATTTAGAAGGAAATTGCACACAATATCACTTGTAAATTTAGAAGCCTGGTGTCTTCTATTGATGTAAAGAACTTGGAGAGTTTTCTTACAAAATGTCTAACCCCTTTTACAACGAGAATTCAGTAGTATTTATAGAGGATTTTGCCTCTTTCATTAAATGCACATGGAAAAAAATGATCACAAATTAGGAACCATAGTGCAAAAATATCTCCTTGGAAATATTTAAAATTTATCCTCTTGGAACAACAACCCATCTTTCAAGAAAACATTCCTAGGAAATCAATATCTTAGGCGTCGACGCATGGAAAATTAAGGGATGTTGGATGCCTTTAAAATGCACTCTCGCTTTGGAAATCATGAAAGTCCTCCTATGATTTTAACATGGCTCTCTTCTTCACTTGGGATTCACCATTTTATTTACTCATCACGACCATAATTTAATGTCTCCCATGATATTTCTTTGGCACCTTTGAAAATCTGGACCTTGATGATGAATACGTCTTTATTATCTTTACTCATTTTTAACCACGACGATGACAATTCCTTTTATTCAAGACAAAAATATTTTTAGCAATTGAACATCTTTATACTTACAATCACATCCATGCCATTTCCTTTTAAAATCATGTTCACACGATTTTTCTTTTCTGGCACATTCGCATGCGATTTCAATCTTGGGAGCGTGTTCATGCGTGATTTCAATCTTGGGAGAGTGTTCATGAGTGATTTCAATATTGAGAGCACGTTCAATAATTGGATAGGTGAACAATAAATTCATACCTCAACCAAGGTGAATGTGATAATATTTTGCTTTTGGAGCACATTCACCCATGGGAGAGGCGAACGGAATGTTCACCGCTCAACCTAGGCAAATGCGTCGTTGATCATGCATGCACTGTAAACTATCCCATACTCATCGCCTTACATTACATTTATCCCTAGGTGAGGTGAATGAAGCTATCACCCCATCCTTAGGGTGAACATAATCTTTCACCGAAACAATTTTTTAGAAGGAGAGCGAGCGCTGATGGTTCAAACTTTCAGAAAGACGTTCACCCCAAGGTGGGGCAAACGTAATTTTCACGTCTCTTATTTTGGGCGTTTTCAAATATTTTTAGTCCTTCATAATTTTAATTTTTAATATTTTATTTCCTTTTATTTGTGACAAAGTGTACAAGGGTGAAGGCATATCCAGTTCATAGCGCTTTGGAATGTTACAAAACTTGTTTTTTCCTTAAACATTCATCGCTTCTAAGAAAAAAATGGTACATATGCAAACAGAGAAATAACATATAAAATTGATCTAGTATAACATTTTATAATAAATATCACCATATTACAATCAAAATGCTCCAACAAAATAAAATAAAAATCCCAATGTGGCAAAGTACAAAACTGCCAACAATTGTATGGAGGTCAACATTTTTGTAAAATGTAATATGTTTTTTATATTAATAAAAAACATTTCCAAAATTTATTTTTTTATATTTTTTAATTATTGTTTCGTTTTATATTTGTGTATAATTTTATATCTATTTCCTATTGGCACTATGGAAATTTAAAAATAATGATGTTTAAAAGTGATGATAATGAGAAGAAATTGAATGATCGTGAGAACTCTAGAAGATAAAACTAGGGCATCAATTGGGTAGCCAAAGATATTTATGGTTACTATGGATTTGAAGACAAGAGTGCTTCCCCAAGAGCGCCCAATGGGGACACCTCCAAATCCTCTTTTAGAGAGATATAGTTCTTTTGCAGATTTTTTAAAGGATAAATCTCCATAAGATACTGAAGAAGCACAAAAAACTGTATTAAAAATTCTCTTTACGACTATTAGAAATATATCAACATCTCAACGAGTTAATGGATGCTTGATACAGTTAGAATCAAGGCCAAAGATTGTCATTGAGCAAATGATGGTCGAAGAAATAATTTTATATAGATTCAATCATGATTTGATCTATAAATTCAAGGGTATTCGTCCTACCTCAAATTTTTTAAATTCCTGGGTCTGACAAAATTGGGAGCCTCTTGGTGAGTATTCTTTGTGGTTTATTAGCAATGGATATTTTATTGTTAATTTTTTTTCACTTGTTGATAGAAATAGGGCTTTCAAATCAAAAAATAAGAATCATGGTCTGGTAGGATTATTTGTTCAACCCTAGAGAGTGGTATTTGATCCTTGAATGGAACCCACTGCAATCCCGATTTGGATCCATTTGTATACACTTCCAATGGATTTTTAGAGTGATCAGGTATTGGAAATTATTGAAAATTTCCTTGGAAGACATTTGGGTGTTTCCAAAGATACAATGGAAGGAAACACAGTTGTAATCGCAATATTATATGTGGAAATGGATCTTAGCCAACATTTGCCAACAGATGTGGAACTCAAACTTGCATGACTATCTTGGATTCAACAACTAGATTATGGGATATTGCTCTTCAGATGCAGAGTTTACCACAAATATGGGGATTTACCTCGATCTTTCCCAAATAATATAAACATAAAAATGAAGGCTCCTATGGGAATGTCAAATCTTGCTAAGGATGGTAAGTCAACAATCAATAAAGAAACAACCAATATTTCTTAGGGAAAAGAAGTATATGGAGATGGTTTTGAAAAACCCAAAATAAGGATAAGGTAAAAGAAAAAATATGGTAAAGAGCAAACCCAACTCAAGCCCTCCAATAGGTATGAGACCTTTAAGACACTAATGGACCAGGAAGAAGAACAATTCATGGAAGGAGTGGATGGGAATAATAAAAATAATAATAGCCATGTTCAAACCCCTCTTTCATCTCCTCTCATCATAGATCAAGTAATTGAGTGCAGTGAGTTACCACAATTAGAGAGTGTAGGGGCATTGATAGTGCATAACCAAGAGTAACCGATAATTAAGGATGTCATCATGGGCATAGTAGAAAAGAACAGAGAAAGGCCAAATCTAGGGATAACTCAGGTGGAAAAGAGATTAAAAATAGCAGCTATCAAGGAGTGGGTAGAAAATCAAATAAGGAATTGATAGCAGTTCAAGGAGATAAATTGATCACTAGAGGATCGATGAGACAAATAGATTTTTACTGCTCTCAAGGTAACCAATCATTATACAATCATGGAATGTTAGGGATTTAAACAATAGAACCATCAATATGATGTTTGAAAACTCTTAGAAAAATGTAAAACTGATTTTTTGCTTATCCATGAGATAAAAATATCGTTGAATATTATGTGTAAAATAGTAAATAGACTATGGAGGGGTGTTGGTCATATGGAAGTGGCTGCCCAAGGGGTATCAGAGAGATAGTTACTTGTTGGAACTCTCTTGAATGGACTGCAATAGAACATATAGCTTGGAGGGGTGTTCTCACATCACATTTTAGGAATAATGTCATAGTTGAACATGTTTTAATCACAAATTTTTATGGGGATTAAAACCTAGATGGTCAGATGCATCAATGAAAAGTTGTGCATAACATGAGAGTATCAAGGGAAGAGTTAGACTGGATTATTGTTGGGGATTTTAATGTTAAATTATCCTCTAGAGATCAGGAATGGGGGACCCCAATTTTGGACCCAGGGATCGACTTATAATTTCCCAAGTCTAGGCATTACGCTTGGTGGATATTAAATGCCCTGGAACCAACTATACTTGGACTAATAAGAGGAGGGAGCCACATAGCAAGAAGGTGAAGTTAGACCATTTTTTGGTTTCAAAGGAGGCATTTGTAAAATGGAATATAAAATTTTAGATTTTGGAGGGTCCAGTTTTAGATCACTTTCCCATTTTTTTGGAAGCGAGGATAAAGATAATGCAGCATCACAAACCATTTAAATTTGAAAACTTTTGGTTACAAAAATAAGAACTTAAAAAGAAAATTCCATAGTGGTGGAAAGAAGACTGCCCAACATATGGGACAACAATATTTAGATTCCACAAACAACTTCATTATTTCAAATATCAACTGAAATAATGGAGGTGAGCTAACAAGACAAATTTCCAGGTCCAAAGAGCTCCATTGGTGGCTAGATGGGATGAGGTTCAAAAATACTTTAGGGAAGGTGAGGGGACCACTTTCTCTTCAAATCCCTGTGGTTGCTCAACATACACTTCTTCTGTCAAGTAACCATTGAGAAATGCACTCTTTACATCCATGTGTTGGACTTTCCAACATTTGTGAGCAGCTAAAGCAAGAACTATTCTGATGGTTTCCTGTCTGGCTACAGGAGCAAATGTCTCCTCATAATCAATACCATACTTCTATGTAAATCCTTTTGCAACCAATATTTCTTTGTGCCTTTCAATTCTTCCATCAGCATTGAATTTTGTCTTGAAGACCCATTTGCATCCAACACATTTCTTGCATTTAGAAAGCTTTACCAGCTCCCAAGTGTCGTTTTTTATAGAGGTTATCTCCTATTTCATGGCATCTTGCCAAATTTTTTGAGTACATGCATTCTCATAACTAGAAGGTTCAAGCTATGCACTAGTTAACAAGGCATAGTTAACTATATCTCATCGAGGTTCTTGGGAGTCATCATCACCATACAAATGCATATTTTCAAGTCTTTGCAAGACTGAACTCATTTCACTAGCTTGAATTCTAGTATATCTTCTTTGAAAGTTTTTATCCAACATCTGATAAGATGGATGATGCTGGAGTGTTCTCTTACCTCTAGATGGAGAATCAATATCCATTGGTGAGGAACTGACTGACCTTTGAGGAGAAGGACTTGGTGAAGAAGTTGAACTCAAAGATGAACTTGGGCTTGTTGGAGGAGACTTCTTACCTTTTTGTGGTGATTGTTGTTGCACCTGTTTAGAAACTGCATTATTGGATTCATCATCACTGAATATTTGGGGCTTACCCCATTATCCCCCTTCATCAAAAATCACATCCCTGGAAAGCACAATCTTTCGAGTCCTAGGATTGTAGAGTCTATAAGCTTTTGTGTTCTCATAGTACCCTACAAATATGCATGCTTGACTCTTTGGATCAAGTTTTTTTCTCAGCTCATCAGGAATATGAGAATATGCCAGTGAACCAAACACTCAAAAATGCTTGACATTTGGTTTCTTACCATACCATGCTTGGTAAGGAGTTTTCCCTTTCAAACTTGAAGTAGGGCTCCTATTCAAAATATACACACCGGTCCTGGCTGCATCTTCCCAATACATATTACTCAAATGCTTCATCTGAAGCATAGATCTTGCCATCTCTACAATGGTGTGGTTCTTTCTCTTAGCCACACCATTCTACTGTGGAGTGTAGGCAACAGTGAACTGCCTCTTTATTCCATGTTTTTTACAAAAATTCAAAAATTCATTAGAGGAGTATTCTCCTTTATCTGATCTGAGACACTTAAGAAAATATCCACTCTCATTTTCAACTCTTGCTTTAAAATCTATGAAGCAATCAAATTCCTCATCTTTATGCTTCAAAAAATATATCCAACACATTCTTGAAAAATCATCAATAAAAAGAAGAAAGTAAGAGTTGTTATCGATGCTCTTGGTTTGCATTGGACCACAGATGTCCGAATGCACTAGTTGGAGTGGATACTTGGCCTGCCATGCTTGCCATCATGGAAATTTGGTCCTGGCATGCTTGCCCAAAACGCAACCTTCATAGACTTCTTTATTATCCTAAACTTTAGGAAGTCCGGTCACCATCGCTTGAGAGGTTAACATCTTCAAACTAGCTAAATTCAGATGATCATATCTCAAGTGCCACAACACACTTGGATTTAAAATAGTAACATTTGCTAATTGATCTCCCCCTGGCTGACCAAACCTTAAAGGTAATAGCCTGTTCTTTATCATTAGCACTTGTGTAATGATTCTATTACTATTATTTTTATCAAAAATGGTGCATTTACCCTCATCAAAAAGCAACTTGTAGTTCTTTTCTAACATTTGACCAACACTTAAAAGATTGTGTTGGAGATGGGGTGTGTAATAGATATCACTTACTTGCTTAACACCTTCTTTAGTTGGAACCGCCATGGCTCCAATGCCTTCAACTACCAATGACTTGTTGTCCCATAACTTGATGCTGGATTTGTAGGAAGAATCCAAGGTAGCAAAGAGTTCTTATTTGCCACTCATATGATTTGAACACCCAGTGTCCAAAATCTAGGTGTCATTCATGTTTTGATCTGACTAACCATATGAGAGAAAGAGATTTGTGGTCCCTTCCTCTTCTCCAAAATTGCCATACCGATCGCTCTCGGTCATTATCGCTCCCTTGTGAAGGCTGCTTTGACCAACAATCACGAGCATAGTGGCCAGGTTTGCCACAATTGTAGCAAACTTGCTTTGACTTGTCATTTCCTTTTCCTTGACCTGGATGCTTTCCTCTATTTTGTTTTCCACCTCTATTCTGACCTCCTCCTCTGTTTGAAGATCCTCCTCTGCTTGGGGTTCCACCTCGTGGACTATTCTTGCCTCTTCCTCTATACTGACCTCTACCACAAACTCTACCTCTTCCTTCTTGTGAAGCAAAGGCTTTATCATCTCCTCCATGGCTGGTGGAAAGAGTATCCTGCAATCTTTCTTCATGTGAAAGAAGAGAACCAATCAGTGCTTCAAAAGAAAGAGTAGTCAAATATTTTGACTCTTCAATAATGATTGCTACATGATTCCACTTCGAAAGAAGTGTTTGCAACACTTTCTTCACCATAACCTCAGGCTTAACATCTTCACCTAGAGTTACCATTTTATCTACTACTGCTTTAACCCACACACAGTAGTCTCCTACTTTCTCATTTTCCTGCATTCTGAGATTTTCAAAATCTCTCTTCAATGTTTGAAGTCTAACCTATTTTACTTGATCACTCCCTTGAAATATTTCTTTCAAAAATTTCCAAGCATCTTGAGCTGTGACACAGGATGCTATTCTAGGAAAGATACTTTTATCTAGGGCTGCTTGTAAATAGTACAGGACAGAGGAATTATTTTTCTAGGCTTCTTTTCTAGTTTTTTTATCTGCAGCACTCAAAGCTGCCCATTCAGCAGTTGTGGGTTCTATATACCCTTCTATTAAAATATCCCATAAACTTTTTCCTATTAACAAAGTTTTCATCTTTATTGACCAGTATTCATAATCACTACCATTGAACTCAAGGATTGGTAGACTAGTATTGGATGCCATTCCAGAAAGCAGACTTATTTCAATTGCAAGCAAGTAGTACAAAGAAGTACAAAATAGATCACTGATTTAAATCAAATCTAGCCTTTTTAATTCTCTCACTGATTTCTTGCTCCTCTTGTTGTGGATTGCCCAGTATTGGATGCCCAAAATTTTGGCAATGGAATCCTCGTTGTCACTGATGAGGATGATTTCAGGGGCTGGCTCTGGCTCTGGCTCCACTGGCTTTGGTTCTAGATTAGGAGAGTGTGGTGTATAGCTCTCACTTGATTCTATTTCAGGCACTATAGGTGTATAACTATCACTTGATTGTCCTTCAGGTGCTTCTTCAACCGTCTTCGACTCTTCTATTCTTTGCCCGAATATATTGTCTTCTAAGTCAGCCTCGTATCCAAAATTAGACTTCCTTTGGTGGGCTATGACAACATTTTCTAATTGATTGAAAACTGTATGCAAACCATATCTCCGAACTTTTTCGTCAAACCATTCGGCATTCTCTCTTTGTAAAAGAGAACAAAGAGCATGATAGCATCAGGTTGATCTGCTCATCTACTCATCAATGCAAAAAACAACCTTATTAGAGCCTCTAAGGTTAAAAAATTTCACCCTTTTGTAGCCGCTGAGGCTATTACAAAACAAATATTTAACCTTGAACGGGGTTCCAAGGGGAGTCCAAAATTTTTTGGAGGTGCTAAACGGGCGTTTCGAAAGACTTCCCGACACTTTTCCAGGTTCACAATATGCAAATTTTCACTTTCCACTTTTCACAATTTTTCTCCAAAAAAAAGGGTTTCAAATTTTTTATAAAGCCCCTTTTATTTTAAATTTAATAATCAATAATGCTTTTAATAAATTAAAAATAACTATATTAATAAAATAATTAAAAGCATTTAGTTGAAAATTAAATTCAATTTAAAAGAAACTTTAATAAAAAAAACTTTTTAAAACCTTTTATTATTCTGGTGATTCGAACTCCCGACCTCACGTATGCAGACAAGCACCTTTGCTGCTACACCATGTGGCTCCTTTGAAAACAAATTTGCACGCTCTCCCTCTTAAGGCTCATTTGTGGTGATAACCACAAAAAAACTTTGATTTTCCTAACCCGGTGAGATTCGACCCCGGGTCTTCTCCTTTGCTAGCGAAAGGTTTTAACCGCTAGCCCACGACTGTCGGTTGAGACAATAGAGGCACGAGAGCCTCTATAACATCAAGTGGTGGCAATTTTTTTTTTTTAAATTGAACTTAATATCCCACATTCATCGTGTGTGGGGAAATTTGGGGTTGAAAAACCCCAAAATGACTATGAAAAATTGATGGCCTTCGGGCAATCGACGTTGCCTCCTTTTGCCACTGCTTTAACCAATGACCGCCCTCCTTGCTGCCAGCTGTGTCACCACCTTGATCCGAGTGCCACTACCACGTGTCCTTATCAGTCTACCTTCTCGATCCGCATGTGCCTAGTTGTCCCTGACAGCTCCTCAGCTCTCTCTGCTATCGCATCTGCCTTGGGATGCATACTACACTAGTAACTACCACCTCGAACAACTTCATACTGACTACTCCCTTCTCACCTCAGGAGCTGTGCCCCAATTTTTGCACCCTTGGACCTTCGGATCTGATACCAGAATGAGGGTGAAATCAAAATTTATTCATGTATATTAAACAATAATACACACACACATATATAGGGATGAGACGATAGAATGGTGGAGAGATGAGGACGGGAAGTTGGAGGAATAAGGGGAGAAGGGATAGGAGAGATAAGGAGCGGGAATAAGGGGAAAGAAAAATTCGAGGAGAGATAGAGAAATAAAAAACAAATATTGCCGACAAAACTATTTTGCCGACGTTTTACAAGGCGTTCACACTTGCAAGGTTTTTTCTAAGCCACTTAGAACATGGTCATGTTCACACTTGCAACAGAAGGGACAATTATAGAGTAGCTCAAAGAAGAGTATAATGCATTGCATAAAGTGGTTGAGGACATTGACAACCAAGAGGAGACCTACTAGAAACAAAGAGCAAGAACCACTTGGTTATTAGAAGGTGATAAAAATACCAAAATTTTCCACCAGGCTGCCTATGCTAGGAGATAGACGAACAACATGGAAGCTCTTCAAGATGAGAACGAATACTCCTTTGATACAATTATAGGTATGCATTTCCATTCAATGGATTATTTTTCTAAAATATTTAAGGAAAGTATGGTTCAATATGAAGAGGCTCAAAAATAAGTTCTTGTTGTCATACCCTCTGTTATCTCTGAAGAAGAAAATTAGGCCCTACTTAAACCCATTGATAGAGAGTAACTAAAGAATGTAGTCTTTGGAATGAGCACCAAAATAACACCAGGTCTAGATGGCTTTCCAGTTGAGCTTTTTTAGGCCTTTTGGGACAAATTGGAGGAGGATGTAATGGTTTTTATAGAGGATTCCAAAGGTAGTAAAAGAATTCTTAAAGCATTAAATCATACTTTCATTGCCTTAATTACAAAATGGGAGGAGGGAGTTTACATTTCAGATTATAGACATATTGCCTTATGCAATGTCATATATAAAATAATCACAAAGTAATGGTTGAGTGACTAAAACCTCTTCTACATAGCATTATCTCCTTAGATCAAGGGGGTTTTGTAGAGGGTAAGTAGATCTTGTATGGTGTGGTTATAGATCAGGAGGCAATCCATTCTATTCAAACATCTGATAATAGAGGAATGTTCATAAAATTGGATATGTCAAAGGTTTATGATAGGATGGAGTGGAGCTTCTTTTCAAATATGATGGCAACCTTTAGTTTCTCTTAGGATTGGATAGAATGGGTCATGAGTTGTGTTTCTACTCTGACATACTCAGTGTTAATCAAGGGTCTTCCCTCACAACCGTTTGGAGCTAATTGAGGCCTTCGTTAAGGAGATCCTTGTTCCCCCTATCTTTTTCTCATGTTGGTTGAATGCTTGGGTAGATTAATTTTGAGGAGAATATAACAAGGTTTTATAATAGGTATCAAGGTGGGTGAGGAAGTTTTGACTCACCTATAGTTTGTGGATGACACAGGATTGGTGGGAGTGGCTAGCTTTAGGGAAGTAAGAATGATTAGAGATACGCTTAATGTCTACCTTAGGGCTACAAACCAAGTCATCAATGATAAAAAATCCAAAGTGGTCTTTTTCAATCTTGCTCAAAGGCTTCATGATAGAATTTTAGAGATCTTGGGATTCACAAGGACTTCTATCCCAATGGTATACTTGGGGGTCCCTTTACATTTTAAAAAACTAAAAATAGATATCTGGAGTAATATTTTTGATTGTATCAAGGAAAGAATATATCATTGGTCTCACAAATGGTTAAGCTATGGGGTTAGATTAACTTTTTTATAGTCAATCATTTAGGCCATGCCAATTTCTAAATTTTCTATCCTTATTGCCCCACATACCATATGGAAAGAGTTGGACAAGATGGCTAGAAAATTTTTATGGGAATAAAAATAGAGAGGAAATGGGCATTAGTATGTTGGGAGAAAGTAAGCCAACCCAAGGTAAAATGAGGTTTGGGGCTGAGAAGATCAAAGTTAAATAATAAAGCTTTGGCTGGAAATCTTTACTGGAGTGGATTTCCCAACCAACTTATTTATTTGGTAGAATATTAACTAGTAAATATTTGGGACAGGTAAACCCAAATGAGGTGGGTCATTTCCCTTTGGATGGTAATGGATCCTTAGTGTGGTAGGCTCTTAAGTTAGGATCTCATATAGAAAAAGATAGATTATTTTGGAAAGTGGGGAGAGGGGAGAAGGTACGATTTTGGACAAATTCATGGGATCAATACCCACCTATCATTGTCCAATTTCCTGAACTGTAATCAATAAAAATAGCCATGGAAACTAGGGATTGGGTCCAAATTGAAATTTATTTCAACACTATTTAGCTGGGGGATTATAAGTTTAAGAAATTTAAGAAGTTGGACGAGTGATTAATTTCAATCCCTCTAGATTTGACACCCATCATGACTAAAATATTGGCATAAATATTTCTCATAGGTAGATATGAAGAGGATGAATTAGCTTGGGGCCATGGGAGCCTTGGTTTATACAGTGAAGTATGGATATTATAATATCCTTCCAGAGCCTCATCCTCATGCATATCAGGTTGAGGATTGGAGAAAGATTTGGCAGTCTAAGGGTTGGCCAAAAGTAAACTTTTTTGCCTGGCAGTTCATGCATAATGGAATTCTTACTTTTGATAATATCATACGTAGGGGAATCATTGATCCATATCAATATTTTTTATTCTACAAGAGTGAGGAAATAGTTGATCACTTGATTTTTGAGTGCCCATTCACACGCCATATCTAGGAGAGATGGTTTTTATATTTTAAAATTTTAGTTAATGGTGATTTGAATCGGATTAATATTTGGGAAATATGGAAGAGGGGTAGATTTAAATCTAAATCTCTTTGTATTGGTTGGGAGCTTGGATTAAACTTAATTTGGTGGCAAGTGTGGTTGGAGAGAAATGGCAAAATTTTTAGAGAAATATTTTCTTCTTTAGATGGAGTTTGGTAGATAATTTGGAGCAAAGTCACAGAAATTGTGGCAGTGTATGCTAAAGAGGAAATTCGGGTTGTTATAGGGGCAATGGAGAAGGAAGTTGAAGTGCAAGAGGGGCAGGACAGATATAGTTGGAAACCACCCCCAAAAGGTTGGATTAAAATTAATACTAATGAATCTACAAAAGGCAATGCGGGTAGAGTTGGAATTGGAGTGGTTTACTGGAATCATGTTGGAACAGTGCTTTATTCAAAACTTCAAGGATTGGAAAGAGCCACAAACAATGAAGCAGAAGCCTTAGCTATCAAATATGCTTCTATTTGGGTAGTAAAACAAGGTTACAAGAGGATAATCCTAGAATCAGATTCTCAAATAAATGTTGGAGCTCTAGATTGCGTGAGAAACTTTGCTTTGAAGACATGGAGGTTGAGGATTCTTGTCACTCAAATTAAGGAATTGTAGAAGGAATTAGATTATGTGAATCTAGTTTATGTGAGTAGATATCTAAATAAAGTGGCAGACTTCCTGGATAAGATGGGCACTAAGAAGGAGGTAGGGTTTCAGTCGCACAGTGACATGGTTAATGAGGATGAGATGATTAGACAGTTGGTGAGCAAATCCAGTATTTAGCTAATTTTGACAACCATTGCAAAAATATGATTTAGGAGATTTGTGCTCCAATGTAGATCTTCTTTTATAGTTGTAAATAGGTAAACAACGATTGTAGAAATATGGTTTAAGATATATATTTGTTTTTAATAAGTAACATTTATATACAAAAGTGGGTTTTTCTAGAGGATCCCAAAAACCTTATTACAAAAATGGGGTGAACCCATTACAGCCGCGAGGTTGAGGTCTCAAAGCGAGCCTCAGACCTGAACAGAAAGACAGAAAAAAGAAACTGTTATAGCATAGAAAAGAGAAGCTGCCTTAGCTCAAAAACCCAACCGACCAAGAAGCGTCAGCACCCTTAATTGGCAGTAGGATTCTCTGGGATCCTAGAGGGTCCTTCAAAATGTGCCTTGAGATTGCGGAGGCAGAGGATTGCCGAATCAGTAGCCCTGGAGATGTTTCCCATAGCGTCGATGGCCAGATCGATGAGCATGCTGAGGGGAATTTTCTACTGCTCCTTCTTCTGCATCGACTCAGAGTCCGAGCTCAGGTGGAGAGGGGGCTCGTTCTCAACTTTGGCCTTGGCTTTCTTGAGCTTCCTGGAGGATCTGCCACTCGAAGGAGTGGCCTTGGCCCACCTGCGACAGCGACTGCGACTGGGGGTAGCCTGGTCAGGAGGAGTGGGAGACTCGGCCTTGGGAGCGTCTGCGTCCGGGGAAGCAGGTGGGTTGGAAGAGAGGGGAGGGACAATCTGGGGGGGCCCTGTTAGAGATACAATGGCAAAAAATAACGCCCATAAGCCCCTGGTGCCGCGGCATGGCCTTGTTCTTCCGAGCGGCCTCAATGGAACACCCGAGGGAGTAGTTGAGGAAGTCCGGGAAGCACAACTTCTTGGACGCCCGCAAGTGGTTCACGAGAGTGATGTGGTAGCTGCGAAGAGGCTTATCCGGATCGTCGCAAGCAAATGAACCGCATCAATGGCTTTAAAGCCCAGCTCCACGGTTCTTCCAGCTCCTCTCTGAAGAGGGAGGACTTGTCCCAGCCCAAGCTTTTCCCTTTGTCCGAAACTGGTCCAATTCCTCCTACCAGTTGTGCTTGTCCCGTCGGATGAAATGCCCAGTGCCCGGCATTCCAGTAATCTCGACCAAGAGATCGAAGGTGACCTTCAGGTGGACACCTTTCACCCGGACCTCCCCATCTTGCCAAGTCTTCATGAAATCGGACATGATTTCATCATCCGAGCCCTGAAACTTATTGAGGAAAGGGATTAGCCCAAGGGCTTTCATGAAGATTTTCTCCTCCTCATACAGGGAGGAGAGTTCTGGCTCAATGTAAGGAACATTCGTGGGAGGAGCCATGGGAGGAGCAGGGGATCTGTAGAAGAGGGCCTGAAGGCAAGAGAATGTAGTGGAGAAAACACCCGTATCACCACCCTGGAATAAAAAGATAGGGAGCTTGCGTCGGAAGGACGACGGATCGCGTAAGTCGCATGCATGGGAAACAGGCGAAAAGAGGGGAGCCATCGGATAGGAAGAAGATAGGCTCGCGCGGTCTCGAAGACGAACGAAAGTCATGCCTAGCAATGCGTTAGGAGTAGAAAAAGAGCTGATAGCCAGCTTGGGACTGCCGCCCACATCAGGGGTGCTGACGGGTAAGCCGAGGAATGACTCACCGTAGGCAGTAATTGGATGCCTCAAGAAACCCAACCGCCAAGAAATGTCCCCCTTTCCAAGAACACTTGACGTGTCCCACCTCGCTGATCTGGCGAGACTCATTGACCTTTTTGGAATTCTGACGCAACCACGTTAGCAACATCTTGAGGGATTTCAAGATCCCACGTGGTGAGTCTACCGAAGGAAAATCCTATGTTGGCTAGGAGGTCAGCCAAAGAATTTCCTTCCCTGAAGATGTGCTGGCATCTGTAGGTCTTGCTGTGGAGAATCCTTCGAATTTCTCCGATGGTGTTATGGACCCTCCAGGCAGGGGTCTTATCCTTGTTCAAGTAATTTATGATGTTCATGGAGTCACCTTCAATGATGATAGCTCTGGGGTCCTCAAAAATGAGGACTAAACCTCTCCAAAGGGCTCTGGCTTCCGTGACATGGTTGGTATGAACCCCAAGATCTTCAGAGAAAGCAAGGATAACCATGCCCCGATGGTCCCTGACCGCGCCACCAGCCCCCGCTGCTCCTGGGTTCCCTTTGGAAGCCCCGTCAAAGTTTAGCTTGATCCATACCGAAGGGGGAGGGCTCCACTTGGCAAGGATACGGGGATGAGGCAGAGGGTTCCCCAGGGGGGGACAAACAGAAATATTGAGAGAAGAGAGGATACGCCCTTCCCGGGACAGAGGAGAGGGGCTGGAACAGTGAATGAGATTAGCATTTTTGAAAGCGAAAGCCATAGCCCTGATGGCCACCGAATGAGGATCTCGGGAAGAGGTCCCAAAGATCCTGTAGTTTCTCTCAAGCCAGACTTGCCAGATCAGGTGGTGAAGGCAGATGTCCCAGAGAAAACGAAGCTTAAGATTAGCAAAGGGTTGGGGCCATCGGAAGAAGGCACCACACAAAGACTTGGGAGGAGCCCATTGGATCTGGAAGGTAGACAGGGTGAACCCAAACACAGCCGAGGTGAACTCACAGTGGAGGAATAAGTGATCGGTGGATTCCCAGCTAGACAGGCATAGGTAACATCTGTTGGGAAGGGGAATGCCTCTTTTGATGAGGTTATCAATGGTGAGGGGTTTGTTTTGGAAGACAATCCATGAGAAGAAGGCCACTTTTGGAATTAGGTTCTTCTTCCAAACAATATGGGAAGGGGAGACAGGGTGGTCCTTCAGGAGGGAGAAGGCAGACTTAACAGTGTACAGCCCTTTGTCAGAACCAGCCCAGGCAGGCTTGTCAACTTTCTGCTTAGTTGGAATGGTAGTTGCTTGGAGTAAAAGGTTGAGAGCAGCAACCTCAGGAGAGGAGCCCGCAAGGAGCCTCCAACAGGGATGACCATCCTCCCAAACTATGAAGTCAGAAACTTTCATTCCCAACCGAGAGTTCGGGACCGTTTGAAGCATGGCGAGGTCCGCTCTGCCGCATAGGGGTTCATCCAACAACCATCTGTCGCTCTAGAAATCAATGCTCTAACCGTCCCCCAGAACCCATCTGAGGCCTTTCTGGATGAGCACTTTGGCCTGAGTCACAGCCTTCCAGAAGGCAGATCCATTGGGATGGTTTCCAGAATCAAGGAAGGAATGGTTTCCCATATATTTCTTACACACCAGCATGGTCCACTCCGCAGGGTCTTTCGAGATAATCCTCCAAGCCTACTTGCCTAGCAAGGCTGTGTTCATGTCTGACAGTTTTCTGAAGCCCAGCCCTCCTTGCTTCTTAATTTTGCAGACAGTGTCCCAAGCCACCAGGGGAATCTTAGCTTTGTCTTCGGATCCTGACCATAGAAACTTTTTCTGGATGCGTTCAATGAGCTTGCACACTGATTTGGGAAGAGGGAACACTGACATGAAGTAGATGGGGATGCTCTGGAGGGTTGAACTTGATAGGGTTGCTTTTGCTACTTGGGAAAGAAGTTTACCTTTCCAGGCTGCCAGCTTTCGTTGGAATATTTCAACAACATTGTTCCACATACTCTCTTTAGGTCTTCCCCAGAAAAGGGGAGCCCCAGATAGGAGGATGGGAGAGCTCCAGCAGAGCACCCAAGGATCCGCCCAATCCTGCCCTGACGGTCCGGGGGGGTGTGAACAAAAAATAGCTTGCTTTTGGAGAAGTTAACCTGCTGCCCAACCGCTTTCTCATAGAGGGAGAGGATATGCTTGATGTTCCTAGCCTAGAAGACAGATGCCTGCGTAGAAAGGATGGTGTCATCAACAAATTGCTGGTGAGTAGTGGGAGTGGAGTTGGACGTCACTGGGATGCCAGAGATCTTCCCCGCCACTCTGGCCACAGAAATGGTTCTGCCAAGGGATTCCACCAGAATGATGAACAAAAGAGGGGATAGAGGGTCTCCTTGACGGAGTCCTCTAACGCTGGGAAAAAACCCAGCGGGGGAGCCATTGACCAGCACCGAGAACCAGGCCGAGGAGAAGCAATTATGGATTAGCTAAACCCAACTGGGGTGGAAGCCGAACTTCAAGAGGACGTCCCAAAGAAACTCCCAACTAACCCGATCAAAAGCTTTGGTCATATCAAGCTTGAGAAAGAGACCTGCTTTTTTGTTCCGGACCGCAGAATGGAGGGTTTCATGAATGGAAATGACTCCGTCCAGAATGTTTCTGCCTTTGACCGAGCTTCCTTGGTGGGGGTCAATAATTATGGGGAGGATGGGCTTCATCCTGGATGCCATGGCTTTGGAGAGGATCTTGAAGAGAACGTTGCAGAGACTAATGGGGCGAAAATCAGCCATAGATCGGCAATCAGGGGACTTGGGGATCAAAGCAATGAAGGTGGAGTTAACAGCCCGGGGGATGGGGTGAGATTGGAGATCACGAATGGTAGCGTAGACATCCGGTCCTACCAGGTCCCAGCAAGCTTGGTAGAACCGGGGAGGAAAATCGTCCGGCCCGGGGGCTTTATCGGGTTGCATGGAGAAGACCACCTCCTTAATTTCTGAGTCGAAGAAGGGCTTGAGGAGGGAAGAATTGAAGTCACCAGAAACCAGACTAGGGATGTTCTCCAGAAGGGCGGCCTTGGCAGAGGCAGAGCTTTATGGGGAGGTTCCTAGGAGGTTTTGAAAGAAAGAGACAGACCTCGGATCTGATCTCGTTGATATCTTCGATCTTTGGAACCATCGCTGCATTGAATTTTACTAATCTTATTGGAGCCTCTGTGTCTCATGGTTGTAGCATGGAAGAATCTGGTATTGGAGTCTCCCGCTTTGATCCATAGTTCTCTGGATTTCTGCCTCCAGAAGGATTCTTCACTGGCAAGAATTGAGTGGAATTCAGCAAGAAGTTTCCCTTCCTCCTTCCTCACGGCATCCCCGGATTCCCCTTCTTCGATCCTTCTCTCAATGGCTCGGAGTTGGTCAGAAATAAGCTTCTTCTGGATGATAATGTTGCCAAACACCTCTCTGTTCCACCTCCGCAAGTTATCCTTGGTGAACTTTAGCTTCTGAGTTATCCTGAAGATGGGAGATCCATGGACATGCTGGCTCCACCACTGACTCATCATCTCACGAAAGTCCTTGTGTTTGAGCCACATAGCCTGAAACCGAAAGGGGGTTTGAAACACAGGAGACTTGCCCACCTGGAGGATAATGGGATTATGGTCCGAACCAATCTTTGGGAGGGCCGAAAGGGAAGCAGCACCAAAGAGAGAAATAGCTTCCTGGGAGATCAAGAACCTATCCAATTTGACCTGAATCAGGCTACCTCCAATTCTCCTGTTGCTCCACGTATAGCGAGTCCCTTTAAGAGGAATGTCAATGAGATCGTTTGAGTCCACAAAATCCTTTAGATCCTTGATAGAACGGTGAGTGGCAGCCAACCCTCCCTTTTTCTCCGTCGGATACAGGGGGCTGTTGAAATCCCCTGCAGCCACCCAAGGGATATTGCTGAAAGAGTCCCTCATCCGTGAGATGGACTTCCAAAATTCCGTTCTCTCGAGAGGGGAATTAGGAGTGTACAGGTTGGACAGGATCCAAGACTGATTACTGGAGATGCAATGAAAGAGAATATTAATGACTCTACTGGAGGATGATAGGAGCCTACCTTCCACTTGGGACGGGTCCCAGAAGCAAATAAGTCCACCGCAGGAACCATGAGCGGGGCTGTGAAGAGCTTCACCTTGAGACCAGATGGACCTGGCAGCTTTCCTAGAGGACTTCTCGTCACATTTGGTTTCTTGCATAATAAATATGGAGGGTTTGATATCCTTACGCATATTAGCAGCCAGTCAAAGCTTGGCTGCACTGTTGAGCCCTCTCGCATTCCAGGAGAGGATTTTCATCTAGAAGATCTGAGAGGTTTCTTGCCTCCCTTCGCCTACTGGGAAGGGGGTTTAGATACTTTAGGATCATCGGATATGGATGCATCAGAGTTTAGGAACAGGGTCCGCTGGGAGCCGTTAGCTAGGTCATCCTCCGTTGCCCTGATACGCTGTTCAGCTGTAGAAGGTCGACCTCTTTTTCTCTCGGCTCTAGATTCCATGGTTTGCCCTTTGCTTCTGGTGTTGATTGGACTGAACTTCCCAGACGAAGACTGGTGGGGTAGGAAGTTCTCAATTTCCTGGAGGATGGGGTTTAAGGATTCTGAATTGGAAGCAGAGGCTTTGAGGGCTTCTGGGGATGGTTCGAGGTTGGCACTAGGGTTTGAAGTAGAATCCAGAGATTTTCCTGTGAGAAGCCCCTCCTGGCTCAGACCTTGGACTTCTGAAGGGACGATGGGGGTTTCCCCCTCCGGGACTAGGACTTCCCTGCCACGACTAGGAACATTGAACTTGCCTAGAGGGCCCTGCGAAGGAGGCTTCAGAACTCGAGCTTGGGGACATTGGTTGATGAGATGCCCTTGGGTATTGCATGCAGAGCAGAAAGTGGGTTTGTTTTCATAAACAATGGGTTGCTTTTTGATGAGAATGGAATCCTTGAACAGGTTAACAAAGGAAGGAAGGGTAGTTTCCAAATTGGCATTGACACACAGGCGAGCGTGGATCATGAGGGAGCGTACCTTAGTAGACGAATCTACAGCAACGAGATCTCCAATAGTGCGGGCAATTCCTCTTAGGACTTCTTCTTGCCAGCAGTGGAAGGGTAGGTTTGGAAGCCGAATCCAAATAGGCACCACATTGATATTCTGCGTGTCTGGGTTGAAGTCCTCTCCCCACCTACGGAGGAAAAGGCTTTGCCTACCTAGGAACCAGGGCCCCCCAGCAAGGATATTGCATGAATCTTCTACATTATTTAATCTGATCGCAAAAAAACCCCTGGACAGGGCTATAAGCTGCAAGCTCCCACTAGTGCACCATTTGCTGCTCGCCCATTTACGAATTGTTTCCATATCTGGTCTACCTCCGATGAACTTTCCGATGAGGGTGAATTTGTCCTGAGCCGCAAAGCTATCCAGTAATGCCCCTGGGATCACCAGGTCAGAGCCGTTGGGAAGCAGGGTTTGAGAGGGAAGAGGGATTGGGGTCCCTTTAGAAACTGCATGCGCATACGATCCCTGGGATGGTGAAGAGGGATCGGGGGGTTTTCGAGGGGGAATCTCCCCTTCCTCAGGTGGATCAGGCTCTGGACCGCCGGGTCCAAAAACCAGGGAGGTGGATCCCGGAGGGCTCCCAGAGTGCCTCCCGCTTGCGATTCCGCTCTCTGCCATTTTTTTAATGTTTTTATCAGTGAGAGACAAATTACTGTGCACTATTCCCTTGGTTTAAAATGTTGTTCAAATCAAGTAGCAACTCCTTAAGATATTTGGATCCAATGCAAATCTTCTTTTACTGTTGTAAACATGTGTTCTCTTGGCTAAGGCTGGGATAAGTCTCATCCCAACTTGTAATTGATCTTTGTTTTAATACAAGTTTTTTCAAATTATTTTTAAAAAAAAAAGTGATGGTAATGATGCAAATATGCTAACATGGGATTGATTGATTATGTTGAAATACAGATATGTATAATGTAGTTGTGGTTAGAGGGACTTTATATTGGACCCAAGCAACTGTCTATGGACTTTGTGACTCTGATCAAAATAGATGTACTTGTGGGAACTTTAAATTTACATTATACAAATATCTAAGGACTAAATTGAGCCATAGAGGGCTTTCTATAATACATATATTTACAAAATAAGTGTGCACAAGGGTACTTTAAATTTTATCCCAAATGAATGTCTCAGGACTTTGATGTTCCACATAGGACTTTCTATAATACAAATATTTACAAAAGATACATATCTGGGTGGATTTAACATTTTGTCTAGATGAATGTTTGAGGACTTTATTGTACCATATATGACTTTTATAATATAAGCATTTACAAAGTAGATGTGCCTAGGGGGGCTTTAAATTTACCATAAGTAATTAGTTGTACCATAGAGGACTTCAATGTGTCATAAAGAACTTTAATTTTTTAATTTATTTTTGTATTAAAAAAGGCAACCAATGTTTACAATGCTCAATCAAACAAAACCAGGCTATGATATAAAACATAAAATTTCATGAACATAATATAAAATACTGTCAAAAATATTAAACTTTTCAAACTGATAATCCAATAATCTCATTTTCACAATTCAATAGATAGATGTTTACAACAACTGATAACAAATACTATCAAAAATATCAAACTTTTCAATTATTGCAAATATCACATTGGAGGAAGTTGAAACAAACACTTCTCAACTTGTCCAAAATCACTTGTACACATAGTTGATATCTGTGTCTCCACAATTTGATCACTACAAGTATCATTATCCTTATTATCTGATACCTCTTATGTTTGCTAGAGATTTCCAATATGCCAAAGATCTATCATAAAGATACTTGTCCACCTCATAAGATGAGACATATATTCTCAAACAATTTTCTAAATTTTTATCCAACCTATTATGAAATTTAGATTTCACAAAATATAATGCACAAAAAATCCTTTCATCTTCCACAGATCCCAAAATCATTGTTTGACACAATTCATATAAATAAAAATATTCACTCATCGTATATTGTAAAACACTACTAGGATACGTTTTTTTCCACAAACATGTAATAGAACCTGGTTCATGAGGGTTAGTCAAATACAAAATTTTATCAACCATTTTCAATCCAAAATGGCTTGATTGATTTGTCAAAATTTCTTTATTGAGAATACCTTTGATTTCAATACCATTGACTTCCACATGTTTAGTGAAATTTTTAACAAGAGTACCCATATATTTTATAAACAACTCACTTGTATTATTGTAGTTAGTACCAAGATCCTAGAACATGGGGTTAACCACACCCATGGCCTCAAACAACTCATCTCTTTGAAAATGGTCTCTTATTTCTCTTTGTCAAGGTTTTTGCTATTTTTTCTCATATATCCTTGTATTGTCTAAACTACACCAAATTCGTTGTATGTTATGGGAATTTGTTCAACATCGTTTGTAACTATATTTGATAGATTTTTAAAATAATAAAAGGTATCTCCTTTTCGTAAACATTAATACAAATATGATCATTGATGTTGAACTTCAAAAATATTTTTGGATCATTAACGTTTGTTAAAGTTATCCAACTATCAAACAAAGGATACATAAAATTTTCTCTCGACAAGTATAACCTATTAATACACATACATATTTTTTTTGATCTTGATGAAATCAACAATATAAATGGATATTTTTTACATAAATTTTATCAAAGTATTCATTTCTTACAACATTGGAAAAATACCATATAATGTGAGTATTGTTTCCAAGTCAGTCATACAGTATAGCAAATATTTTGCCTTATCAACTACCCTACGATTTTCATACATAAACCTTGTTAAAATTTGATATTATTTAAAAAATCTAGATGCAGGTTGAAACAATGAAATCCACATAGTATCTACATCTCTTAATATTTTTTTACCTTCAATAACTCCTAGTGCAAACTATTGAAACTCTGCAAATTTTTTTTTTTTTTTAAGCAAAAAACCCCTTGCAGGGCTGCCTTGGTCTGAGAGACCACAAACATGGGGTTCTACACCGTCAAAGTCACCCGAGAGTCATACCCGACCCTGCCTCGCACCAACATTATCAATTGGATTTTGGATACCCAATTCAACTTTTTAGTAGGGTGGAGATTTGAACCTAGGACCTCTCTTGGAGGATTTCCCTCTCCTCTCCAACTCACCTACAACACCTGGGTAACTCTGCAAACCTTTTTGGACTGCATAAAAAATATGTATTTCACAGATGAGTTCTTCCACTCTCATAAAATTTTTAAATGTGCTCACAATTTTGTATGCAAGATTCATTCTATGAGCCATAAAATGAATTGGGATCAAATATGGAGTAATTGATGTTTGAATTCGAACATAAATAACATTCTTGTGTCCTTGTATTATAGTAGCATTATCAGCTCTGACACCTATTAAATTACTGGCTATTGTTGTATCATCCATTCCTACGATAACCTTTAAACTTGTTACAAAAACATTGTAAAGGTTATTTACATTACAATTTTCCACCATCTTAGGTAGTGCTAGTAAATGATTTTATATTAAATGGTTTTAAAATGTGTAAACATGCATGCAAATCCAATATGTGTTGTCAACAACAATTACCTCATCAATTGAAAGTAAAATTAATTTGGCATGTTTTAATTTCTCTCTTAGGTCTTCCTTATCAATAAATGAGAGACATTTCACCATTTCCCAACCACTTTGATTTGACCAATGAGCACTAGGAAGGTTTTATACATCAACTAGTTGAAATGGATTCTTAAAATCAATAAAATCAGACATAGGTCTACCTTTTTTAAGAATAATATATACAACAATAAACTATAAAATTTTCAAACTAAAGTGATTTTATGAATTTTTTGAAATTGAGTCAAAATTGTTCCACCATTATCAACAAGATATTTTTGTTGTTTTATCTCTTTTTCATAATCTTCTATATATCTGGAATTTACGCATTTTGATGCATCCTTCCACCTAATAATTTTCTTAGTTGTTCCATCACTTTATTTTACTATCACATAACTTTCCCACAATGTTTTTCTATTGTATCCAACTTAAGTTGCATCTTATGATCCTTCCCTAGTTTCCAACTATAAATCATGCATATACATTCTGTTGGCATATCATTATTGTTCTTTGGATGCACCAGCTCAATAAATAGATATTTTTATGATATTCAAGCTAAAATTTCCTTCCAATAGTCTACTTGGTTATCTTTCTATGTTTAGGTATCTAAGTAGAATATTCTCCAAAAGTTTCAGGAATCTCTTCAAGTGGTTGTTACATGTCATTGTTAAGAAAAATTTCATGTGGAGGCATTGTTAGAGTATATTACAATATTTGATATATTTCATAAGAAAATATCAAGAGCCTCTTATATAGGTGGCAAGATAAGAATTCAAAGGTCATTTTGTAAAGCTATATTATGGAGACAAAGCTCCATAACTTAATGTACAAGTTCTTTGCATAATAATATTCTATAGATTATGTTCCTTCTTATCAAGTTTGTAAGTTTCATTCTTGTAATTATTTTCTTATTGTATTGTGGTTTTATTATATTTGATCCTATGATATTTAATCTATGATATTTGTGGTAGTATTAGGGCTTAAAAAGCCATCAATGGTATTAGAGCTACCACCCAACTCTATCCAAATTAATAGATTTGTTTATCCACCATTATTAAAATCAAATTTTGTCTAGTTTGATAAGATTGATCAAGAATTTTTCCACTTTGAAGGTAGTGAGACTCATATTCTATTTGAAGGTCATATTGAGTAGAAGGCTAGGGTCTTTACACTATTGAAGAAAAACTAGTGAAGACCAAGACTCAACTATATTGGAAAGTGTATTAACTTTAATATAGTTGATAATTTAGGGACATAGCCAACCCTTGATGTTTAAGGTTGAAGGTGAATCAACTTCAAGAAATTTGATCATTCAAGGACATAGCCAACCCTTGACATTGATTTTAGATAAAAGCATCAAGGACATTGAGGTCACCTTGACATCATATATAGAGGCATCAGGTACATTCAATTCACCTTGATAAGATAGAGGAATTGCAATATATATTAATCGTCAAAAGTGTGAGAAGCTTCCTACAACATATAGAGAATAATTTTAGCTTCTAAATGCAAGAGAAAACATAATAGAAGAAAAATACATCTATCTTAGATAATAGGACTGATATATCTATCTTAAAGTAAGCTTTCATCAAGCAGAAGATTAATTAGAGTTGCAATATATTAAATTTTTAGGTCACAAAGAAATTGATCTTGCCATAAAGTAGATTTTAGGTCTTAGAGATAGACTTTGATATAAAACTATAGATTTTAGGTCCTGATAGAATAAGAAAGAAAGTTTCAGGTCACTCAGACTTTAACATTGGTAGCAAGAAGACAAATATAAGAAAATGATACACTCAAGTAGAAGGAATTGATTATGAAGAAAATTTTGTACCAACAATAAGAATGACTACTATTAGAATAATTTGTGCTTTGGCAGCACATCATGGATGGAAACTTCATTAGATGGATGTAAAAAATACATTTCTTAATGGTGATATTGAAGAAGAAGTTTATATGTCACAACTAGAAGGATTTGTAATTAAGGGATAAGAACACCAAGTTTTTAAGTTAAACAAATCCTTGTATGGTCTAAATCAAGCCCCAAGAGCATGGTATATAAAAATCAATAATCATTTATCACAACATAACTTAAAAAAAACTTGTCAGATCCAAATATCTATACAAAAGGGTTGGAAATGATATAATAATACTTGTGGTATATGTTGATGATATAGTAATTATAGGAAGTTCAAAGGGTTTAATAAATAAAGTTAAAATGGATCTCAAGAAGGATTATGATATGACTGATTTGGGACTTATGCATTATTGCCTTGGTTTATAAATTCATCAATAAAAATATAATATTAAAATAATGCAAATAAAGTATGCAAAATCCTTACTTGAGAAATATAAAATGAACAATTGTAAGCCCAAGGATACACCTATGGAACAAGGACTACAATTATCTAGATATGATGAAACACCTTTTGTTTTAACTACAACCTAACATCAATTAATAAAAGTCTCTTATTTTTAACAAATACATTATCAAATATAGATTTTGTTGTAAATTATATCTCAATATTTATGTAAGAACCTAGATAAAGTCATTGGAAAGCTACAAAAATAATATTACAATATATCAATAGGACTACAAAATATGGACTTACATATAAAAATGATGATAAGAATTTTTGTCTACAAGGATATTCATATTTTGATTATGCTGGATCTATATATGATAGAAAATCAAAATCAAGTTTTTTTTATCTTAGTTTAGGATCAATTTCATGGTACGGTAATAAAAACAACATGCAATAGCACTTTCATATAAAAATATATATTATAGTGCAATAAAGGATGCAATTTGTGAAGCATTATGGTTACAATACATACTATCAAATATGGAAATCAAAAGAACTTCAACAAAACAAATTGTGATAATCAAGAAGTATTAAATTTGATCAAAAATTAAATCATTCGTGAACAAACCAAACATATTGAAGCTCAATGTCATTTTATCAAAAATCATTTTCTGAGTCATCATATTTAGTTGAAACATATTCCTATAGAAGAAAAAATTGTAGATATTTTCACAAAGGCTCCAGGTCAAAATAAATTTTAGATGTTTAAGAATAATCTATGCAAATCAAGAGAAACTCACATCAAATAATGTAATACATGGGGTGTTTGCCAATATGTACAATGGCACCTAGTGGTAATGGAAAGAAGGGAGGAATAGATATGAGTTTCTCGCTATATTACATACACCCTAGAAAGAAGGGAGGCATAGTGGGGTACTTTTTTCTATATAGGTACAATGACACCTAGTGGTAATAGAAATAAGGGAGACCAATCTTTTAGAAAAAAAAGTATCCTAAAATATTCTAGCCATACATCGAAATTGAGTGAGGCATTGACATATGCACAAATTCAACGTACATATCAATTTTACCTACTCAATAGCTAATTTTGGTAAGTAATTTTAAAAAATGATATAGAACACCTTTTTATGCAAAAAATACTATTGACCCTGATATGCCTCCACTTGAAGATATTACTGAGGATGAGATGCCTAATGGCTTTTAAGCCTTAATACTACCACAAATATCACAGATTAAATATCACAAGATCAAATATAATATAACCACAATACAATAAGAAAATAATGACAAGAATGAAACTTATATACTTGAGAAGAAGGAACACAATCTATAGAATATTATTATGCAAAGAACTTGTACATTAAGTTATGGAGCTTTGTCTCCTTAATATAGCTTTACAAAATGACCTTTGAATTCTTATATTGCTACCTATCTAATAAAATTTTGATATTTTCTTATGACATATCAAATAAAGTAATATAATCATCGATCATCAGTCGTTTATGCCTTGTATAGCTCTTCTATCATAGATTCCAGTTACTACTCATTTCTTGTTTATTCTTTCTACAACTTATTTGTCATCTATTCTTTTTGTTGCTTGTCTATCATTTATTCTTGCTACTACTCATTTATTCTTTTTATTACTCAATTATTTTGCTAATGTTCATCTATTCCTACTACCACTTATCTATTCTTTTTGTTGCTTATTTGTTATCTATTATACTATCACTTATATATCGTCTTCTTTGCTACCATTCATTTATTTTCTAGTGTGTCTAGTGTAGTTTGAAGCAAATATAAGGGAAAATTTGCACATCTAGGTCAAATATGAGGGAAATTATACACATTAGCAAAGATGAGAGAAATTTTGCACATCTAGGGTGGGCAATCCAACTTGTCTATTGTCTATTTTTACTATAACTTATCTATTCCTGCTACTGTGCATCTATTCCTACTATCGGTCATTTATCATCCCTACCATATATCTCAAGGAGAATTAATGTTTAAGATTTAGGTATATCGATATATCATTAGGTATATATATTGGTGGTATAATAGGTAATTTTATCGATGTAATAATTTCAAGGTGAAAAGGTCCACTATAATAGATTACAATATTGGTGATTTAAACTTAAATTGGTTAAATTACTACAAAATTGAGGTGAGCCAACCTAGAAAATTTTTTGCACCCAAAAATTTTGAGCTAATGGGCCCTGGTCAAGGGTCCCTATATTTGCCAATTTCAAATTTCAAAAATCCAAATATTCGTTATTATGCATAACCTCAAAAAGGATGACACCATATAAAGTAGTGTATGGTCAACCAATCTCAACCCTCACTTCTTACTTGCTAGATAGCTCAAATGTGGATGTACTTGAAATAGTCCTCAACTACAGGCAGGAAATCTTAACAACCATCAAGAAAAATTTGGCTATCACCCAGAATCGTATGACAACAAGTAGATAAACACAAAAATAAGAGATAATTTGTTTGGAGTGACATGGTATTCCTTCATCTTCAACCTTATAAATAATTTTCCCTAAAATAAAAGGGTTGAAATAAGCTAGCACCCAAATTTTATGGATCCTACAAGATATTGCAGCAAATAGGGGAGGTTGCTTACAAATTGAAGTTACCGACAAAGTCTAAGATTCATCCAAATTTTCATGTATCTTGCTTAAAGAAAGTGGTGGGCACGCATACTCAAGTACAAATTGTCCTTCCTAAATTGGATGAAGAGGGATCCATTATTTTGTAGCCTGCAACCATTCTGGATCACCAAACTTGACATCTTTGCTCTCATGATATCATTAGTGTTGGTATAGTGGCAAGGGTTACCACCAGAAGATGCCACATGGAAGATATTGTAGGACTTTTAGCAGTAGTTCCCTAATTTTAAGCTTTGGGGACAAATCTTCTTTAAGGGGGTGGCTTGTTACATACCCAACACTTGTAACTCATAGGGGGATACGTTATTGTATATAAAATGGACCATGTATCAATTTATAAGTGGATCACGTGTTAAGTTAGGAGAATGTGTGTCATAGAATGTATACAACCACTTTGTCATATAATATTTTGTTATCATACAATTATGAATGTAATTTCTTGGTATCATGAATGTAACTATCATAAATTAGGTAAGTTAGGAATATTTTCAAAGAAATAATGGTATAACAGGATGTCATAAAATGTTAGGAAATATTCTTGTAAATATTATAAAATGGAAAGTATGTAACCCTCACAGTATAGATAATAATTTGCATGTTTTCTAATGAGGTTGCTCCCTCGAAGTGGCTTGTGGTAGTAATATTTATTGTCCCAAATTCTTGCAATTATTGTTATGTATGTTTCTATGTTTCATTTAATGAAAGCTTCTGTTATTCGATATATAATATTAGTGTTGATTTTATCAATACTCTATGCAATCATAGTTAGAATTATCTTTGGCACTAAATTTCTTATCTTATTACAACTCCACACTACAAATTTTGAGGTGAAATATTCACATGATAAGAAAAGGTTCATTGCACTACAAGAAGTTGGAGCCAATTTATACTAAGTTGTAATACCTAACCCTACGTTGGGGGTTTTAAAATATCATAGAGGAGTTGTCGTTATTATCTAAGCTAGTTACCCGTAAAGAATTTAGTGAAGTGAGGGGCAATTAGGCTCCAATACCCTAGATTGGCTAAGATAGATTGTCCATCGAGCATAAGGCTTATGTTATAATTGTGATGAGAAGTATTTGCCAAGGCATGAATGCATCTAAAAGAATCTATTTTTGTTGGATGTGGATAAACCAGCAAGGAATTAAATATTTGATGAATAAGCAAAATCGCAAGAGGAACAACCTCAGGATGAAGGTAGAATATAGGAAGCAACACAACAAGAGACCTCTATGCATGCACTTGTAGGAATTTTAATCCCTTAGATGATGGAAATAGTAGGATTCTCCAAAGAGCAATGTATTGTAATAATTCTCATTGATTTAGGCATTACACATAATTTTATTGATCCTTAAGTAGCCAAGTAAGCAAATTGTTACATACATGCTTGCAAATACTTTTAAGTTATGGTGTAAAATGGAGGAACACTACCTTGTAAGGGTAAATACCATAATGTTAAGTTGAATATATGGGACTATGAACTCAAAATTGATGTGTTTTCTCTTCAAATGGGAGGATGTAATGTGATAAGATCATAGTGGCTAGGTACCTTGGGAACAATAGCCTAAAACTTTGCTAAATTAGAGATTTAGTTCTCACATAATATGAAGTCCTACACTCTTCATTTTTCATCAGTAGGATCTCTACATAATATCATTTCAAGTCCTACACATATTTCCCATGATCATGCAATACCATTAGTACCAGATAGCTACCCACCTAACATCAAACTCTACCAGTACCCCTATGCATTTAAGTCAAAATTTGAGAATTTGGTACTAGAGTTGCTAAAATTAGGTCTAAATAGACTTATGCCAAGGAGATGTTAGCCATTTTGCATATTGTTAACCATTGGAGGCCATATCTCATTGGGTATCATTTTTCAATCAAACCCAACCACCAAAGTCTGAAGTAATTCTTGGAACAATGGGTAGCTACACTCGAACAAAAAAAGTGGGTTTCCAAATTGTTAGGCTATGAATTTAAATTCATATATTAAAAAGGAAAGAATAATATTGTGGCTAATGAACTATACCAATAGTTTTAATATCAGAGTATGTTAAATCTCATCTCTTAATCATTCCCTCAATGGGTTAATTCTCTCATAAAAGAAATGGCCAAGGATTCAGACTTGCAAAATTTGATCACCAAACTTCAAATAGAGCCTACCTCATACCCTGTATACAATTGGAATGGATAATATTTGAGATATCATGACCAAATTTTTATTTTCTAAATCTCACAAATGCAAGAATTAATATTGAAGTAAATGCATGCCTCACCGATAGTGGGACTTTCTAGGTTTCTCAAAAATTATGAAATGACCAAACATACTTTCTTTTGGAATGGAATGAAGAAATATATTCAAAATTTTATGGATGAAAGTGATATGTGCCAAAGAATAAAATGAGAAATTGTGTGTTCCCCTAGAACCCTTCATCCCTTACCAATTCTAGACAAGTATGGGAAAATATTTCCTTGGATTTTTTTGAAGGATTACCCAAGTTAGGAGGAAAATTAGTTATTCTAGTGGTAGTGTATTTTTGCACAAAGTATGCTCATTTTTGTTTCTTATATCATTCTTACACAACCTTAGTAGTAGCACAAATCATTTTAGACTTCATATTTTACCTTCATGACATACCCACATCTATTGTGTTAGATAGAGGCCCTACATTTACTAGTCATTTTTGGCAATATCTGTTTAAGTTGAAGAACACAAGCTTATACTGAGAGGGGGGTGAACATTATGAGACAACTTTTTACTTTTATTTCCAAAAAAATATTATGCAATATATCAATGGAAATATCAATAGTAGTAATAAAGCAATGCACAAATCACCACACAAAATAGAGACACCAATTTAACGTGGTTCACCCAATGGGGTACTCCACGAAGAAAATATTTCACTAGAATTTTCTCAAAAAATATCTTGGTAATCCTTCACTATTAAAATATTTATGGACCTCTATCCAAAGGAGACACCAATCCCCTAATCAAGTTCATGGATATCTATCCACAAGAGACACCAATCTCCTCAACTGGTCGTGGATCTTTATCCACAATAAAACTCCTTATCCTCTGCTCTGGCTAGTGATCTTCTAGAATAATTATTGCCTCCACTGCACTAGCTTATGGATCTCTATCCATTGAAGACTCATGCTCTCACTCAGAAGACTTATCCTCACTACCCTAGCTAATGGATCTCTATCCACTGGAGACTATTGTCCTCTATACTATATCACATCAAAGCTTGCTCTCAGCTCTATCTCAAATTTGCACTAAATATGGTCCTACAGTCTAGCACAAATCTACTCATTCTCTATCCTCAAATCTACACTAAACACAATCCTTCAATCTAGCACAAATATGCTCAATCTCTATCATCAAATCTACATTAAACACAATCCTTTAGTCTAGCACAAATTTTATCAATTTTTGTCCTCAAATCTGCACTAAACACAGTCCTTCGGTCTAGCACAAATTTGTTCAATCTCTATCCTCAAATATGCACTAAACATAGTCCTTTTGTCTAGCATAAATCTACTCAATCTCTATCCTCAGATCTGCACTAAACATTGTCCTTTGATCTAGCACAAATCTATCCTCAAGACTTAACACAAAGCTTGACCCAATCACAAATAAACTATGCTAGATCTACCCCAAACCTTAGCCCAAGGTTTGAATAAATCAATCAATCAACTTTTATCTCATGTCTTCTAAAATATTTATCTCAAATATGCATTGTAAGCTTCCACAAAATCTCACACTAATCTATCCACAAGTCCTCTCTAGAACTTGTCCAATCTGCTCAAAAATTCTTCATCAAGACTTAACTCAAATATTCTCAACAATTCCTCACTAGAACTTGTCCAATATGCCCATTAAGTCTTCACCAAGACTACCTCAAATATACTCAATCACTTTCAATCTCTTTCTCAAATCAATTTAGAATATAGAACAATTTACTTTACAAAACTTTAACTATCACTTCAACACTTTCCAGTTGACTAGGCTCAATCAATTTCACTTAACCAATCACTCAATGAAACACTCCTTGCTTACAAACCCTAGTCCAAGCATATGAACACTCACTCAATTATTTCCAACAATGCTTATCAAACAAGGTTTTTATCATCAAATCTCACTTAGAAAAACCTTTAACAATCAAACTCAACAATGTTTATCAAACAATTCTTTTCACTCCAACTTAGCATTCACAACATCCAATCCAACAATATTTCACTCACAAGGAAGATGTTCCCATACCTCTTTGTTTGAATAATATTTGACCTCAAACACCTATCTCAATCACAATCAACTCTTTACCAATTTCAAAGGTTAGGTAGCAATGTCTTCTCAATCATTCACTCAATTTGATCCCTCAAAATATTTCACCATACATAGCAATAAATATTTATTACACCTTATAATATCCACACTTCAAATCACTTTATCAAAAATCACAATAAAACAATTAATCCTCAAAACCTTATAACTCCTATTTCAATTCACTTTTCAGAAATCACAATAAAACAATTAATCCTCAAAACCTTATAACTCCTATTTCAATTCTCTTTTCAAAAATCACAATAAAACAATTAACCCTTAAAGACCTTATAACTCCCCCTTAGTAAAAATCATTCATGCCACCTTATAAACCATAGAAGCAAATTAAAATTTAAAAAATTAAATACCTTGCTCTAGGTGGGATTTGAACCCCCTTGCGCCTTCCAAAGCGCCCTAGCCATGGCCCATGTGCCACATGAGCTAGGCGCTCACCTTGGCACCAAAAGGCACCTTGTGTGCCTTGAATCTTCCCTTGGTGCCCAAACCAAAACTCTAACACATGTACCTTAGCAAAAAGTTGTCATTGGGTTTTGATCATGAAACCTTCCACCTACTAGCATCGTATGCCACAACCACTTGCCATTGGCCCAACCACTATGGTTGGCAACTAGTCTCCAAGCGTATTTCCTTTATCTACTCGTTGACTACCATATTTTCAAACTTTGTCCTCTTCTCCTCTTTTTCATGCAGTTCGCACAAATTGCATGCACTTCGATTAAGATTCAAAGGATAATGTTTTCTCTCCAAAGCATATGATATTAATATGAATTTTGGTCTCTCTTTTTACACATCGATGGGTGGAAGAGGTAATCGATGTCAGTTCTTTGACTTTGCTTGTTTGCCCTCTGTAACCCTAACCTTAGGGTTATTAAATTAAAACATAAACTAATTTATAATTTATTATAATTAATTTATAATTAACTTAATAACTTTAAAGTTAATTAAATTAAATTTTTATTTTTATTTTTTAATTTACATGGTGGAATCTGTAGCCGCCACGAATCCGGGCAGGGTTAATTAAATTAAATTATAAATTAATTTATAATGAAATTATTATAATTAATTTATAATTAATTTAAATATTTAGGTCTCAACCTAAGACCTTTAATATTATAATACAAAATTATAAAATTATTTTCTCGTGCCTTCCTTTTTCTCTTTAGATTGCATCTTTTTCCTTAGGCCTAGAAGCAATATTTCTCCTGAACTGATTACTGAAACTGACTCCTGACATCCTTCCTTTTGTACTGCTCACTGAAACTGACTCTTGAAATCAATGAAAATAAATCTTGCTCATATTTCCAACAATCTCCCCATTTTTCATTGATGGCAATCCATTTACCTTTTACCATTTCCTTTACCTTTTTCTATTCTGCTCCCCTAATAAACTACCCCTATGATTGAATGCTCTCCTCCTAACTCAAATAGCTCCCCCTTTGAATATCTTTGTCTTAGCTATTAATTTGGTTAGATCTTCTATAATATTTCCTTTCTCTTCATCACATTCTTGAAATTTAAGTTTGAGTTTTAAGTTTTGCTTTCTTACCTCCCTTAATGCATCAAGGGCATGAATAAGTTCACCCTCAATATCAACTTCTCCTTTCTCTGATTCTTCCTCTATTTTTTTGCATTTAAAAACATCTTTATTATTTTTTGACTCGTATTCTATAGGATCACCTCCTTCTTCTTCTAATGTTATAATAAGGTTCTATTTTGGTCCTTCAAGTGTATCTTCATATTCATCATCACTGAAACTAAATACATTCCTTGTACAAATATCTTCAAGATGACCAAAGTTACCACATCTAAAACACTTGAGAATCATTGGTGACCTTTTCCTAACCACTTCTTTTTCTTTTGCCAAAAATAGAACTTCATCTTTATCATTATCTGAGGAACTATCATCACTATCACTTGAGTACTTACTTACCTTGTCTACATAGAAACTCTTCTTATGTATTTGGAAGAACTTCTTTCCTTGCTTGCCTTGTCTATCCTTGCTTTTATTTTGGTACTTGTGTTTTTTTGTTTCCCTATTCTTATGATCATGTTTCTCTTCATCATTGCTATTTCTAGCTTCTTGAAAATAAGATGCATAGTGGTCATGCTTTCCACAATTGAAACTTCTAACTTATTTTGTACCTTTATACTTTCTCGATTCCTTGTTCCTTCTACCATAAATTTACTTCTTCATCACTGGATAACTCATTGCTTGAATCTAAATTCTTTCCCTTTGTCTTCTTAGTAGCTTTGAAGGCTGCTTATTTTTGGAAATTAGGTTCCTCTTTTGTTCTCATCTCAAAAGCTGTAAGAATACCATGTAATTCATCCCTTTTCAAAAGATCACTATCTTTTGATTCCTCTATAGCTGAAATATTTTCACTAAACCTTTTTGGAAGTGACCTTAAAATCTTATCACAAACATCAGATTATTGAACTTCAAGTCCAATTCCTTGCATGGAGTTAACAACTTCATCTATACGAAGTAGATAAGAACTAATATTTTCCTCATACTTCATATTTAGGTCTTCAAATATTCCCTTGAGATTTCACAACTTTTTCTTTTTGACCTTTTTATATCCTTCATATATGCCTTGCAATTTATCCCAAATTTCCTTTGCTAATTTGCAGTGCATAACCTTTATAAACTATGTTTTATGCAAACCTCTCAAAATTGCATTCATTGCTTTTGAATTGTAATTATGTATAAGCTTACCATCTTTATCTATAGGTGGAGTAGCTGGTGGTGTGTATTCATTTTCAACTACTTTCTATATTTCATTTCCAAGTGCCATTAGGTGAATCTTCATTCTCATACTCCAAAATACATAATCGCTTCCATCAAACACTAGTGTTAAATTATATGAGGATCCACTCTTAGAATCCATATGTGTTCTTGTGAACTTTTTCTTCAAGTTGTTAAAATATTTTGAAGGAACCCGCTCTAATACCAATTGAAGAACACAAGCTTATACTGAGAGGAGGGGTGACCAATATAAGATCACTTTTTACTTTTCTTTCTCAAATAATATTATGCAATATATCAATGGCAATATTAATATTAGTAATCAACCAATGCAAAAATCACCACACACAATAGAGACACGAATTTAATGTGATTCACCCAATGTGGGCTACTCCATGGAAAAAATATTTCACTAAATTTTTCTCAAAAAATCTCTTGGAAATCCTTCCTTATTACAATATTTATGGACCTCTATCCAAAGGAGACACCAATCCCCTAATCAATTTTATGGATCTCTATCCACAAGAGACACCAATATCCTTAGATGGTTCATGGATCTCTATCCATAGGAGAAATCCTTATCCTCTACTCTGGTTGGTGATCTTCTAGAAAAACTACTGCCTCCACTACACTGACTTATGGATATCTATCCACTGAAGACTCCTACACTTACTTAGAAGACATTTCCTCACTACCATGGCTAATGGATATTTATCCACTAGGGACTATTTTCCTTTATACTTTGTCACCTCAAAGCTTACTCTTAGCTCTGTCTCAAATCTGCACTAAACATGGTCCTTCGATCTAGCATAAATTTTCTCAATCTCTATCTTCAAATCTACACTAAACACAGTCCTTCGGTCTAGCATAAATTTTCTCAATCTCTATCCTCAAATTTGCACTAAACATAGTCTTCAATCTAGGACAAATCTGCTCAATCTCTATCCTCAAATCTGTAATAAACATAGTCTTTCGATCTAGCAAAAATCTACTCAATCTCTATCCTCAAATCTACACTAAACACATTCATTTGGTCTAGCACAAATTTGCTTAATATTTGTCCTTAAATTTGCACTAAACACAGTCCTTCGGTCTAGCACAAATCTATCCTCAAGCCTTAACATAAAGCTTGAATCAATCACAAATCAACTCTGCTAGATCTACCCCAAACCTTAAACCAAGGTTTGAATAAATTAATCAATCAATTCTGCTCTCAAGTCTTCTCAAATATTTATCTCAAATATACATTGTAAAATTCCATAAAAGCTCATACTAATTTATCCACAAGTCCTCTCTAGAACTTTTCCAATCTGCTCAACAAGTCTTCACCAAGACTTACCTCAAATATGCTCAACAAGTCCTCACTAGAACTTGTCCAATATGCTCAACAATTCTTCACCAAGACTTACCTCAAATCTTCTCAACAAGTCCTCACTAGAACTTATCCAATATGCTCAACAAATCTTCACCAAGACTTACCTCAAATCTGCTCAATCAATTTCAATATCTTTCTTAAATAAATTTATAATATAGAACAATTTATTTCATAGAACTTGAACTATCACTTCAACACTTTCCAATTGACTAGGCTCAATAAATTTCACTTAACCAATCACTCAATGAAACACTCATTGCTTACAAACCCTATTCCAAGCATATGAACACTCACTTAATTATTTCCAACAATTCTTATCAAACAAGGTTTTTATCAACAACTCTCACTCAAAAAAACCTTTAATCAATCAGACTCAACAATGCTTATCAAATAATCCTTTTCACTCCAAATTAGCATTCACAACATCCAATCCAACAATATTTCACTCACAAGGAAGATGTGCCCATACCTCTTTGTTTGAAGAAGATTTGACCTCAAACACCTATCTCAATCACAATCAACTCTTTACCAATTTTAAAGGTTAGGTAGCAATGTCTTCTCAATCATTCACTCAATTTGATCCCTCAAAATATTTCACCATACATAGCAATAAATATTTATTACACCTTATAATCTCCACACTTCAAATCACTTTATCAAAAATCACAATAAAATAATTAATCCTCAAAACCTTATAACTCCTATTTCAATTCACTTTTTAGAAATCACAATAAAACAATTAATCCTCAAAACCTTATAACTCCTATTTCAATTCACTTTTCAGAAATCACAATAAAACAATTAATTCTCAAAACCTTATAACTCCTATTTCAATTCTCTTTTCAGAAATCACAATAAAATAATTAACCCTCAAAGACCTTATAACTCCCCCTTAGTAAAAATCATTCATGCCACCTTATAAACCTTAGAAGCAAATTAAAATTTAAAAAATTAAATACCTTGCTCTTGGTGGGATTTGAACCCTGCTTGTGCCTTCCACAACACCCTCGTCGTGGCCCATGTGCCATGTGAGCTAGGTGCTCACATTGGCACAAAAAGGCACCTTGTACACCTTGAATCTTCCCTTGGCATCCAAATCAAAACTCTAACACATGTACCTTAGCAAAACGCTACCGCCAGGTTTTGATCACGGAACCTTCCACCTACTAGTACCTTATGCCACAACCACTTGCCATTGGCCCAACCGCCATGGTTATAAATCAATCTCCAAGTTTCTTCCCTTTACCTGCTCGTTGACTACCACAATTTCAAACTGTGTCCTCTTCTCCTCTTTTTCATGTTGTTCGCACAAATCGCATGCACTTCGATTAAGATTCGGAGGATAATGTTTTCTCTCCAATGCATATGGTATTTATATGAATTTTGTTCTTCCTTTTTACACTTCGATGGGTGGAAGAGGTAATCGACGTCAGCACTTTGAATTTTCTTGCTTGCCCTTTGTAACCCTAACCTTAGGGTTATTAAATTAAATCATAAACTAATTTATAATTTATTATAATTAACTTAATAACTTTAAAGTTAATTAAATTAAATTATAAATTAATTTATAATGAAATTATTATAATTAATTTAAATATTTAGGTCTCAACCTTAGACCTTTAATATTATAATACAAAATTATAAAATTATTTTCTTGTGCCTTCCTTTTGCTCTTTAGACAACATCTTTTTCCTTAGGACTAGAAGCAATATTTCTCTTGAACTGATTACTGAAACTGACTCTTGACATCCTTCCTTTTGTACTGCTCACTGAAACTGACTCTTGACATCAATGACAACAAATATTGCTCATATTTATGACATAATTTTTAGGGAACTCAATTCAAAATTAGTTTAGTCTATCATCCATAGATGAATGACAAAATAGAAATTGTAAACAAATGCTTGAAAACCTACCTTCATTGCTTTACCTTTGAACATCCTACATAGTGGACGAAGTGGATTCCCTTGGGTGAATGGTGGTATAATACTTCATATCACACCGTACCCAAGGTTACACCCTTTAAAACCACATATGATTGTCCTCCATAAACATCCTCATCCTACATTCCAAGAAGCTCCAAGGTTCTTGTTATAGACACTACTCTTAGACTACATTTTGTCATCCAACAACTTAAGATGAATCTTGAATTGGCCCAAAATTGTAGATCTTGATGAATATGGATCCATTGTTGTCATGACAATGTTAGGCAAGAAAACATTGTAGGTTGATCCATAGAATATCGATCAATTCCAGGTCCCCTCTCAGAATAAGAAGGATCCACCTACCCAAACTAGTGATACTTTCCCTATTCCCCAGGCCAAATAAAAGGAGGTCATTCTTCCCAAGATATTTGAGAAAGAAAATAAGGGAGATAGAATGAGGTCCAAGAATGAATCCCAAGAGAGGCTTAGGTTCCCTTCCATTACCAAAATGTAGAGAATTGAGGCCACTCAATAGTATAAGAGAAAATATGGTGAGCTAGAGAGAAGGCTTGAAATACCTACCTATGCCAATTCTGAATAAAATATTGTGGAAAAATGAAGAAGATACCATCTAAAGATAGTCTATATGACACTCTCTTCATTCCTAGAAAAATATACTTGCTAAAAGCTTCTTTGAACAAATATCCACAGGAAAATCAGGCCACCACAATCCTCAGCATACCCTCTGAAAAGAAAGAAATGTCCCCTACCACTTTAAAGAACAAACCTCCTCCTTTTTACATTTATTTAAGAATGGAAATGTGGGTTGTTAAAAATTGTATGATTGACTCAGGGGCATCTACTACAGTCATGCCTAAAGCATTTTGCAAGGAGATGGGTATGGAATATACCAGATCCAACCCTGGAGTTCTGCAATTATATGGAACACCTATGAAGATAGTGGGAGTGATAAAAGATATCTTGATGAGGCTACATAGAGCACCTAAGGTAACCATAGTGCAAGAGATAGTGGTGGTGGATCTAGAACCCTATTTGGCTTATGCATTTCAAGGGAATTCATTGCAAATTTGGGTGGATGCATGTATATGGACTATTCCATCATAGTTATTCCTTTCAAAGGAAAGAGGATAAGAATAACACCTAAGAAGCCTGTGTCTTACCACATTGAAAAAATTGAAGAGGACATGTTCAATATCACTCCCTTGGAGGAATTTGAATTTTTGGATAAATTTGAATAGTTGGAGATTGAATATGAACTACATTTCAAAGAGGATTATAGTCAATTTGATACAAGTATGGGCACATACAATATTTTTGCAAAGACAGAGAAAAGAATTCCTACTATATCTAACTAGTCCTTGAGAGAAACAAAAGTATGGACCATGCACTTTGATGGTGCCAGATGCAGAAATGGTGTTGGTGCTAGTGTAGTACTATAGTCCTAATCAAAAGGGACAAAGGGTTTTGCATATAGGCTAATATAGTCATGCACTAACAACACTATAAAATATGAGGCTCTATGCCTTGGACTGATGCAAGATGAAAGCATGGGCATCAAGATCTTAAACATATATGGTGACTTTGAATTGATTGTAAATCATGTAAGAGAAAGGTTCAGATTTAAGCATTATTACCTAGAAAGCATATAGAAATAGGGTATGGGATTTTATGGAATCCTTTTAGGCCCTAAACATTAATTTTTTTCCTAGAGGAAATAACACCTTGGTGGATTCCTTAGCAGTGAGGGGAGATAATTTCAACCCTTCTACAGACATGAGTTAAAAAGGACAAAGGGATCAAAATTATTTTTAGGCCTATAGTGCCAGACAAGCAAATTTTTTGGCAGGTCTTTGAAAATGATGAACAAATCATTGATTTTCTGGTAAGAGAAGCCTGTTTATCCACTATTAAAGAGGAAAATCATTGGGAGGTTGATCAACAAGATATTCAAATCAAGAACAATAACATACCTAGAGGGTTGGTTATAGAGATCCTATTTGATAATTAAGACAGGAAAAAGATCAGATCCATGTAAATTAATGAGAAAATCTATAAATAAATTGAAATTGAAAAGGAAAAGAAGCTCAAGGTTGGAGTCCAATGCTCTCTAGAATAAGAGGAAGATATCAAAGCTTTATGCCTGAAGTACCAAGATATTGTAGCTTGGTCATATGAGGACCTTAAAGTATATGACAAGAAGGTCATACAACACATAATTGACCTAGATCCTAATGCAAAACCATTCAGGTAGAAACAAAGTCCTGTGTATCTTAGGATCAAAGCCATAATGAGAGAAGAACTATTGAAGTTGTTGAAGGCTAAGATCATTTATCCAATCAAACATTCAACTTGGGTCGCCAACTTGGTACCTATAAGGAAGAAGAATGGTGAAATTTGCTTGTGTGTAGATTTTAGAAACCTCAATAAAGCATCATTAAAAGGCCACTAACCCCTCCCACAGATTGATCAAATCTTATAGATTTTGGTGGGAGCAGAAATATTCTCATTTCTAGACGGTTTCTCTAGATACAACCAAATTTGGTTGAAGGATGAAGACAAAATTTAAATAGAATATACCACAAAATGGGGAACCTTTGTATATCAAAGAATACCTTTTGGGCTTGAAGGAGGGGGAAAATGGTGCACCTAATGCAGCTAAAAAATGTGCATCTATCGCTAGTGTGTTATGAGCATCAAAATGGAAGCATGCAAGTAAAAGTGGAAGATACACCAAATTGCAAGAAATGAAATAAAAGGAAGTTTATTTCTATTAATTCAATGGTTCAAAACCATGGTTACATAGATGTCCCCTTGAGGGCTCAAGATCGATACAATTGTTACAAAATGGTGCCCAAGGATCGAATCCTCAAAGTAACTCGCATGCACTTCCAATGTCTTTCCTCATACCCACAATTGAGGTGGGCAAACCTATGATTTTGTCACTTTTTTCTATGGTCTTGTGCTCCTTCCTCATACACTATAAAAACCTACACCTGCACACAAGGAAATCAGAATCATTAAATACCAAGTGTGTATGGTGAAAACATGCAATCCCTACAGACACTGAAAGACTAGAAAACATGAATATGAAATACACCTATCTAAATCAACTCAAAATGATTTGAAATTGTAGTAGCATGTAAAATATATGGTTTTGGGAAGATATCACTAAAAATAGAACCGAAATTGCATCTGAAGGCATGGCATAATCGCAGTGCACTTTTCTAACAAACAAAACCCAAAGCAAGCAATTTATACCCTTAAACATATTCAAAATGCATGAAACTTGGATAGAATACATAAAATGATATTTCAATACAACTCATGTGGTCAGATTTACAAAATAAATAACAATTGTATGTGCATATCTAGATGGGATCCGTAGACCTGTAAAAGACCTTGCAAAACACTAAAAATATGATATCTCGCTCAATATAGCTTCAAAATGTATGAAATTTGGACATCATGTTAATATACTAATATAGAACCTAATAAAAAATAATAGATAGAAATAATGCATAGATCTATCCTTGTATCGAGGTGGGACAGTCAAGACTATCATAGAATGGGGACCGTCCTAGGGTGGGATGGCAACCAATTCTGCATTTATTTTATCACCAATTCCTCTATGAATTGGTCCAAAAACATGCTACTAGTGTTTTTATCGCATTTGGTGGTGAAATTCACTCAATTGATCTGGTTTTGTAAAACAACTCCACCTCCTAGATCACTCACAAACCTCCTTCGCTAGGTAGATATTTCAAGAGAAAAGGGCATAAATGGTGAGGATGAGAGGACACTAATGTGGCTGGTGGTGGAGGCGGTTGGGAGGTATGCGGATCCTGTAGTAGACATTCCATATTTGTATGATGTCGATACTATGGAAGAGTATGACTCCTGGTGGGTGACATACCAGTGGCAAGGAGAGGGGCCATTAGGGGGTGATGTAGTAAGGGTAGTAGGGGAGGCTCATTAGAAGGCTCCTAATGAGGACCAGGGTGAGGCAAGTGAGTGGCATGGGCATGGGAACATGGTAGATGAGCAAGTAGACATCATGGAGTTAGGAGATTAGGTGAATTTAGGGATGATGACACAAGGGATCAGGGGGTACAGACATAGTAGGTAGTACAAGGTGACATAGATACTGAACTATGAGATGAGCTACTTAGGGTTAGGTGGGAGAGAGATATCTTTTGAACACAAGTACAATATGCGGGTACAGTTATGATCTTAGAGTCCTAGGTTGGAGGGATCCATCACTGAGGATGTGGCTAGGCTATAGGTGGAGGTGACATGACTCAATTATGTAGTGTAGACCTACCAGGTGTAGTACCAACAAGGGTAGATCTACATGAATGAGCTAGATAATAAGGTAGTGCACCTTGGTGGGTGCCTACCAGATGATTTAGCTATCAGTGGATCACACCAGAGTCGACATAGTGAGATAGGGTAGTCTTCAGCTAGGATCAAGGCACTTGGATCTAGATGATAGGCTGATAGGAAAAGTGGTAGTAGGTATAGAAGTTTGCATCGAACTCCGACAATGGATGGGATTGTGAGCCGTAGCACAAGTTTTGTGTGACTAGGGTGATTGAGGCTCTTGTGACTCTTTTTAGATTTTTGGATGTTTTAGCATTGTGAATTCTGAGGACTCACTTTATTATAGCCTACGGGTAGTATGATGTATATTTTTACCCCATACATACACACACACAAAGCTATATATATATATATATATATATATATATATATATATATATATATATATATATGAGTTTTTCTGTGGTTTATCATCATGTGTTTATTGCTTTATGAGATGTATGCAATGTGTTTATTTGCTTTATGATATGAGGATGGATGTCTATCATGTATGCATATGTGGTAATTTGATTTGATTTTATTATTTGTATTTGTGTGGATGCATATTGAGATGGATGATGTATTGATATAGGTGATGAAATGTATATACTACATGAGATAATATGGTAGCACCATAGACTATACATAATTCATCTATTCATATGTAATGTTGTCATGAGACTATGTAATAGATTTGTGAATAATGTAAACTGACATGTATGTGATAAAATGGAATAATTGATGGAATGTTATAAGATGTCTTTGAGAATTTCATGAGACTCAAACACTCTAGTCAACTGGTCAAAAATTATGTACTAACAATGCGAGACTTTTTGACAAGGTATGAATCTTCTAGGATGATCCAGATACTCAATATCCCTGTGTATGCAAGTGAGTTCATTTTGTGATAAGCATAAGATTACCCTAGTGCCAAAGAGGATTAACGCAACCCATCTGTACTTAAGATCACCCTATGAGTAGCACGATCCTAGGTTTTGTACTTAGTTGGATTAGACCACTAGGTAGTATAGCCTACCAAAATCTAGCTCATACACATGCAAACATTGGTCTGCACACATAAAAAAATCTAATATTACAGATATATCATCATGCGTAAGGATACCGCCATTTCTAGGAAGGCTTGATGCCACCAAACATGTAATGAGGATCACCTAATGGTTTGTCGAATGCCGAGAATTCTAGGGATTCAAGTTCAATACTCCCTTCTTTTGTTTTATTTGAGCTCAGGGATATTTTCTCATACTTAGTGATGATAATCGCTATTTAATTTTGTATCTTTTTCCTTGAGCAAGGGATTTGGGGAGTGGTGATAAACACTATTTATTTTGCTTTTGATTTTTGTTTTTTGGGATTTTGATCATTGATAGTGGTGAAAACCACTATTTATTTTAAGGAATTGGGTAAGGAGGAGCTTATCCTTTTACCAATTCTTAGCATTCTTGAACCATCCGCACAGGTGTATGAGTAGGATAATATTTTCACTTATGGTAACCTAGACCACTTTGTAGGTTTCATATTTCCTTGTGTAAAACTTGGATTTATTAGTGAAATATGTGTTGGGATTTTAAAATATACAAGGTACAATCTAAGCAAGACTCTACCTCCTAAAAATCAAGATAGCTTTCTACAAAATATGAAAATAAAAGTAGAGATGGCTGAGTCGAAAACCCTAATGATATTCTAGGACAAATGGCTAGGTGAAGGGAATGGACACAAATATGAAAAGTGAGAAATGTAGATGGAAATTATATGTGAAATATGAAATGATGTCAACGATGACTTGAACAACATAGATTTTGAAGGATGACTAATGTACAGTCGTAGTGCTAGACATATATGAGCAACTCTAAAATACAAAGTGCAATGATAAGTATGCCAAATGCAAGTGATGATATCATTCAATGGTATGCAATGTGATGTAATGCAATATTTTATATTTTTGATGTTTTGATAATGTTTTTTTGTTTTGATATAGATATATGTATGTACATGTGACAAACAAGATTATGGGGGGCCATTGGGGTATTTGGGGTGACCAAAGGGCTTATGGATGCCTTGGGGGCTTTTGGGATGACCTAGATAGGTCATAGACCACCTAGGGGTATTATGGGTTGACCAAATGGTATGTATATACCCTTGGAGCATTTTGGGGTGACCTAGATGGTCATAGATCGCCTAGGAGTATTTCATGTTGACCAAGCGGTATGTAGATACCCTCAAAACCTTTTGGGATGACCTAGATGGTCATAGATCACCTATGAGTCTTTTGGGTTGACCAAGAAGTATGTAGATACCCTTGGAGTATTTTGGGGTGACCTAGATGGTCATAGACTGTATAGGAGTGTTTTGGGTTGACCAAGTGGTATGTAGATACCCTTGGAGCATTTTGGGGTGACCTAGATGTTCATAGATCACCTAGGGGTATTTTGGGTTGACCAAGTGGTTTGCAAAAACCTTTAGAGCATTTTTGGGTGACCTAGATGGGCATAGACTACCTAGGGGTGTTATGGGTTTACCAAGTGGTATGTAGATACCCTTGGAGCCTTTTGGTATGACCTAGATGTTCATAGAATGCCTAGGAAGGTTATGGGTTGACCAAGAGGTATGTATATACCCTTGGAGCCTTTTGGGGTGACCTAGACAATCATATATCACCTAGGGGTGTTTCGAGTTGACCAGGTGGTATGTAGATACCCTTGGAACCTTTTGGGATTACCTAGACAGTCATAGATCACCTAGGAGTGTTTTGGGTTGACCAAGTGATTTGTAGAAACCCTTGGAGATTTTTGTAACTTTGACCATTTTATGATTTTAGGGGGAAAGTGTGGTACCTTGTGTACCCCCAGCATTTGTGGTGATCAAAGGAAGTGAGGAAGGTGCACTACCTTTAGGATCTCCAATTAGCTTTGTGTCTTGTGATGTGAATAGTGGGGAAGGTGTGGCACCTTGGATACCCCGAGTATGTACTATGACTGATGCAATGTTACTTGATTGGATGGGAGGAGTGATAGAAACTAACTCCCCCTATTATGGTGGGGAATTGGGGGTAATTACAATGTCTTTATGTGGTAGAATGAGTGCCCCACTCATGGATAAAGCTCCCTTATCAATAAGATCTTAGACCACACATCTAAAAACATGACAAGTGCTAATGTCATGTCCTCTCATTCGGTGATAGAGGTAGGAATGATCCTATCTATATATTTTAGATCTAGGCCTATTCGGGTTGAACATGGGTATGTTTGGCAAGATAATTATTTTTTTTCTTGCAGGTTGTGAAATATGGTTGACTTGGACTTAGATAATGGAGTCCAAGTATGATGTTGACATATTAAATGAGGTGAACATGGACGACTCGCTTTATGATATTATAGGGTTGTATGTGTCTCAGTCACCTATTTAGGTTGCTCTTATTGACTCCCATCTGTAAGTAATAGATCTGGAACTATGTCAATTTGTTGATTGTTGATTTGAATATCATTCTTGCCAAACATATCTTATACCAAGTGTTTGAGCTTATAGCACATCTGCACGTCATGCCCATTGTGCCTATGGTACTTGCAATATAGGTTATCATGATATGTTTTGGGATTTGGAGCATTGGGATCGATAGGTCGAATCTCAGGCAAATTAATTGCCTTAGCTGCAAAAAAGTTCTCAAATAAAGAGTCCATGGACTCAGAAATGGACATAAATTATCACTTAGGGTGATGCTATTGGTTTTACCCTTGATTTTTTTGAGACTTAACATTGGACTGCATAGGAGTGGTTTGGTCCTAACAATTAGGGGGTTGAGATTTTAGATTACTCAACTGTAACTCAATGTTTGTGAGTCGATTCATGATCTATGTAAATCATTGTGTTGGTGACTCACTTGTAACTCCACATTGGCTAGCCTATCCAAGATATGCTATGGAACTAGTGGAGGTGATGACTGGATGACTATTGAAGAACCTTTATGGCAACTAATAGGTGGTGGAGGTAAACTAGGTGTGGGAAACAGGAGACAATTGAATAGAGGTGGATCAAAAGTCCTTAATACCTGAGTAGATGTGGATGCTTCATGATGATTGGATCTAGTGAGTATGTCCACATGTTCTTATTCTTGATTTGGATCATTCTCTTGTTCCAAATCAGAGTGTTCAACTATGGCAATTGGGTTTTCCAACCATGATCTGCTCTAGTTGCTAGAGCATATTCACTCTTCCTTTCTGATTTCTCTCTAATTTCTCCATAGTCAGTTGTACACAGTGTTGATACATAACATAAGATTGTGAATTTTTGAGGATAATTGCACACCAAACACCATACATTCACCAAACTATTTTCTGAAGAACACTCAAGCTCTTCATATACTGCATTTCCTCTGACTATGGTACTATTTTTGGGACCAGGTTTTTTATCCTTATTCACATAAGGAAATCTCCTTTGTTGAGACCTCTCCATTTATCTCTTCTCCATTGAATTCATTTTGTTGCTAAGAGTTTTCAAGATATTCTGGATATCAAGGAGGACAAAGGATTCTTGGGAAATATGATAAGGAAGGGGAGGGAAAGGAACTGTAGTAGGTGGTGCTTTTGTATGTGAAATGAGAGTCATTTATGGGAATAGGGGTGACAAAGTAGGAGGTTCCACATAGGATGAAGCAGTTGTTTACCCTTGGACATTAGTGGTTTCCAAATTGTAAGGCAACACAGCTTTTGAGGGTAATATTTCCACATTAATAAGGATAATCTTTGCATGAACAACTAAATTATAAACCTGTGGAAAGGTCTATTCCTCAAATTTTTGGGTTTGTAGGCCTAGTTATGATCCAAGGGCTATGATATAATACATGTAAGCAAGGCTTATAGTTGGTCTAGATACAGGGGGAATTCTCTTCTAGGTCCTACTGAACCTCAAGCTGAAATCTGAAATAGTTTCTTGTTGATGTTTCTGCATAGATGTGAACTAATTAAGGAGGGAAAAAGGATCAGCAGATTCATTAAATTCTTCTATAAAGGGCTCAACCAATGCTGACCATGAGGTAATAGTATTGTCTTAAAGGGTATTGAACCAATATAGAATATTTCCTCTAAAATATAGGGCTAGAATCCTGACAATAACATCTTCATTTTTTATATTGTGTATTGCTACCAGATTCAAAATATCTTGGTAGTGCTCATATGCAATTTCACTAGATCCATCATAGGTGAGAATGGCCTTAGACATAGCTTGGGGAATGTCATGCATTTGGGCTAGTCTAAGGGGGTCCACTATGTTCCAGTTGGGATACTTATGCAAGGACTATTTTGGAACTGCATTTTATGCCATGTTTCCAGTTTTAACTCTTGTTGGATGTGGTGTTGGATTAACTGTAGGATTCTCCTCAGGAGGATTTTCTTCTAAATTAAATTATTGATTCAAATTCATTATAACAATGGAACCTCAATAAGGTAGATCACAGTAGAAAAAGGAGTCTAGGTTATTCCTCTTGAATGACCTGGTATACATGAAAAACTATAATCTACAGGGATAACTTTTTGGATTTACAGACCAAGGAGTCATTAGGTGAATTTTTTGATCACCACTTAGCAAGGTCAAGACAATTCATCAAATATTGATTCCTTCAGGTAAAGATAGAACAATAAAGCATATGAGGGATTTTAGTGTTTCTTGCAAACAAGTCCCACCAAGTGTGCCAAAATTATTGGGATCTAAATTGTCATCAAGTTTTACTTGATACTACAACTGTCTATCTTCCAATTTTATGGCCAAGCTAGCACCCGATAGTCACAGCTCAAAACTCAACATTGTATGGACCAAATATTACTTCAACCCAACCTCCAATGTAGGCTAGTTCCTTGTCAACTAAACAGATTGTTAACTCAATTAAGCTCAAATAAAGGATTTTAGGAATAATATTAGAAAAGGTTTAGGGTTAGAGAATTATGCAGTAATAGTGGCTAGATAGGGCTAACAACATAGGCATCCATAGGAAAAACCTCTAGAAAACTACTTCCAGTGTCCCACACTCAGGATTAGCAACACCCAAAACCATGAAATCTTCATACAATAAAGCAAAAAATATGTCCCAAGAAGTAATTTCAATATCCAATGTATCAACAATCCAATTTAGCAGAATAGATCAATAATTAGACTTTGCAAAAATAAACTTCTTTTCAACATAGATCTAACTATGAATAAATTTCAACTATCTTAACAAATAGTAATCCAATGCAAATGGAATGAACTAACCATTACAATATTGACAAAAATGTAATTCACAACTTTGAACCTCTTAAATGAATGATATCAAAGATAACAAGCCTTGAATAAAAAATCTAAGTAATGCTCCTTCCATTAGTTTACAAAAAAATTTACATAGTAGTGCAAACAAATGCACTAGAGATGATCCTTAAAATCGAGGGTTCGACATCTATTTATAGTTTACAATTAAAATAATATGAGAAGACATTACAAGTATTAAGATTTTGACAAATCAGCAGAGAGCTACGCTGGCATTATTTCATTTGCTTGTAGGGTTTGAATAATCTACTAGAGGTCATCTGCCATGGTAACTCGGCTCTACAACTTGCTGGTCTAGTAATGATAGTTGGACCTCAGGTTATTAGAAACTAGATCTGAACCATTCATTCTTCTTGAAAACTCCATTCCACTACAGATTTGCAACTGCTTTGGTTTTTGTTTCTTATTTCTTGGCACCACTGACGCTTCGACTACCCGCTCAAACTAATTTTTCTTCAATCCACCGAGAATCTACCTTTGTATGCTTCAAAAAAATATTAGTAAAATATTTTTCATTGATGCACTAAGTGAATGGTTGCGATTAAACTTCAATAATGCCTTGCAGGCAAGCGGGGTAGAAAGAGTCACCAATCCACTCTAAAATAATGTTGATGTCAGCTTTAATGGATTCAACCAGCATATTCGAGATCTCATAAAAAATACATTGCTTACTGAGTAAAATATCAATCCTCTCTAAAAATATTGTTGATGTCAGCTTAGGTGACTTTGGCTAATAGATTCAAGACTTGGTGAGAAATACAATGATTTTTGAGTGGAATCAAGTTTATCATCAATCCACTCATCGAGCCTTTTAAAACATTTAAATTCTTTCTCACATTAATGGCTACGAAGACAAGTAGTAATTTGTTCCTTAACTCTTGCTCCACCAGCTTTGAATTGGATTGACCATAGAATAGAGTGTATCGCCAATCCACTCCAAAATCAATGCAAATATGACCTTTGTGATATTCTACTACCTTTACTTTCTTTCGAGCATTTTTTATCTTCTAACTAAGCGTTACGGATCTCATCGCCATTTTGCTCAAAAATAGTCTTGGAACTTAGAGGAATGATATTTCTTGACACTTAGTCACTTGAACATGCAAAATAAGACAATCTCGCTAATCCACACTTTAAATTATGTTGATGTCATCAAAACTCAAATAGAATTATGGATTGGGAACTTGGTGAGAAGTTGCTGCAATATACACTAGACATTGGGCAGAATATAATACTTCACTCATGTTTACAAAAAGTACTAAGTATCGAGTAGAATGAAACCTTCTTGCATGGATCCACTCTAAAATACTCTATATCCTCAGTAGATTGGATATTTCTCATGCCTTAGAATAAAATTTCAAAGTTTTCTAAGGATGTGGCCATTTTGGACGTACAAGGATATATACCCTTTTGCAACTCAAATCATCTATTGATTTGGGATCACTTGTAGATTTTTTGGAACAACTTATTATTGAGAAATAAATGGTTGATTGGAATTCTCAAATGAGGGATAAATTAGGGAACACTCAAGGGTTAGGGTTTGGTAATACCTATGAATTAGGTATAATTTGTTGATTTGTATAGTGTGGGAGTTGTTGAAGGGAAGGTTGATTTGGAGGAATTTGTAGGAATTGCATAGGATAACCACTTGTAGGGAACAACGAATTTTGGATAGAACCTAGCACCATTTGTAGTCCTACTGATACTAACAAAATTGTAAATTTTACACTAGAATTTGATTTTGTTGCAAATTTTGGAAAAACTAACCCATTTGGCTTTAAGTGACACTAGGATTTGGGGGGTTTTGTAAGTTTTATTGTGGGTGAGGGTTTGGCAACATTTATGATTTTTGGCTTCCCAAGGATCTTGGTAGCATACATTAAGATAACCCACTTAGATGTTGAAGAAAAACATTGTAATGGTTAGCCTATTGACTTGATCCAATCTATGATTGACTTGTGTTAGTTTATTGGCTAGGATGGTAGAGAGGCTCATAGACTCATTAGTTAGCTAAATGAAGTTGTTGATGCTTTAATCACATTTAATTATAATATTGTGAGACTAGGCACTAAATATTATGCATTATTAATATTTGGTAAGTGTGGGTAATTTTTGCATTTACCCACGTCATGTTGCTAGAAATATAATTTTTGTTCTAATAACAACATTAGAATGGAACCAAAGGTTGCCAAAATTATTTTGTGACTAGTCCCTCTTCTTGGCTCTTGGGTAAAGAAAAGTCAATTTTGGCTAAGTAAATTATGAATAAATATGGCCAATACTTGAGCTTCCTAGAGTATTTATACTTATTTGGAATACAGGAAAACAACTGAGGCCCGTCATGCTGCCAGACGAGAGAAATAGTTGAAAATGGCTAAGTGCTGAAAATATAAAAAGATATGTATACAACTAGAACCTGAAGGTATACCTGGTATCCATAAGAATATCAAAATATGGTTAAGGATAAAATAAGCTAAGGTATGAAAGGTTTAGAACATTTATACCCAAATGGAGTACCAATAACTGCGTTCTTTGTCATACTGTCAAAAGGTAAACTCAAGCAAAATTGGCTAAGTCCTGAAGTTGCTGGAAAAATGGTACCTGGTCGGGATCCAAGGCAGTACATAAAGTTCATCACAGGCTTGAAAAAATCATCATAGCTAAAATGGACAAATTTGGGACACACGGAAAGATATGCACCCGATTGGAGCCCATCAAAGATATAGAGGTCCGTCGTGCTACTAGAAGAGAAAAGCAAGTGAAATGGGTTAAGTATTAGGAACTTCAGAGGAGTTTTGAAAGTCCATCATGTAGTCGAAGGTATGAAGGGTGCTTAAATGACTAAGTTTTGGAGGTATCGAAATATGTGTACCCGATCGAAGCTCATCAAGGTCCCAAAAGTATGGCACATACAAGAACATGAAAATGGTTAAGAGTTGGAGGTATCAAAAGATGTGTACCCAATAAAAACCCGCCATGGTACCAAAATTTTGGCATGAACAATAGCAAGAAAATGTCTAAGTGCTAGAGGTGTTAGAAGACTTACATTCAATTGGGGCCTGTTAGGGTCCCAAAGGTCCAACACCCTTTTTGAGGAAATAAATGTGCAAATATTTGGTAACAACCTCTAAAAATGACATACGATAGCTATGAATAATCCAAAGCAAGTCAAGGCTAGAAACTGATATCAACCTATTTTGTGCAAAAACTATCGTCACCCCATGATGCCTATTGGGAAGGATTTCTTGTTAGAATATCTTAACAACATAAGTCCTTTTCAAGGCCATCATGCAGATAATAGGGTGGCTCTACTGAAAATGTCAATAAAGATCTATAAACCAGATACAAGCAGTTGGGTTGACATACCTCAAGAAGACACAAATCTCGAATAGGTCAGAAAACCATGATTGGGTAGTTGGAGCAACCATACCTTTGAGCAGTTCAACAATTTGGTGGACCTTATGACAGGACGACAACCTATTTCTAAAGGCAATGATGCTTTGTTAAATAAAATATTATAAAAGACTATAAATACCAAGATATAGAATGAATGAAGGGTTAGCTCTTAGGCTTTTATAATTCATTTGTGAGAAAGGAAGATTTGTATCGTAATATAAAAATATTATTGTTTGGTCTTCGGTTCAATTCATTTGCAAAACATGTATGTATGGATTACTACTTATTTCTAATTTTTGTCTATTGAATGCTCATAGTGTTAACTCTAATTTTTGAATGTATGCTTATGCTCATTCACTTGTTCTAGAATTTATAGTCTGATAAACTATATTGTATTGAAATTAAGTGTTCTGTTATTGATAGTAAAATTGGTTGTTTAGTTAGGTAATTCATTGTTTATTTGAATAATATTCTACTATGTATGTATCTTGATGTGGCTTAATCTGCATTAACACAAGTTCTAGCTTCAACCCCTTTTTCTTCTTTAAGCACCCTTTTCCCCATGCTTTAGGATTAGTTAGGTAGAATTACAAAGGAATTTGCCTCCTTCAAATATTGACCATTGAAGACTCATAGCTTCTAGGTCATTTAATGTTGGTCAAGGTCTGTGGGTGCACAATATTTCCTTAGAAAGATTTGCAGATCGATAGTTTTTGGCATACCTGGTGTGACTCGAAGGTCCCATCATTTTTATTAAATAGATTTCAGTGAAACTTTGTTCTATAGAATTTATGATCCATTCACCTAGAAACTATGTTGTGGACTGTAATCTAGATCTATATTGAATAAAATCCTTGCTATAAGTATCATACCATAGTGTGACCAATAATTTTTGATAGACCCAGTGGGATGGAGGTCCCAAATTTTGGTTAAATCAGGGTTGGTGATACCTTATTTTGAACGATATTTTTTTAATCACCTAGTGACTCTACTACAACTGTGATCCAGATTCTATGATCTGTTTCCTTTAAAGTTTACATAAATTTTTATTTCTCAAAGGATCCAAGACTTGATGAGCAGTCTTGACCTCTTAAGCAAAGTAAGTATGGTCATCTAGTGACTCCCACCTGAGATAATAATCCAAAACTTCTAAAGTATCAGTGGTACAACTGTACTGATGTTTCAACAACATTATCCCTACTAGAATTATGTGGGTCCTCTCGATATTCCATACCTACATGAAATCCCCAAGACTGCTCTAAAGATATTATCCAGCTTTGATGGTGCAAAAAAGACTACATATGAGCACTGTCAAGACATAACCTCCTTGGGTACCATTCACAACATTACATTGAGGATGTGATGATCAATATTCTTGCTCTATCTCTTAAAGGGAAGACATTGTTGTGGTACAAGTCCTTAGATAAAATAAGCATACACACATGGGTTGATTTGGTGGAAGCACTCATAGATGTTTTTGATGATGCAGGAGATCCTTTTCTTCTACTTAGTTCTCATTCATCAAACGAGCTCCTGAGGAAAGTATTTTTTATTTCAATATCCAGTTCAAAAGAACATGGAAGAGAGTCCCACGGGATTTCCAACCATCTCCAACTCAAGCATATCTTTACTATATTCAATTTTTTCATCATGATCTGAGCATCCTTCTTGGGTATCATCCATAACATTGCATTGAGGATGTGATGATTAGGCTTCTCACTTTATTTCTTAAAGTGAAGGTATTTTTGTGGTAGAAGTTCTTAGAGCAAAGAAGATACACACATGGGCTGATTTGGTGGAAGCACTCATAGATGATTTTGATGATGCAAGAGATTATTTTTTTCTGCTTACTCAGTTCTCATTCATCAAACGAGCTCCTCAAAAAAGTATTTTTGATTTCAATGTCTAATTCAAAATAACATGGAAGAGAATCCCACAGGATTTCTAGCCATATCCTGCTCAAGTGTATTTTTACTATATTCGAGATTTTCATCCTGATTTGAGCATCCTCATTCAAAAATATAAATAAGGTTCTCTCACCTTTTTAGGAAGAAACACAAGCTAAAAATCTATTTATTATGGCCAGAAAAATCCCACATAGAAATGTAGCATACCCCATAGTCCCATATATAGGCTCATGCTTCACATCACTCTCACAAGAAACTAAACCAGGTCCCTTGTTCTATTCTAAATAATTGATCTTGTTCTTCTGTGAAAAATCAGTAGTAATCCAAACAACAATTGAAGGTAATAATCCAAGAGATCGTCGAAGAGGTTAAGGATATGAAGAAACGACTTACAAAATCTAGATTAAATGCTCCTAAAATGCTAGGGTATATGAGGTCATATGGGCAAAATCATCTTTTGCAAACAAGAAAAGTAAAAGGAGGAACCCAAAAGGAAATGGAATATAATGAAAATTATCAAAGAGAAGAGATAATGGAAACAATAGATCTGGCTAAAAATATGACACCTAATGGAACCTATTCCCAAAAAAACCTGTAATCCAATAAATCATCAGTTACTCCCTTTGATAGAAAATGTGATAGCTCTTACTTCCATGCATAAGCAAAAATAGTGGACAGAGATAGATATTATCAAGACAAGCCAAATTGAGTACCACAGTAGCAACGATTGATGATTTTCAGTAGACCAAAGCATAGGTGAAGTCATCCAAGCAAGCACTCAGATATTAGCTCCAAAATTCCTAAATTGGAAGAAAATTGAGGTTTTCTTGTACTTCTCAAGTATAAATACCAAGAAAAGAATAAAAAGGGTGGAGCAATTTCATAGTTTGTTCAAAAGAACTGCCTTATCACCTGCAAGTTTTAAGGAATATTTATTGGTATCCGAGAAGGTAAACTTGATAGATCTTTCCATTCAAAGGGTATCAAAAACCAGTAACTCACCTATAAGAGGCTTATCCCTAACTATCCCAGAAAACTATCCTCCCCCGTTATGTGTCCCTTCTATTGGAAAAATATATATTGCACAATTGTGTAGTGGATGTAAATGCTCAAATATCAATTATGTCATTGGAGGTATATAAAAGTTTGGTAATGAGCTCAGAAATAGAGGAGCCTAAATTCTTATATTTTATATGATTTAGGTTGATAAAAGAGGGAATTTTATGCAATATTTCTATTATGATGTGTTCATTCATATATGGTTGTGATTCAGGATATATTAATAGTTTATGTACCCTCATTATTCGGGATATTTTTATCCCAACATGTTCTAACACAAATTAACGGATGCATAACCTAGAAACAAGATCAAATAATGATTCCATGGGTTGGGAAGATTATCAAGATACCAAATTAGGGGTTATGGCCTTTTTGCATTGAAATTTTCAGAGAACCAATGACAAATATGACATGGAAAGTCGTATGTAATGTAAGGTTAGAATCAGATCACCTGTCAAGAGGAAGGACAAAGCATCCTTGTGTATCCACTGTCCTAAATTTACATGATTTTTTATTAACTGATCTTAAGTCCCAATGGGATACAGAGCATCATGATTTCCATTATCGATGGGTTACCACCCTAAATATAGCTACCAAACAGGAAATCGAGAAAAACTCAAGTTCAATGTCTTATGGTCAGGACATTACAAATTTGTGGGATAGTCTGCATAACATATCTTGAATCAAGCATGACACACACACCATAATTTTGTGTAAATAAATTGCAAGTAAATAAGCTAATACGATAATCACATGTTTATGCAATATATTGTGTCACCTTGTACATAAAGCAAAGAGGTGTAGAGAGGGGATCATTATATTAAAAGGACTGTAGAAAATCATCAAAAAATATGGAATATGGAATTTTGTATGTCATCATTGTTCTTTTTCTTAGCACTTTCTCTTTCTTCTATTGTTTGTTTGTTTGACTCCGTAGCCCAATGGACAATAGTAGAATAGTACAAAATTATAGGAGGTACACCTAAAAATTTGTAATAGTTTGAAGCAAGACTATCACAACTTGTGCAAGCAAAGTAATATGCCATGCCATATAAGTGGATGATGTCATCCAAGAAGAAGGATGCAAAAAAGAAGGGATTCATGTTGATATAAAATGAATATCCAAGGATGATTCACGTAAAGCTAAATCTTTTGAAAAAAGTGCTCAGGTCAAAGACATATTTTTTGCACATACCATCTAACAGAATTATCCCATGGAATTCTATATAAGACTGCATGCACAAAACAAATGAAGCATTTCTAAAATGAAAATAAATTCAAGAGTACAACTGAAGGCTCTCATAGCCAATTATGATTTGTAAAACAAGTTCTTACTGGACTACGCAAAAAGGAAAAAAATTTCTAAGGATGGCAATTGTGCATGGCAATTTGTCTATCCTTGAAGCATCTTTGGGCTTTTACGGAGTATTTTTATAGGATTACGATGCTTGGGGATATCTGATGAACCAGGATATTTAGTCTTCTACTCTATGGGGGTGTCCCATGGATATGGTAGTTCTGTTTCTCTTGTTTATGATGTATTCTTGGCATTGTTTTCTCTTTTGTTCCTTTTTTTGTCTTATTTTTCCTGTTTGGTTGTTGTTCATAGGCTAATTATATCACGAACTCCTTGAGTTGATGGCACTTTTAGTCCTCCTACTATTGCCTCCTCTTCTCTTCTTCCCTCTTGTTAGTTCTTGTTCTTTTTTCCTTCCTTTGTCCTCCACGTGCTTTATCTTTATTCTTCGCTTCACTGTTATTTCTCATCTTATTCTATGAGTAGCTTCCACCCCATCACCTACCACCCTCATTTTTCTTATAGCCTTTCTCGACTATTTTCTTTTCCATCTTCTTTTCTATCTCTTTCTTCCTTTTTCTTTCGTTAGAATTGTTAAGTTCAAAATATGGCTATCTGGATTCCTTGTTTCCATAAAGTGAAAATCCCTTGTGAGTTACCAAGAATGTGGGTAATTATTGCATCTACCCACATCATATTACTAGCAATCTAATTTTTGTTCTAGTAACAACATTAGACTGGAACTAGAGGTTTCCAAAATGATTTTGTGTCTAGTCGCTCTTCATATTTCTTGGGTAAAGAAAATTCAATTGTGGCCAACTAAAGTAGGAATAAATATGGCCAATTCCTAAGCTTCTCAGAGTATTTATATTACTTAGCTGGACTCTAGAAAAATTACAGAGTCCCATCATTCTGCCAGAAGAGAGAAATAGCTAAAAACGACTAAGTGATGAAAATGCTAAAATATATGTATACAACTGGAACCCAGAGGCACACCAAGTATCCAACAGATTGCCAAAATATGGTTAAGGGTAAACTTAGCTAAGGCTTGAAAGGTATTGAACATTTATACCCAGATGAAGTACCCAAAATTTCATGGTTTTTCATACTATTAGAAGGCAAACTCAAGAAAAATCAGCTAAGTCTTGAAGTTACCAAAAGAATGGTACCTGATCGAGACCCAAGGTAGTAGACAAAGTCCATTGTAGGCCTGAAAGAATCATCATATCTGAAATGGCAAAATCTAGGATACACCAAATACACCCAACCAGAGCCTTTCAAAGAGACAAATATTTATCACACTACCAGAAGAGAAAAGCAAGTGAAAACGGTTAAATCTTAGAAACATTGGAGCAATGTTGCAATTCTGTCGTACAATTAGAGGTATGAAAGGTGCTTAAATGGCTAAGTTTTGAAGACATCGGAACATGTGTACCCAATCAAATCCCATCAGGGTACCAAAAGTCTAGCATGTACAAGAACAATAAAATGGTTAAGTGTTGGAGGTATCAAATTATGTGTACCCAATTGAAACCCATCACGGTACCAAAATTCTAGCATGAACAGGAGCAATAAAATGGCTAAGTGTTGGAGGTCTTGGAAGAATTACACTCGGTCGAGGCCTATTAGGGTCCCAAATGTTCAACATCCTTCTAGAGGAAATAAATGTGCAAATATCCAACAACTTCTAAAAAATAAATCTGACAACCATGAATAAGCCAAAGTAAGTCAAAGCTAGAAATTGACATCAATCTATTTTATGCAAAAATTGTCATCACCCCATGACACCTATTGGGTAGGATTGCTTGTTAGAAGATCTTAACAATATAACTCCCTTTTGAGGCCATCATGAAGATAACATGGAAGCTCTAATAAAAAGGTCAGTAAATATCTACGAACCAGATGCAAGCAGCTAGGTTTACATGACTTAAGAATACATAGATCCTAGCCAGGTCAGCAAACCACGATTGGGTAGTTGGAGCAACCATACCTTCGAGCAGTTCAAAAATATGGTAGACCTTCTAACATGATGGTAACCTATTTCTAAAGGTAATTATGTTTCATTAACTAAAATATTTGTTAGGTAATGGAGCCAAATTGATAAGAAAGGAATTAATTACCATTAAATATTGTTGATGGGCAACGATCAACAATAGGAACATGAATGGGGTTCCAAGGGGCAGTGCCCCTGGCATGAGAAGTTTTTTTAAAATTTAACTGTATTTCTTGGTGAAAAACACTTATCAAAATAACGTGATAACTGTATGGGTGGTTTCAACCCATGGTTTTGGCCCATTGTATTTCGACACCACTATGTGGTTTTGGGTAGTGGAAAAGTCATGAATATCTATATATTTTGTACTGTAAAGGTCATCTTATATGTGAATGCTCTTTTCTGGTTTGGAGGAAGAGAGGGGAGGAGACATTGTACAAGTGGAGAATATTGTTGTATTGTTGCTAATACAAAGTACTGATTGTTTCTTCGTAGATGTAGGGTACACTGCTCGAACTATGTATATCTTGTGTCTCTTACATTTGTGTGATTGCTTGTTGTTTATTGCACTGTGTGGCACGGTAGTTAGGAGCAAAAAGAAATTATAAATATATTAATCAATCCACACCAATGTAAATTTTACAATTCTTAAATAGAAGGGAATTTAAAAACCTTATAAAACTTAGGGAATAGATAGGGAATGAAGAAAAATATGGAGGAAAGGAGGAAGGGAAATTGATGTCGAACTTCGTACCGTCCATGTCGTCCAATCTACCCAGTCAGCTACCATCCAAGTCAACCTATCTGCCTAGTCGATTGTCGTCCAAGGAGGTAAAAGGGTAAGGTCCAAAGCTTACCATTGTAAAAAAAAAAATTACCCCTTTTTATTGCTTTAACTTCCAACATTCTCCCTCTTAAAGTTGAGAGGACTGACTATACAGTCTCTTAGCTTTATATATTGAGGTTTAGTTATACCTTTGGTGAAAATGTCTGCAATATTATCCAAAGTGTTACAATATTGAAGCTCAACTATCTGTTATTCCACCATATCTCGAATGAAGTGATACTTCATATCAAAATGCTTTGATCTGCTATGGTGGACTGGATTGTATGCCAACTAAATGGTACTTATGTTATCACAATACAATCGAGTTTGACCACTTTGAATTTCTCCAATCTCTTCAAGGACTTTTCTCAACCATAGGGATTGAGTACTAGCATGTGTGATGGCTATATACTCAGCCTTAGTCGATGACAATGCTACAACAGTTTCTTTCTTGGAACTCCATGTAATTAGTCTTGATCCTAGACTAAAACAATTCCCTGATGTAGATTTCCTATCATCTATATTGCTGCCCCAATCACTATCATTGAAGCCAACTAATTTCATAGAATTACATTTTTGGTAATGGATTCCAAAATTCAATGTACCTTTTACATATCTTAAGATTCTTTTAGTTGCTTGTAGATGCAGCTCAGATGGACTAGCCATAAACCTTGAAACTAGAGAAACAACATATTGAATATCGGGCCTTGTGTTGGTGAGAAACATCAGACTCCCAACCATGCTCCTATAAGTGGTCATGTCAACCTTTGATGCTCTATCGTCCTTGCTCAATTGGATCCCATGTCCAGTTGGAGTTGCAATGATTTGCATTACTCCATGCCAAATTTCTTGATCAAGTCTTGAGCATACTTGTGTTGACATATAAAGATCCCTTTATTTGATTGATGTACTTCCATGCATAGGAAGTATCGCATTAAACCAAGATATTTCATCTCGAGCTGCTTCATGATGCAGGAGCATCCCATGGTAGCAGAACAAATCGTGTAGCAAAAGAATTAAAACAATGACAAAAAAGAGAAAAAAAAATATTCTAAGTGTGAAATGTGTCGCGATATCGCGACATAAAAGATGTCGCGATATCGCAATGTATTTTGAAAATTGCCCCAAGTGCTGTAAAGTGTCGCGATATCGTGACATAAAAGTTGTCGCGATATCATGATGAACTTGAACAATGGCAAAAGCAAACTGCAAAGTGTCGCGATATCGCGACATAAAAGTTGTCGCGATATCGTGACGAACTTGAACAAAGGCAAGAGCAAACCGCAAGTGTCGCGATATCGCGACATAAAAGTTGTCGCGATATCGCGGTGAACTTTGAACAAAGGCAAGGGAAAAATGCCAGTGTCGTGATATCACGACATAAAAGTTGTCACGATATCGTGATGAACTTTGAGCAGAGGTTAAAGCAAATAAAAGTTGTCGCGATATCGCGACGAACTTTGAGCAGAGGTGAAAGCAAATAAAAGTTGTCGCGATATCACGACGAACTTTGAGCAGAGGTGAAAGCAAATGAAAGTGTCGCGATATCGCGACATAGAAAGGGTCGTGATATCATGACAAGTTTAAACAAAATCCGCGGGCAAAGGAAAGTGTCACGATATCACGACACATTGGAAAACAAGGACAAAAGCTGAAAAAGTGTCACGATATCGCGACATGTTGGCAAAGAACGACCAAAGCCAGAAAAATGTTGTGATATCACGATAGATGGACTAAAGGGAAAAAATGTCACGTTTTTATGACCCGGCTAGGAGAGAGAAGGGCGGGTTGAAGAGATGTCATGATATCACGACATGCTACTTTTTTGCGGACCATTACAGAATGACATTTGACAGTTACCAAAAGTCGTTATGGCAGTTCCAGGGGACCGTTGCAGCGGTTACAGGGACAGTTACGAACGACGATTGTAGCAAGAACCTATCATTATAAAAAGAGGTTGTTCGAAGGATTGAGGAGGCTAGAAAGATGAAGACTGTGGCTTCTTTTGCATTTTTTGTACTTTGTAAATCTTCCATGGTTCGAAATTGTAATCTTTCCATGCTTCTGAATGAAAATTGAGTCTTTTCTTTGTGTTAAAATTTTGCTCCCTATGAAGTGGTATCAGAGTGAGAAGATTCTAAGTGTGTACGTAGAGCGTTGAATGTGATGCAGCTTGCACCAGGATCTGGGGTTAAGGGTTTTGATAAGAAGTAAAGAAGAATGTCATCGCAAAGAAATCATGGTGCTGGAAGGAACGTGGTTCCTGAAGGAGACTTTCGAGCATTATAGAGGCAAGTGCAGGCCCTGCAGGAAGAATTGTGAAGAGTAGTAGAACCAAGAGGAGAAGACCAGAGCGATGATGAAGCTTGCGGAGTTGATGACCCATCAGAAGAAGAAGAAGCGATGAGTTCTACGAAAGCTCGAATGATTAAAGCCATTTCTCAAATTAGGAAAAGGCCGAAGATAGACGTATCCACATATTCTGGGAATCTAAATCTAGAAGAGTTGATTGACTAGATCAACGATATGGAGGAGTATTTCGAATATGAGGAGATTGAAGATCCAAATCGGATCAAGTTTGCGAGAACAAAGTTGAAAGGCCATGCTGGCATATGGTGGAAAGGAGTGTAGCTAGAGCATAATCAAAGAGGAAAATAAAATATCACCAGATGGGATTGAATGGTCAAAAAACTGAAGTGACAGTTTATCCCAGCAGATTACGAATTGGATCTACTGAGGAAAATGTAGATCTTACGATAGTCTAGCAAAACTGTCAAAGAGTATACCAAGGAGTTCTACAAAATTTCAATTAGAACCGGTCATACAGAAGCCAACAAGGAGAGAGTAGCCCGTTACATCAATGGGTTGAGAACCATCGTGCAAGAAGAATTGAGTTTGGTTCGAATGATCACCATTGAAGATGCTTACCAGTTTGCTCTGAAGGTGGAAGAGAAATTGAATCAAAGATTTCACAGTAAACAGAGAGGAAGAGGTCGTGGTGGAAGAACTGGTGGTAGAACCAGTGGAGGTAAATATAACGACCAGAAGAAGACTGGTGAAACAAGCAATCACCAAGAACAGAAGGAGGAGAATGCATACCGGCCCCATAATCAGAACAATGATTATCAAAGGAGAAGAGGTAGAGGTGGACACGGATATGGAAGAGGAAGATTTCATGGAACCTGCTTCAATTACGGGGAAGAGGGGCATCAATCATATGAGTGTCCCCAACACCAAGAGGCACCGAACAGAAGGCCTGAAGCAAATGCTTGAGCTGTGGTCATTGAAGATGGTGTTGAATCTGAGCACTCCGAAGAAGCAGAACAAGGAGAAGTGATGGTCACATGAAGAACCTTGTTGAACAAAGAGAGGGAACTAGACCAGCAAAAAAGCTTGTTCCACATAAGATGCAAATTTTTAGGTAAAATCTGTCATACTATTATTGATAATGGTAGTACAGATAACTTGGTCTCTGAAGAGATGGTGACTAAGTTATGGCTGGAGAGGAGGCAGCACCCGCATCCATACCGGATTGCATGGTTACAAAAGGATCATAGGGCATTGGTCAGTGAACAATGCTTGGTCAAGTTTCAGATTGGAAGATACCAGGATGAGGTCCTGTGTGATATTTTGCCTATGGATGCTTGCCATTTGTTGCTGGGAAGACCATGGCAATTGGATAGACGTGCGACGCATGATGGGCATGCAAATACCTATTCCCTAACAAAATATGGAGTGCGCCACAAACTGAAGCCATTGAAGGAGGTTGAGGAAAAGGTATGCAATAATGCTAGAATTTGTTTAGTAGATGGCAAAAAAATTTTGGATGGTCTAAAGAGGGATTCAATGTGTTATGCATTAATTCCTACTGTAAAGAGAGAAGAAACTACAGATATTCTAGCAGAATTTGAACATCTATTAGCATAATTTCTTGATATTATATCAGACAATGTGCCTGAGGGTTTGCCACCAATGAGGAAGATTAGTCATCAGATTGACTTAATGCCAGGATCTAGCTTACCCAATAACACCACCCATAGAATGTCCCCTATCGAGAATGAAGAGTTGAACCACCAGGTTCATGAGTTGTTGAAGAAGGGATTAATTCGAGCAAGTTTAAGTCCTTGTGCAGTACCTATCGTACTAGCACCAAAGAAGGGTGGAGAATGGAGAATGTGCACTGATTCAAGGGCAATAAACAAAATTACCATTAAGTATCGATTTCCATTACCTTGAATGGACAATATAATGGATTTTTTGATTGGAGCTAAATACTTCACTAAGATTGATTTAAAGAGTGGATATCACCAAATACACATTAGAGAGGGTGACGAATGGAAGACAGCATTTAAAACCAAAGAGGGTTTGTATGAGTGGTTAGTTATGCCATTTGGATTGACTAATGCACCCAGTACATTCATGACGCTGATGAATGAGGTATTGCATGAATTTCTAGAAAATTTTGTGATAATTTATCTGGATGATATTTTAATTTTTAGTAAAACTTGGACGAGCATTTGATGCATGTTCGGACAGTTTTTGAAAAGCTGCGAGAGGAGCAGTTGTTGATAAATTTAAAGAAGTGCAGTTTTGTACAGAAAGAGTTGATTTACCTGGGATTTGTCATCTCAGAGGAGGGTCTGAAGATGGATCCTGAGAAGGTGAAGGCTATCATTGAATGGCCTACCCCAAGGAATGTAACAGAGGTAAGATCATTTCATGGTCTTGCAAGTTTCTATAGAAAATTTATTAGAAACTTTAGCAGTATTTGTGCACCCCTAACAGAAACTATGAGAGGGGATAAGAAAGAATTTAAGTGGACTGCCAAGGTAGGTATCAGTATGGACATATTGAAGAAGAAAGTGACAGAACAACCCATTCTGGCACTTCCAAATTTTAATAAAGTGATTCAGGTTGACTGTGATGCCAGTGGCAATGCCATTGGAGTTGTATTGAGCCAAGAAGGTAAACCTATTGCATACTTTAGTGAAAAATTAAATGATACTCGAAAGAAATACTCTGTTTATGATCAAGAATTCTATGCTATAATCAGGCTCTTAATAAATGGAGACATTATTTGCTAGCCAAGGAATTTTTTTTATATACTGACCATCAAGCTTTACAGTATATAAATAGTCAAGGTAAACTTAACCAGCAACATTTGAAGTGGGTTGAATTCCTGCAGAGTTATACCTTTGTCCTGAAGCATAGAAGTGGCAAATATAATAGAGTTGAAGATGCCTTGAGTAGAAGGCATAATTTGTTGATAGAAATGAGAGTGGAAGTTGTTGGGTTTGATGAACTTAAGATAAGTGATGTTCATATTGCAGGCTTGTTTTTTAGGGAGGTTGTACACCTTCATGGTCTACCCCAAAGCATTGTCTCAGACAGAGATACCAAATTTGTGGGTTATTTTTGGAGAAATCTGTGGAAGAAGCTGAAAATAGAATTGAAGTTCAGTTCTACGTACCACCCGCAGACTGATGGATAGACCAAAGTAGTCAACAGAAGTTTGGGTAATTTTCTATGATGTCTGGTAGGAGATAAACCCAAGGTATGGGATCTAATTTTACCGCAGGCAGAGTTTGCTTACAATAATTCTATCAATCATAGTACTGGTAAATCCCCATTCCAGATATTGCATGGGAACAGCCTAAGAAATGCTTCTGAGTTGAGGCCGATAGATAAAGGAGAAAAGCGCAGTGCTAAAGCTGAAGACTTTGCAGCACACATGAAGAATTTACATGAAGAGTTCCAGTACCATATCAGTAAAATGAATGCTATGTACAAAGCCAGGGCAGATCAGATGTGGCATTTCAAGGAATTCTAGATAGGAGATGAAGTCATGGTTCACTTGCGCAAGGAACATTTTCCTAGGAAAACCTACAATAAGCTGAAGATGAAGAGGTTTGGACCATGCCGGATCATAGGTAAACGAGATTCAAGAAATGCCTATGAAGTAGATCTACCAAGTGAGCTAAATATTTCACCTATTTTCAATATTTCAGACTTGGTCGAATATCATGAAGGAAGTTACAGCGAGCCACCCAATCTGGATCTGTGGAACATTCCAGCATCCACTCTAGACAAAGAATAAATCAAAGACATACTCGACACTGGAAAAGGTAGAAGTATCTGAAACAGGCAATATTCAGAGTATTTGGTCAAGTGGAAGGGCCGACCTATCAAAGATGCAACGTGGTTGTCCAAATCAGAGGTTGATCACCTGGGTTTTCCTCTGATCATCCAGAAATGAGGATCACTTCTCAATCTACCCTGGTTGTCTGATGCAGGAGCATCCCGTGGTAGCAGAACAAATCGTGCAGCAAAAGAATTAAAACAGTGACAAAAAAGAGAATATATATATATATATATTCTAAGTGTGAAATGTGTCGCGATATCGTGACATAAAAGATGTCGCGATATCGCGACGTATTTTGAAAATTGCCCCAAGTGCTGTAAAGTGTCGCGATATCGCGACATAAAAGTTGTCGCGATATCGCGACGAACTTGAACAAAGGCAAAAGCAAACTACAAAGTGTCGCGATATCGCGACATAAAAGTTGTCGCGATATCGCGATGAACTTGAACAAATGCAACAGCAAACCACAAGTGTCGCGATATCACGACATAAAAGTTGTCGCAATATCATGGCAAACTTTGAACAAAGGCAAGGGGAAAATGCCAGTGTCGCGATATCGCGACATAAAAGTTGTCACGATATCATGACGAAATTTGAGCAGAGGTTAAAGCAAATAAAATTTTCATGATATCGCGATGAACTTTGAGCAGAGGTGAAAGCAAATAAAAGTTGTCGCGATATCACGACGAACTTTGAGCAGAGGTGAAAGCAAATGAAAGTGTCGTGATATCGCGACATAGAAAGGGTCACGATATCGCGACAAGTTTAAACAAAAGCTGCAGGCAAAGGAAAGTGTCGCAATATCGTGACACATTGGCAAACAAGGACAAAAGCCAAAAAAGTGTCGCAATATCATGACATGTTGGCAAAGAACGACCAAAGCCAAAAAAATGTCGCGATATCGCGACAGATGGACTAAAGGGAAAAAGTGTCACGTTTTCACAACCCGGCTAGGAGAGAGAAGGGCGGGTTGAAGAGATGTCATGATATCACGACATGCTACTTTTTCATGGACCATTACAGAACGATATTTGACAGTTACCAAAAGTCATTATGGTAGTTCCATGGGACCGTTGCAACGGTTACAGGGATAGTTACGAATGGTGGTTGCAGCAAGAACCTATCATTATAAAAAGAGGTTGTTCGAAGGATTGAGGAGGCTAGAAAGATGAATACTGTGGCTTCTTTTGCATTTTTTGTACTTTGTAAATATTCCATGGTTCGAAATTGTAATCTTTCCATGCTTCTGAATGAAAATTGAGTCTTTTCTTTGTGTTAAAATTTGGCTCCCTATCACTTCATCATGGAGTTTTTGAACTCCATATTCATTTTAGTGTTACTACCCATAAATATTAGATCATACACATACAAACAAACTATGAGAATGTCTACTCCATGCTTTAGGTAGTACACAGTTGGTTCACTTTTGCTTCTTATGAATCCATACTCGCTAAAATAGCCATCAATGCATGAGTACCAAGCTCTTGGTCCTTGCTTGAGGCCATAAAGTGCTTTCTTCAATTTGTAAACAAGATTCTCCTTTCCCTATTCAATAAAACCTTGAGGTTGTTGAACATAAACCTCTTCTATCAAGTATTCATTTAGAAAAGCACTTTTCACATCCATGTGTTGGATGTTCCATCCTTTATGGGCTGCTAAGGAAAGAACTGATCTGATTGTCTCTTATCGTGCAACAGGAGAAAAGGTTTCCTCATAGTCAATACCAAATTTTTTAGTAAAACCTTTTGCTACTAGTCTCGCCTTATGCCTCTCAATGCTTCCATCAACATTGTACTTGGTCTTGTAGACCCATTTACACCCAACACATTTTTTTCCTTTGGGTAGCTTTACTAGCTCCTATGTATCATTATTGTTTATAGAGGTTATTTCCTCTTTCATGGCTTCTTGCCATACATTTTGAGTACATGCCTTCTGCTAGCTGGTTCTAGCTGTGTACTAGTCAATAAAGCATAATTGACTACATCTCCTCTAGGATCATGGGAGTCATCATCTCCATACAATTGCAAATTTTCAAGTTGCTGCAAAACTATATTCATCTCACTAGCTTGGCTTCTAGTTAATATTCTCTTGAAATTCTGATCTAACATTTGAAAATATGGATGATGTTGTAATGTTTTTTTGCCTCTCGGTGGAGAGTCTCTGTCAATGTCCATCGGTGAAGAACTTACTGATATCTGTGGAGAAGGAATTGGAGTGGTGGTTGAAGTACTTGATGTAGTACTCATGTATGGGCTTGGAGTGAGTGGTGTGCCTTTAATTTTCTTTGGAGACACCTGTTGTACCTATGAAGAACTTACATCTTAGGACTCATCATCAAAAAAAATTCTTTGATGACCCCATTCTCCCCCTTCACCAAAAATTACATCCCTGGAGAGTACAATTTTATGAGTCTTGAGATTGTAGAGTCTATATGTTTTTGTAGACTCACAATACCCTACAAATATACAAGCTTGACTTTTGGGATCAAGCTTCTTCCTTTTCTCATCAAGAATGTGCACATATGCTAAAGAACCAAAAACTTTGAAATGTTTTACATTTTGTTTCTTTCCATACCACCCCTCATAAGGAGTGACACCATCTAAACTAGAAGTTGGACTTCTATTTAGAATGTATACACTGGTTCTTACAGCATCGACCCGGGACATATTAGTTAGATGCTTAGTCTGAAGCATTTTTCTCACCATCTCAATGATGGTGCGGTTATTTCTCTCTGCCACACCATTATGTTGTGGGGTATAGGCAGTGGTGAATTGCCTTTTGATCCCACTTGCTTTAAAATATTTCAAGAATGCTTTTGAGGAGTATTCACCTCCTTGATCTGTCCTAAGACATTTTACATAATTCCCACTTTGATTCTCTATTGTTAGTCTCATAATGACACTGAGAGGGGGGGTGAATCAATGTGGCTCTTTATAACTTAAAACTTTAACTCTTAAAGCCAAAACAATGAAAGCTTAAAATCACATAAAGCAAATGTAACAAGAGAGCATCACACAACACAAGATGTAACGAGGTTCACCAGTTTTGGCTACTCCTCAAAAATGACTGCTTGGACTCCCGTACAAATCCAACCTTTGCAAAATATCAATTTTACAATCAATTTACCAGACACCCACTGGAAGGAGCACCAACCCCTGATTTATCTGCACCAACAGAAAGGAGCACCAACCCCTAATTTATCTGCACCAACAGAAAGGAGCACCAACCCCTAATTTATCTGCACCAACAGAAAGGAGCACCAACCCCTAATTTATTTGCACCAACAAAAAGGAGCACCAACCCCTAATTCCAAGCACCAACTTGGACTACAATTTTGAAACTATATTTTTGACATAAAGATGCCTTCGCTTATACAAGACCCTGACTAGTCTATTGCTAACCCAACCTCTCTCGCTATTCACCAAAACACCACACACACTTGTGGCTCTACTTACTACACTTTTACTGCCCTCTTACAAACCCCTTTGCCACTTCTTTACTACACTCTTATGGATCTCACGGCTCTACTTAACGCTCTCTTACGGCACTCTTCTTGCCCTCCTTTTTGTAGCACTTTCACTCTCTTTAGCAGCACACTCACCCTCTGTTTCAGCAGCACCTAATTCTCCACGTAGACCTCCTTTTATAACAATCCTTTCACTTTGTAACTCCAGTTATAATGCCTTCTTTCATTTCTCATATGCCACTTGCCAATTGTAACTGTTTCTTTCATATTCTTATCTACCACTTATCAATTGTAAAGCCTTTTATATGTAACTCATTTTGCATATATAGAGTAGGCATTACATTACATGCAACGAATTGACACATATACCTTTACCATGACTGTTCGTCTTCTTGGTCATGACTGTTCATATTTTCCTTAGTGACTGTTCACTTTCTTTTCTGTGCATGCATGCGTTTTCACTGTCACTGCACCTGTAACTGATGTACTAACTTCAGTTAACTCTTCTTATTTTATTTGCATGAATTTCTTCTACAACTACACCTGTAACTACTGTATAACTCTAGTTAACTATCACATATCTTATTTCAGTTGGGTTCTCTTCTTTGCTCGCGCCAAAGTGACCTGTCACGAAATCGTGACACTTCTGCCTCTTTGTCCTCTTCTCGGCTTTGCACCCGCAAAAACACATGTCGTGATATCGTGACACTTTTGCCTCCTTGCTCTTCCTCTTTACTTTTGTTGTGATATCATGACACTTTTGCCTTCTTACTTTCTCTCTCCTCCTTTAGTCACAAAAATGTGACATGTCAAAATATCGTGACACTTTCTCTCCTTTGCTCTTTCTCTTGCCTTCGGTTCACGAAAACCCGACATGTCGTGATATCGTGACACTTTTTCTCCTGGACTCTCTCTCTTGCCTTCAGGTCACGAAAACCCAACATGTCACGATATCGTGACACTTTTTCTCCTGGACTCTCTCTCTTGCCTTCGGGTTGCAAAACCCGACATGTCACGATATCGTGACACTTTTTCTCCTTAGCTCTTTCTCTTGCCTTCGGGTCGTGAAAACCCGACATGTCGCAATATCGTGACACTTTTTCTCTCGAACTCTCTCTCCTACAACATGTCGCAAAATTGTGACACTTTTTCTTTCGGACTCTCTCTCCTGCAACATGTCGCGAAATTGCAACACTTTTTCTCTCAGACTCTTTCTCCTGCAACATGTCACAAATTTGTGACACTTTTTCTCTCGGACTCTCTCTCCTGCAACATGTCACGAAATCGTGACACTTTTCTTTCGGACTCTCTTTCCTGCAACATGTCGTGAAATCGTGACACTTTTTCGTTCATACAACCTTCCTTGCAATATGTCACAAAATCGTGACACTTTTTTGTCTGTACAACCTTCCTTGCAATATGTCACGAAATCGTGACACTTTTTCTTCCGTACAACCTTCCTTGCAATATGTCACGAAATCGTGACACTTTTTTGTCCGTACAACCTTCCTTGCAATATGTCACAAAATCGTGACACTTTTTCATCCGTACAACCTTCCTTGCAATATGTCACAAAATCATGACACTTTTTTGTCCGTACAACCTTCCTTGCAATATGTCGCGAAATCGTGACACTTTTTCGTTCGTACAATCTCTCTTTGCTTTGGACCACAAAAATGAAACATGTCGCAAAATTGTGACACCTTTTTCTCTCTCCTCTTTCTCTTCACTTTGGACCGCAAAAATGAAACATGTCGTGAAATCGTGACATATTTTTCTCTCTCCTCTTTCTCTTCGCTTTGGACCACAAAAATGAAACATGTCATGAAATCGCGACATCTTTTTCTCTCTCCTCTTTTTCTTTGCTTTGGACCGCAAAAATGAAACATGTTGCAAAATCGCGACACCTTTTTCTCTCTCCTCTTTCTCTTTGCTTTGGACCGCGAAAATGAAACATGTCACGAAATCATGACATATTTTTCTCTCTCCTCTTTCTCTTCCAACATGTCATGAAATCACGACAGTTTTTCTTGCTTGCGCCTTCTCCCTGAACATGTCACGAAATCGCGACAGTTTGCTTGCTTGCGCTTTCTCTTCGAACATGTCACGAAATTGTGACAGTTTTGCTAGCTTGTGCTTTCTCTCCGAACATGTCGCGATATCATGACAGTTTTACTTTCTGGCTCTTTCTCTCCAAACATGTCGCAATATCACGAAAGTTTTGCTTTCTTGCTCTTTCTCTCCAAACATGTCGCGATATCGCGACAGTTTTCCTTTATTGCTCAACATGTCGCGATATCACGATAGTTTTCTTCCTTGTGATTTTCTTTTGATTTTTCTCAAATGGGCCACTTCTATATTTTGGAAAATCACTGTACATACTCTGAAGAACTTCTTAACTCCTGTATACTTCATCAACTGATCTCTGAAGAACTTCTTAACTCCTGTATACTTCATCAACTTTTGTTGCATCTTGCTCAACAAATACTCTGTAGAACCTCTTAACTCCTGTCCACATCATCAACTGGAACCTCTTAACTCCTGTCCACTTCATCAACTGATCTGTCTGACTATGTTGACAACAATGATAATACTTTTGTTGTACCTTGCTCAACATCTACATTGTTTCTAAAATCCATGAAGCAATCAAAAGCTTCATCTTTATGTTTCAAAAATAAATCCAGCACATTCTAGAGAAGTCATCTATGAAAGTGAGAAAATAAGAATTGTTTTTGAGACTCTGTGTTTGCATTGGTCCATAGATGTCTGAATGTACTAACTGAAGTGGATAGCTAGCTCTCCACACTTGTACTTTTGGAAACTTCAACCATGAGTGCTTTCCCAAAGCACATCCTTCACAGACCTCCTTTTGTTCATTGATTTTTGAAAGTCTTATCACCATAGCTTGAGAAGTTAGGAGTTTCAAGCTAGTGTAATTAAGGTGACCATATCACAAGTGCCAAAGCATAATTGGATTTGTTATAGATACATTTGCAATTTGAGCTCCTCCTGGCTCATCAAATTTGAGATGGAATAACCGATTCTTGGTCATGGGGACATGTGTGATGACATGATTACAATTATTTTTATCAAAAATGATACATTGTACTTCATCAAATACAAGTTTGAAATTGTTCTCCATCATTTTCCCAATGCTTAGCAGATTGTGTTACAGCTTTCGAGTGTAATAGATGTCATGCACTTTCTTTAGTCCTTCTTTGGTTGGAACCTCCATGGCTCCAATACCTTCTACTTGCAATGTTTTATCATCCCCTAATTTGATTTGGGATTTATAAGTGGAATCTAGAGTAGCAAATAATTTTTTTTTGTCAATAATATGGTTTGAACAACCAGTATCCAGAATCCATGTATCATTTAGATGTTGTTCTGATTTTCCATATGAAAGAAAAATATTAGAGGTATCATCTTCTTCTCCATAATTGCCATATTGACTACTGTTGTCTTGTGAAGATTTTGACCAGCAGTCACGAGCGAAGTGACCTGGCTTGCCACAGTTGAAACAAGCTGATTTGGAATTGTCACTTCCTCACCCTTGATTTTCACTTTGGCCTGGATGTCCTTCTCGATTTTGGTTTCCACCTCTATTCTGATTGCCTCCTTTGTATGAGTTGCCTCCTTTGTTGGAATTGCCTCCTCTGTTCTGGTTGCCTCCTCTATTTTGGTTGCCTCCTCTATAGTTACCTCTGCCTATACCTCTTTTTTGTCCTCTACCTTGGCCTCTTCCACATCCTCTTCCATTATTTTCATTTGAAGTGAAGGCCTTCTCATCACCCCCGTAGCTGGTTGAAGGAGTTTCAGGAAACCTCTCTTCATGTGACATTAATGATCCGATTAATGCATCGAATGTTAAAGTGGAAATATCTTTGGATTCTTCTATAATTATGGCAATATGATTCTAAATATATGGAAGTGTTCACAACACTTGTGTTACAATTGTCTTAGGCTTGATTTTCTCACCAAGTGTAACCATTTTATCAACAATTGCTTTTACTCTAACACAATAATCACCAATTTTTTCATCTTTCATTCTGATATTTTCAAAATATATTTTTAATGTTTGAAGCCTCACCTACTTCACTTGATCACTACCCTAGAATCCATATTTTAAAGCTTTCCATGCATCTTGTGCAGTTGTACAAGCGGTGATTCTACGGAATATTCTTTTCTCCAATGCAGCTTGGAGATGAGAAAGAGCAGAAGAGTTTCTCTTTTGTCCTTCTTTTCATGTTTTCTTGTCTGTGGCACTTAGTGTTGTCCAGTCTGAGGGTTCTGTGTAGCCCTCCCACAAACCTCTTCCTATGGGCAGGATCTTCATAATTTATAGACCAATACTTGTAGTCATAACCGTTGAACTCTGGTATAGGTAAATTGTTGTGTGAGGCCATAGTTACTAAAAAAATATTTTTATTTCACAGTTACAATAAAGCACTCTACTTTTGCAAATAAGGAAGGAAGAAGAAAGAAGAAAGAAGAGATTAAAAATTTAAGTCAAATCTGACTTGATTTACTCTATCATTGATTGCTTGTTCCCCTTGCTTTGGGGATGCTATATCTTGATTCATGAAATTATCTGCTACTTCTCCTTCATCGTCACTTATCAATATTATTTCTGGTGATTCTAGTTTTAATATTTCCACTAAAATACTATAGTGTGTATATTCTAATTCTTGTGGTGTGGCTTGTACGGATTTCGATTGTTCAAATTGACTCCTGAATGAGTTATCTTCAAAATATGCCTCATACCCTGAGTCAGGATGCCTTTGATGTGCAATCACTGCATTCATAAGTTGGCTAAACATAATGTTGATCCCATAACCTCTTACTTTTGCATCGAATCTCTCTGCACCTTATCTTGCTAAAATTTCACATAAGGCATGATAACAACCATTTAGTCTTATCATCAATGCCTCTTTACAATTTTACAATTTTGATCCTTGGTCTCTTTTACAAAAAAAACTAAGCCTCTTAGGCTTATTACACAAGATTTGTGATTCCTTGAATCAAGTGGAAAAAAAATGAACCTTTCTATTACAATGAATTGTCTCCTAGACAATATTCTCCTTCTTTAATAATATTAAAAAAAAACTATATTACTATTTAATAAAAAATAATAATTGCCCTTAAAAAAAATTTAAAAAGCAATTATATTTAATTTATTAAATATAATATAAGTGTTTAATTTAATAATATGAATAAAAAATTTAAAACACTTTTATATAAAAAAAATTATCCTCTACAGGAATCGAACCCGCAACCTCTTGTCTTCAACAAATTGTGCTAACCAACTCGGCCACCATCGTCGATGAGAACTAAGGACAAAAATGCAATTTTTATAAATTTTTGAATCCACCTTTAATAATAAAAAAAATTAAAAAAGGACTTGTTACCGTCGGGTTTTCAACCCGTGATCTGCAAGAGGGTGGACGCCTTAAGGTTGGCTCCTCGAGCCAGTTGAGCTGTGTGGCTCGATGGGAAGGCAAGGGAGGCTTGCCTCTTTTATTCTTCTCGTGGCCACACCAAAGGAAAAAAAATTAGGGACTTTAGTCCCACATCGGTCATGCGAGAGCATTTGAGGTGTTTAAAACCCTCAACGCTCACAACGTCACTCGATTACCTTCGAGAAATTAGTGACCGCCATTTTGCCTCCTTCTTGAGCTATCGCTCCTCACCATGTTGCTTGTCACCTATCCTCTGTCCACCACATTTTTGGTCCTTTGTTTGTTCTCTATCCTCTGGTCTGCGTCGACCTTGCTCTCCCATCACCATGTGGCACTGTTTGGTTGGTTTCTCCTATGGTTGCTCCTCCTCCTCGCATGCTCTCTATGCGGGCCTTCTCTAGACCTCACCTTAGTTCATGATTCATGGGCCTTCTTTAACCTCACCTCGGTGCTAGTGCTACTAGGTTCCTCCAATCTCGATCTATAGGCCCTCTCCGACCTCGCTTTGATACCAGATGTGGCACGGTATCTAGGAGTAAAATAGAAATTAGAAATATATTAATCAATCCACACCAATGTAAATTTTACAATGCTTAAATAGAAGGGAATTTAACAACCTTAGAAAACTTAGGGAATAGATAGGGAATGAAGGAAAATAGGGAGGAAAGGAGGAAGGGAAATTGATGTCGAACTCCCTACCATCCATACCATCCAATCTGCCCAGTTGTTACACTCCAAACCTAGCCGTCGGCTAGGTATTCCAAGCGTATAAAATTTCATATATATAGTAGTTAGTTTATTCCAAATGAAATCATCAATTTTATTATTTTATCTCTGCAATTCGGCATTGCCTTCACGGCGGGATCTGCCCTCCTAGTGGCAATAGAAATATTATTTTTATCCGCTCTTCGCAATTCTGCTTTTGTTAGATTATTATTCTGTTGCATGGTTAATTTTTTATTAATAATTCATTCGTTATAGAAGTCCCGAAGGCGTTGCCTTCCATTGGTATTAGATTCCTTCGATCCTGACGAAACCGCATCATTTTTTTGAGTATTCGTCTGTCTTTCGGTTCAAATCGTGTTCGCAGGCATCCCAAACACCTTGTGTATCCTCCCGAACAACTTTGTCGGCCGTTGTGAAGCATTCAACATCGTTTTGAAGGATATAACCGCGCATATCAGGTTTCTTGTGTTTAACGAATAGTCAAACACTCACCAGTGCAAACGCGTCCGGCATCCAATCGATTCAGAAAATAAAACTGTGCGCAAGAAAGTGCTACAAGGTTAAACGCGCCGCAAACAAATTTTTGGCAATTTGGTGGAAGTAACACATCGTTGGCAGTCCTAAAAACCTTGGCATCTCAGGAAAGGCGAGATCCAGTTCTCCAATCGCCATTACACGCAGGGAAATTCAAAGCTAGCATGCCATTAACGAAGAGAGCGCTATCGGCCAATCAGCGAGCGCGAAATTATCTTATATCGCATTATATTATAAGGTACTCGCATTTTTATTATTTTTTTTATTTATTTGCGTGGGCAATTATCCCACATACATGGTGTTGTGGGTGATTAGGTGTTTATAAGGTGCTTAGCGCACATAGTGAGTCATGGCTTTGGCCACACGCTCACCTCCTTGCGCTTGCCTTGCTACTCTGTCCGCGTCCTTGGTCTTGTCGTCCTCCGTGTAGTCTTTCGTTCGGTCTTTGGTCTTGTCGTCCTCCGTGTAGTCTTTCGTTCGGTCTTTGGTCTTGTCGTCCAAGTCAACCTATCTGCCCAGTCAGCTGTCATCCAAGGAGGTAAAAGGGTAAGGTCCAAAGCTTACCATTGTAAAAAAAAAAATTACCCCTTTTTATTGCTTTAACTTCCAACACACTGTTTCCTATTTTTCTTAGGGGGGCTTAACTAGGGTTTGAACTATTTCTCCATTTCTATTGTTATTATTTGTTTTTCATAGGTTGTTTATTGTTTTTACATGGTAAATTACCAACAACTGGTATTAGAGTGATCTTGTTGGGAAATGGCACTCATAGGAGAGTTTTTTGTTTGAGTGGGAGAAATGGGAGAAAGTTTGAAGTTTAAATTGGAGAAGTTTACTAGACAAAATTTTGGTATGTGGAAAACCAAAGTGGAGGATTATCTATATCAGAAGGATGATCTGTACTTGGCTCTAAAAGGGAATATTTATGGTAAACCTAGGACGATGGATGATGATGAATGGGATCTGATATATAGGAGAGCACTAGGAGTGATCCGATTGAGCCTAGCTAATTCTGTTGCATACAACATCGGGAAGGAAAATACCACCAAAGGATCCATGGACACACTAGCTAAGTTGTATGAAAAACCCTCAGCTTCAAATAAATTTTTCTTGATTAAAAAGCTTTTTACTATGAATTTGCAAGAGGGTGGATCTATCCAAGAACACCTTAATGATTTTTATGCTATTATGGATTATTTAAAATCTATAGGGCTTGACTTTGATGATGAGGTTATGGCTTTAGGGTTTCTTTTTTCACTACCAGACTCGTGGGATAACGTTGTAATAGCAGTGAGTAATTATATGCCTGGATCTGGAAAGCTGGTGTTTGATGATGTGGTTAGCACAATTCTCGATGAGGATATGAGGATAAAATCCATAGGGGAGGCTTCATAATTTGGAGTAGCACTATCTATAGAAAGCAGAGGTAGAAACAGAGAAAGAGGAAAAGGTCAAGCTATATGGAAAAGCTAAAAGAGAGAAAAATCAAAGGGTAGATCTAAAAGCAGAGACAAGCAATATTGATTACTGACATTGTAGGAAGAGTGGACACTTCAAGAGAGAGTGCAAATATAGAAAGAAGAATAAGGACAGTAATGGGAATGATGCTCAAGAGGTAAACATTGCAGGTGCAATTTATCATGATACCCTGATTCTTGCAGCAACTTGCATGAGTGAGTATTGGGTTATGGACTCAGGAGCTTCTTATCATGTCACTTCTCATAGGGAGTACTTTTTTAATTATACTTCAGGCCATTATGGAGAGGTTTTGTAGGGCAATAACTATCCATGTGAGATTATGGGTATTGGAACGATGAATGTAAAATTGCCAAATGGAAATATTTGGGTGCTTAAAAATGTTAGGCAAATTCATGATCTGAAGAGGAACCTGATTTCAGCCAATGCACTTTGATTTGGATGGATACAACAGTAATTTCAAAAACCAATAATTGAGAGTGACAAAGGGTTCAATGGTGATTGTGAAAGGTGAGTTGACTGAAACTTTGTATTTACTACATAACTCATCTTATTGTACATTCAACTATGTTGCTCAATATGATGCAAAAGCATGGCATTTGTGGTTGGGTCATATGAGTGAGAAAGGGATGAAAACCCTTCACTCCATAAAACTGTTGCCAACTCTCAAGGATGTTTATTTGGGTTTCTATGAAGGTTGTGTATACAAAAAATAGAAAAAGGTAATATTTTTTAAAGTTGGTCCAGAAAGGAAGAAAGATAAATTAGAGTTAGTACACTCAAATGTGTGGGGTCCCTCACCGATACTTTCTCTTGAGGGCTACTCTTATTATGTTACCTTCATTTATTATTTCAGTAGGATGATATGGATCTACACAATCAGGCATAAATCTAATGTTTTTGACACTTTTTAGAAGTGGAGAGCATTAGTGGAGATTAAGGCAGGTAAGAAATTAAATTGTCTTAAATCTGACAATGGTGGTGAATATTGCAGCAAGGATTTTGAGGACTATTACACAAAGGAAGAAATTAGGAGAATCAAGACTGCTCCTAGGACACCATAGGAGAATGTAATATTGGAGAGGATGAACAAAACTATAATGAAGTGTGCCAGAGCCATGAGATTGCATGCAGGGTTGCCATTGTTTTTTTGGGCTAGTGCAGTTGATACAATAGTTTATTTGATAAACAGAGGACCTTGTACCACACTGGATGGAGGCATTCCAAAGGATAATTGGAAAGGTAAGCCTGTAAACAAATCTTTCCTTAGAGTATTTGGTTGTGAGGCTTTTTCCCATATAGATAAATAAAATAGGAGTAAGCTTGATGCAAATTCTAGAAAGTGCTATTTTCTTGGTTATGGTGTGGATGAGATGGGATATAGGCTATAGGATAATGTTTGCCAAAAATTTATCAGGAGTAGAGATGTGATTTTCAATGAGGATAGGTTGTACAAGGATAGGCACATACAATTTGAATAGGATACACCTGAGTTTGTTGACTTATATGCAATCCTTGAGCATGGTGTAAAAAGATAGCCTCTTATTCAGATTAATGAACATGGTGCTCATGAGGAAGAGCAAGGTGAGCAAGAATTTTTTGTTGCTCCACCATCATCCCCATAGGAAGTAAGGAGATCTACAAGGGTAAGACATGCACCTGATAGGGAGAGGGTAAGACATGCACCTGATAGGTATTCTCCTACTTTACATTATGTACTATACACTAATGTCAGTGAATTGTAATGCTTTCATGAGGCTTTGAAAGTGGATGCTAGGATTAAGTGGGAGCATGCTATGAAGGATGAGATGGACTCATTGACTCAAAACCAAACTTGGGATTTGGTTGAGCTTCCCAAGGGAAAAAGGGCATTGCATTGCAAATGGGTGTAAAGGGTGAAGGACGAAGTTGATGGCAACAAGAGATACAAAGCAAGACTTGTGAAAGGATTTGCATAGATAAAATGTATTGACTATGATGATATTTTCTCATCTGTAGTAAAAATGACTTCAATTCGAACTATTTTGAGTATAGTTGTAGTAGAATATCTTCATCTTGAATAGTTATATGTGAAGACAACATTCCTTCATGGGGATTTGGAGGAGATCTACATGCACCAACTAGAGGGGTTTGAGGTCAAAGACAAGAAGAACCTTGTGTGTAAACTAAAAAAGAGCTTGTACGGTTTGAAGCAAGCTTCAAGGCAATGGTATCTCAAGTTTGATAGTTTCATGAGTGAGCATGATTTTACTATGATCCATAGTGACCATTGTGTTTATTTTTAGGCTACATGAAATGGGATCTTCCTTATTCTCTTATTGTATATTGATGATATGCTTATGGCAGGATCCAATATGCAGGATATTAAGAAATTGAAAAGGGAGTTGGCAAGTAGATTTTCCATGAAGGATTTGGGGGAATCCAAACAAATCTTTAGCATGAGAATCACTAGAGACAAGAAGGATAAAACATTAAATTTGTCTCAAGAGGATTATGTGGAAAATGTGCTTAAGAGGTTCAGTATGCATGATGCAAAACTGATAACCCAACCTCTTGCAAAGCACTATAAGCTCTCAAAGAAGCTATGTCCCAAGACAAAGGAGGAGGAAGAGTACATGAGGAAGTTACCCTATTCTTCAATAGGTGGTAGTTTTATGTATGATATGGTGTGTACAAGACCATACATTGCCCAAGAGATGGGAGTTGTGAGTCGATATATGAGTAATCCAGGTAAATCTCACTGGCAAGCAGTAAAATGGATACTCAAGTATTTGAAAGGGACTTCAAAATTTTATTTGAATTTTGGAGGATCCAAAGTTGAGTTATAGGGCTATGTGGATTCAGATATGGCAAATTATTTGTATGGTGGGAGGAGCACTACTAGGTATGTATTCACAGTTGGAGGTACAGCAGTGAGTTGGATATCCAAGCTACAATGTGTTGTAGCTCTTTCTACTATGGAGTCTGAGTATGTAGTCATCACGAAAGGTGCCAAAGAGTTCATATGGCTTTAGAGGTTGATTGAGGAGTTGGGTCAGGAGCAAGGATATGGGACACTTTGGAGTGACAACCAAAGTGCCATTCATTTAGCTAAGAACTATGCTTTTCACTCACGAATAAAGCACATTCATTTGAGGTATCACTTCATTCGATCAACAATGGAGGATGGTTTGGTAAAGTTGGGTAATATTCACACTTCCTAAAATTATACTGATATGCTTACTAAAGTAGTAACTAGGGATAAGTTGAGCTTTTGCTCTACTTCGATTGGCCTTAAGGATTAAGGTCATGATTTTGAGAAACTTTCAGTCCTAGGGTGTAGGGATGTTGCATCAATCTTGTCTCCAAGTGGGATATTGTTAGGTAATAGAACCAAATTGATAAGAAAGGAATTAATTACCATTAAATATTGTTGATGGGCAACAATCAACAATAGGAACGTGAACAGGGTTCCAAGGGGCAGTGCCCTTAGTGTGAGAATTTAACTGTATTTCTTGGTGAAAAACACTTGTCAAAAGAACATGATAACCATATGGGTGGTTTAAACCCATGGTTTTGGCCCATTGTATTCTGACACCACTATATGGTTTTGGGTAGTGGAAAAGTCATGAACCTCTATATATTTTGTACTATAAAGGTCGTCCTATATGTGAATGCTATTTTCTGGTTTGAAGGAAGAGAGGGGAGGAGACATTGTACAAGTGGAGAAGATTTTTTTATTGTTGCTAATACAAAGGACTAATTGTTTCTATATGGATGTAGGATACTGCAAGAACCCTAATGTTCTTGTGTAAATTTGATAAATAATTTAATATAAAATGTAATAATATGCCTCTCAAAGGGGGCTCCCTTCTAATCGCTTTGCCACTATAGGGGGCTTCCTCCTTTAGAATATATATTCTTATTCTTCTTATTCTTGGATGATTTGTGTGAATGGACAACCTAATATATATATATATATATATATATATATATATATATATATATATATATATATATATATATATATATATATATATATATATATATATATATATATATATATATATATATATATATATATATATCTACCCTAAAGCTACATTGGTGAAGATACATGATGGTTCACGTATGAAGAGTTGTGATGGTTCACTTTATGGGTTAATAATATAATAATTAAATGATTAATAATACTAACTAATAATTTTAGGATGGAGGATCCTAACATGCCACCCTCCTTAAAAAGAGCTTTGTCCTCAAAGCTCAAAGTGAGGAGCTTTGTCCTTTGTTTTCCAAGAAGGATTTGTGTAAGTTCTTGGACTCTTTTAATGTCATCCTTTCGTAGGTAGGGATATTGAGAAGGATGAAGCGTTAGCATGGGGTTGCCAAAAAAATTAGTAAATGTGTGATGATGAGGGAAGGACAACCCTTGGGGTTCTTTAAATGCCTTAAAATTATGCATAAAAAGAGGTGGTAAAACTTCTACATTCTCCTATTGTTCCCTGGGAGAGGCAATGGAGGAGTGTGTAGTCACCTTTCTGCCTTGTTTTTGAATAGGTTTGACCCTATGGTGATAACTCACTATTGGAGAGGAAATTGATGTAGTTCTTGTAGAGTGCATGTTTTACCATAATGAGTCACTTCAGGAATGTCTGCCTCATCCTTACCTGATGCATCGATCACTTATGGCATATCAACCTCATTATCTTTATTGTTGTGAGTAGGTGCGCTAGGCACTTCAGACACAACTACCTCATCTTTGCTTTTTAGGGATTGACAAGAATCAACTTCCTTAAATAAATGCAACATTAGTGTAGCCCATTTATGATGGGGTCCAAATTGCTCATCACAAGTATCGTAGAGACCTTTCGCTCGTCATTCCTTCATCTCCTCAAAGCTAAGATGTTTAATTGGTAAAGTTCATTTAGGGTTGGGGGTGGTGTAAGTGGTTTGTGATTTCCCCATAGGTGGTTTTCCTAATCGACGTTGAACATTGAGTTTGTCTTCAGCTAATTTGGCCAATCCATAGGTCTGCATCATGGTATAGGGATTGAACCTTGTCACCTCCATTCTAATTTTCTCTTTCAATCCATTAATGAAGCTATTAATGAGAATTGATTCATCCAACCCTGGGTTGTGTTTGGTGATATCCTCAAATCAAGTTTGATACTCATGCACGGAAGTGATTTTATGAAGATATTTGAGCAATTCCCACATGATTGGGTCCCACATGGCTTAGAAACCAAATGCAAGAACCCTGATGTTCTTGTGTAAATTTGATAAATAATTTAATATAAAATGTAATCATAGGCCACTCAAAGGGGGATCCCTTGTAATCGCTTTGCCACTATAGGGGGCTCCCTCCTTTAGAATCTATATTCTTATTCTTCTTATTCTTGGATGATTTGTGTGAATGGCCAACCTAATATATATATCTACCCTAAATCTATGTTGGTGAAGAGACATGATGGTTCACGTTATGAAGAGACGTGATGGTTCACGTATGAAGAGTTGTGATGGTTCACTTTATAGGTTAATAATATAATAATTAAATTATTAATAATACTAACTAATAATGTTAGGATGGAGGATCCTAACAGATACACTGCCAAAACCATGCATATCTTGTATCTCTTACATTTTTGTTATTGCTTGTTGTTTATTGCACTTTTTCTTATTTTTCTTATGGGGGCTTAACTAGGGTTTGAACTGTTTCTCTATTTTTGTTGTTATTATTTGTTTTTTCATAGGCTGTGTATTGTTTGTACATGGTAAATTTCCAACAATATTGTAAAATACTATAAATACTAATATGTATAAATAAATAATGGTTGTCTATTAGGATTTTACAGTTCATATTTAAGAAAGGAATATTTACATCTTCATACAAAGATATTGTTGTTTGGATTATGGTTGAATTCATTTGCAGAACATGTGTGTATGAATGACTACTTATTTCTAATTTTAGCCAATTGAATGTTCATGGTGTTTACTTTTATTTTTGAATTTATGTTTATGCGCATTTAATTATTCTGGAATTCATAGTCTGATAAGCTACATTGTATTGCAATTAAGTTTTCTATTATTGATAGTAAAATTGGTTGGTCTATTAGGTAATTTACTATTTATTTGCATAATATTCCATTATGCATGTCTTGATCTGGCTTAATATGCACCAACACAAGTTCTAGAATTAGCCCATTTTTCTTCTTTCAATGCCCTTTTCCCCATTCTTTAGGATTAGTTAGCTAGAATTACAAAGGAATCGACCTCCTCAAGAGATTGACCATCGAAGCCTCACAGCTTCTAGGTCATTCAATTTTTATCAAGGTATATGGGCACACCTTTCTTTAGATAAAATTATATACCAATAGTAAGGTTGTGACATTTAAGTCGTAACATATAAGGAATTGGTGATTGAATTCCGAACGAAAGGATTGAAGGAATCCTAGGCCTGAATAACACTAGTCAGAGTGAAATCATGTATAGGAAGAAGCTATGGTATTCTAATTTACTTAATCAAAAATATGATGGTGATGTAGACAAGGGATTGTGACTTTGATCGATTGGCTTCACATTTGGCCTTTATGGAGAAGTGTTTAAAACATGTTTGTCTAAATTTTTAATCTGCATGATCATAATAGGTTTTCTCTTGTTCCTTTTTTGGTGGTATTTAATCAATTTCACTTGCTTTATTTTTTTACCTTTTTCATGTGACATGGATCTTATATTCATAAGAAATGTGGCTTACCAATACCTATGTTTAAATGATGGACAATGTACCTGTAGCAAGAAAATAACTCCAAAAGAGGGGTCAAATTGATCAAATCTATAAAGTTAGGAAAAATCTACATTGAGGAATTTTTTAACTGAAGACTAAGCATTTAGTAAAGTTTGCTAGGATAGAGTGACATGGCCTATTCATCATCCAAAATCAATGAATGACTAACTTGGTTAGTAAATTGATAAGTAAATAACTTGGAAGGTGATGGATTTTATTGATAGGTAGAGACATAGTTAAGACATCAACTAAGTAAGCAAATTATATGTTAGGATAGCAAGTTAATGACTTAAGGACTTGGAAACATAGAATGAATAAACTTACGGGGAGATTTATCGATTCATTGATGAATCATAATCTCATAGACCTAAAGAAATTTTGAGATCTACTAAGGTTAATTATTTCTTGGGAAATGCACTCTCATATCAATGATTTATTATGGTATAAGGATGATTATGATGTTTTAATATTTTTGAGATAACTTTTTGAATTTTGTCATCAATGGAGTTGCATTTTACAATTAGATTGGGTGATTTGCAATGGTTTTGAACAACATGCAAGTTTTAAGACCAGATTTCAAAATTGTTAGATTTGTCTAAACCATGCACTGATTTGATAAGATATTTTTTTAGGAATTATTACATCATAGTCCATGTGACATTGAGTGTGGAATTTTAGAGGGAGAAAGTTGTGCACCGCATATGATCCTCGATTGGATCAACTAGGAGACAAGGTGACTGTGGTGGCTATTATAATATTTACACTCAGGGACATAGAAAAGGGGTTCACCAAGAATGATATTAGGACTTGCTCCATGTTTGGGGTGAAATGTTTGATATGTTGATTAAGCAAACACCTATTGTTTGGCCTTTCTAAACTAAGCTATGAGAATGAAAGAACAATGCAAGACACATAAGATGCAAGAAGACAAGAACTAACCCTAGTATGATTCTTTGATTTGATGATATCTATCCCTAGGTTTTGCAAAATAATGAGATATTTTTCTTTGAGCAAGGGTTCAAGGGAATGCACAAACAAGATTAAAACCCTAGATGCACACTATATGCTTTTATTCTTTTAAATGCCTAGAAATTCAACTGAATATTTTCCTTTTACTTATGATCTAGGTTTTGAACAAAATTGAATAGAAAGCAAACAACAAACAACCTAGAAGCTTTACTCAAGGTACTTATTTGATCTAGTGTTTGATCCTAGCTTTAACTTACATTCAAATATCCAAATAGCTTCAAACCTACAAAATAGCTTCACAAACACTAGAAAATTTGATCAGTACTTGGGGGTCTCCTTAGGCCATTATTTGACTGAGCTTGAAGGCACAACAATCAAGCCCCCTTAGTCCTTTTAGTTGGTTGTTCAAAAGCAAAATGATATTTAACCTTTGGAATATGCACAAAGTAAAATAGATGTATAATAATGAAATTAAATGTAGACAAGATAAACATGACATAATGCTAAGATACAAACTGCAAATTAGGATTTTGGGGTGCAAAAGCTTCTCCCCAAATCCTAATTTACCAAATTTGTGCCCTGTAGGAGCAGGGCATGAATTTGGTTTAGATGCCCTTTTTGGGCCCCAAAACAACAAAAATAGAGTGCAAAATAGTGAAAAGTAGACTTGCAAAGCAAATAATGTAAAAAAAGAACCTGATGAGTTGATGGAGAAAGCAAGGAGCAATTAAGGGGTGAAAGAAGCACTCCAATATGGTGGATTCTTCCAATCGTCAAGACTCCTCCACTTGATCCCCAAGGGCAGCCAACACTAGAACACAAAACAACTTGCAATAGAAGGGCACTTGTTAGCCGAGCAAATGAGCGAGTCAAAAATTTAGAAATAAGGATTTCTAGATGGGGCATATGGAAAGAGGAAGTCTAAACCCTTATTTATAAGAGGTTTGGAGTAAAAACAAGCAAAAAAATGAAATTTCACCATGAGAAAGGGTCGACCCCAAGATGAGTTGACGAGGGGAGGGGTTTTAGTGAGAAAATCCCCTAGAACACCAAATTTGTGCCCTGCCTTTACAGGGAATGAATTTTGCAAGTCAAATTTGTGCCGCAAAAGGATCAAGTATGAATTTGGTAAGGCTAGGGGAAAAGGGCAAAGGGGAAGGGGAAAAGGGTACCAAATTTGCACTTGGTAAGTTTGGGTGGCTGACTAGGGATCTAAGGAAGAATTGACTTATTTCGATGGGTCAATTTTCCATGTCTATAATTTACCCCCTCTTTTATGCATTTACAACTAAATAAATGCAATAAAGAAATATGTAGACACCTATGAGCAAAAATAGTGAACACAAAAAGGGGTGTTAGCCTGAACACCACAAATTTACATGCAAAATGAGGCATTACTACCATTAATACCTCTAAGGCTAGGGTTTCCCCTTGATTTTGAGAAGGAATATAGAATTCCTAAGGAAACATGAAACAATAAACTCAAAAGAAAAGAGAGCAACAAACAATAACAAATAAAACAAAGAAGACACCAAACAAAAGAAAGAAGATAAAAAAGGAAAGACAAGAGGTTAACTTGCATTTTTTTTAGCAAGATAATCACAAACAGAATGAATGCAATGCAAATAATCCTAACTAAAATGCCTGAGTGAATCTGACTAAATGAAATGTAATCTAACATGCAAGCTAAAATTAATGCAAAGCAAAATGCACGAATGAGCGGATGGAAAGAGGAAAAGGTGGAAATAAAGAGAAGAAGAAAACAAATAGTGATAGAAGAAAGAAATATGAAAGAAGAGGAAAGTGAAAGCTCCAAAAAGGTCAAAAGAAAATAAAATAAAATAATGGAACCTTGTGAGGATGTATGCTTGCAAACAGTTGAATGGAGGCTTCCCCTCGCTAGTGGTCATGAAGTTATCATGTAAGGGTTTTATGCTCACACAGATGGTCAAGTGGAGTGGTACCCACTATGGATGTAGTGTTTGCTAAGATGGCCAAAGAGAAAGAGATATACCCACTAGGATGTATGCTCACAAATGGTTGAATGGAGGTTGCCCCTCGTTTATAACCATGAAGCTATCTCGTATGGGGTGTTGAAATGATGTGATTGATTTGCAAAAATGAGTACTACCTGATAGTGGTGGGGTGTGTGCAAAATATGAGTGAATAAAGAAAGACATAACTTGTCTGTGCATGTGCTTTTTATAGGGAATAAATAGATACAAATAAGAAGAACGGTGTGTGTAAAGGAGAATGTGTGAATATAGCAAGAATCATAGATAAAAGAAAAGAACATGTATCCTTATCTTGACAAAACAAAGGGATAAGACATGTTATGGGAAAGGATACACAAAAGAAGAATTATATTCCTTGACTTGGATAGAACTATGATTATCATTTTATACCTTTAATATCAATGAATAGAGAACGGCATGAGTGAATGCTATTATGGAAATGCAAGGAGATGAGCCCTAGGTTGTAAATTTGAAGGGCATCATAGTCCTGGTGTGAGTGTAATGCATGTGAGCTATGACCTAACTAGGTGTCATCACTTGCCATTGTCATGAAATCCCCAAGAATCTATATGATCAAGTAGTCATGCAAATATGAGCAAGCAACAATGCCATTGTATAACAAGCAAAATGCAAGGAACAGAATGTCAAGAAATATGCAAAATATGACAGGAAATCATGCAGTGTGAACAAGAAAATCAAACCCAAACTAGATGAAAATGTAATGCCATGCATAATTTTTTTATTGCTTTTTATTATTATTTCTTTTTATTATTTTTTTGGAAGATTAAATTACATTCATTAGTTCTTAAAGTTAGCACAAATTCTGATTGTGTTTCCTAATTTAATAAACATGATGGTGGTGTAAGTATTTTACCCATCAAATAAAATACTGTGATGGAGGATATCTTCATGATTCTCATCATGAAGGGGATCACCCACAACACATTATCTAGGAGATGATGCACAAAAGTCATTGCAAAATCTGACTGTACCATCTTTTTTGATGAAAAGGGGAGAAATTCCTAGCTTTGCAAGGTCTCTATGATATATAGGAACAAAGTCCCATTGAGAAAAATAAGACTCGATAGGTACAATACAAGGGACATATCCATAAAAGGAGAAGCTATTCCGAGAGATATCCTCATGAGCTATGTCACAAGGAGTATTCCTTTTAGCGTACTTATTTGGGGTCATACTTGACTTAGGATATCCAACGCCTACCATATTATAAAATAAAATATTTGAGGGATAAGGGGGTCCCTCATCCTCATCACTCCACTCCAAGCCTTGATGATCTAAATATTTAGCATAAGTAATAAGATGATGATCATCATCAAAGGGTAAAGGTTGGTTTTTATTGGGAATGTAGCCTATACCACACCTCCCAGGTCAAATATCAACATCCAAGGGCTCTTGAATACCCTTATGTCATGACCCCAAATCTTTACCTACATATCCCATGCCATATAGGATTTGTTTAGGGAGTGGATAATCATTGAATAAATAACAATGGGTAAAAGAATGCTAAACAAGGAAAGGGTTGCTACCATGGAACTTTTCTTTGATGGATGTACTTGTGAAGATAAAGGTACACATGCAAATGTGTACAAATTCACCCTTCTTATGATGTAAACCCATAGTCCTTAGTTAAGGTGGTATATTGGAAATATCTATAAGAGGTTCTTGAAGAAACAGATTAACTTGATCCTATGATGAAACATTGATGAGAGGTTCCTCACTCACTTTTAAATTTTCAAGTTGCTTGGTTATGTGAGATGAGGAAACTGAAGGACACAAATTGAGATTTTATTGAGCCTACTCAACCATTGAATAGTATTCAAATGGGTGAGAGTCACCCAAAATGGTGACAAGTTGATTCTTAAATTTAAACTTCAAACATTTTTTTTGGTAGGTAAAAAAAATTATTTACTTGTCAGGTTGAAGGGCCCAATCCCTGTTACATAAGGTATTTGGTATGCCAAAAGTACAAAATTTTACACATTCCATAAACACAGGGATAGACATTAAGAAGATGTATAGTCTAGAAAACCCTGCTACAAACTAACCCCAAAAACTGACAGAGAAAAATAAAATAGATCCGAGGATGAAACCCTTAAGAGGGAGTACAAACAATGAGCAAAAGTCAAAATAACCAAAGGTAGACCATCTACCAGCTACCACCATCTCAAACCTATTGGGACTCTTCCTCATCCTCTTGCTTGGTGGAATATTTCTGATATTTTGTGAGCAATACCCTAATAGTAGTTGGGATCTCCTATAAATCATTGGTGATGTTAGACAGGATGACACCCACCTCCTTGATCATGTTAGTTGTATCTTTGAGGTGCTCTACTACTCTAGTGATATGATTGACAGTATTGGTATGCAAAATTTCCTTTGCACTATTGTTGTCATCTTCCTCATCATCCAGAATGATCTCAAGTGAGGGATGCGAGTTGTCCTCACTTTTCCTCTTCAGTCAGTGTGATATTCTATTTTGAGGGGGTTAAACAACTTTCCTTTTGCTCAGGGGGTTAAACAACTTTCCTTTTTCTCCTAAGGCATGGGGTGGTAGGATGGGACTCTACAGGGGTTGTGTCCTTGGGATTGGGTATCGGGCTATCCTTACCATTTTTTCTAGGCTATAGAGGGTTGATGGTATTTGAGGGATCACCAAAGGGGGAATCCAAATGTAGAGGGATACCGATATAGGGACTGAGGGACTCCAGTAGAGGGTTATGATCATATGACTTAGGCTTATGGGCTGCCTTGATGGAGGGATTTAAGATCATGGGGTAAAGGAAGGGTTGTCTCTAGGGTGATATATGAGGGCATGCTTGTGAATGACTAGGAATAGGCCCTGGTGTAAAAGGAATTTGGAGGATTTATTTTCCTTGAAGTTCTCAATGGTGATGTTGATGGACCTAATGAGAAAATCAAGGATGTTCATGGGCTTGATATCACAGAGGTTGCTGATGAAGGCTAGGTTATAGGAGCAGAGGGGGATACTAGGATTTTCAATAGTAATAAACTGAATGATGGGCACAATGATGGAGTCCAAAGAGCGAGGGAAATATGACCATATAACTCTCTCCTTATCTTAAGCCATTTCCTTACCTTTATAAGGAAATGCTCAGTTTTTTATTTAAAATTATGTTTATCCCTATGCACCACCCTACCCTTAGGATCCAAACCAAAAATCTCAGCTATCATAAGAACATTTACCTCTATGTGGAGCCATCAGACCTAGACCATTCCATTATTCCATAAGCTTAAGAAGTCATTGGTGACTCACTCGTTGACACCACTAAAGATTTTGAAAAAGGGGATGAACCCGTTGGATATCTATATCGAAACACAAAAACATTATCAAACATCAAAAATATAAAAATATTGCATTACATCACATTGCATACCATTGAATGATATCATCACTTGCATTTGGCATACTTATCATTCCACTTTGTATTTTAGAGTTGCTCATATATGTCTAGCACTACGACTGTACATTAGTCATCCTTCAAAATCTATGTTGTTCAAGTCATCATTGACATCATTTCATATTTCACATATCATTTCCACCTACAGTTCTCACTTTTCATATTTGTGTCCATTCCCTTCACCTAGCCATTTTTCCTAGAATATCATTAGGGTTTTCAATCACTCAGCCATCTCTAATTTTCTTTTCATATTTTGTATAAAGCTATCCTTATTTTTAGGAGGTAGAGTCTTGCTTAGATTGTACCTTGTAAATTTCAAAATCCCAACACAAATTTCACTAATAAATCCAAGTTTTGCACAAGGAAATATGAAACCTACAAAGTGGTCTAGGTTACCTTAAGTGAAAATATTATCCTACTCATCCTCTTGTGCGGATGGTTCAAGAATGCTGAGAATTGGTAAAAGGATAAACTCCTCCTTACCAAATTCCTTAAAATAAATAGTGGTTTTCACCACTATCAATGATCAAAATCCCAAAAAACAAAAATCAAAAGCAAAATAAATAGTGGTTATCACCACTCCCCAAATCCCTTTCTCAAGGAAAAAAAATACAAAATTAAATAGCAATTATCATCACTAAGTATGAGCAAATATCCCTGAGCTTAAATAAAATAAAAGAAGGGAGTATTGAACTTGAATCCCTACAATTCTCAGCATTCGACAAACCATTAGGTGATCCTCATTACATGTTTGGTGGCATCAAGCCTTCCTAGAAATGGCGGTATCTTTATGCATGATGATATATCTGTCATATTAGATTTTTATATGTGTGCATACCAATGTTTGCATGTGTATGAGCTAGCTTTTGGTAGCCTATACTACCTAGTGGTCTAATCCAACTAAGTAAAAAACCTAGGATCATGCTACTCATAGGGTGATGTTAAGTACAGATGGGTTGCGTTAATCCTCTTTGGCACTAGGGTAATCTTATGCTTATCACAAAATGAACTCACTTGCATACACAGGGATATTGAGTATTTGGGTCATCCTAGAAGATTCATACCTTGTCAAAAATTCTTGCATTATTAGTACATAATTTTTGACCAGTTGACTAGAGTGTTTGAGTCTCATGAAATTCTCAAAGACATCTTATAACATCCCATCAATTATTCCATTTTATCACATACATGTCAGTTTACATTATTCATAAATCTATTACATTGTCTCATGACAACATTACATATGAATAGATGAATTATGTATAGTCTATGGTGCTAACATAGTATCTCATGTAGTATATACATTTCATCATCTAGATCAATACATCATCCATCTCAATATGCATCCACACAAATACACATAATAAAATCAAATCAAATTACCACATATGCATACATGATAGACATCCATCCTCATATCATAAAGCAAATAAACACATTGCATACATCTCATAAAGCAATAAACACATGATGATAAACCATAGAAAAACTAATTATATATATATCAATGTGTGTGTATGTATGGGATAAAAATATACATCATACTACCCATAGGCTATAGTAAAGTGAGTCCTCAGAGTTCACAATGCTAAAACATCCAAAAATCTAAAAAGAGTCACAAGAGCCTCAATCACCCTAGTCACACAAAACCTGTGCTACGGCTTACAATCCCACCCATAGTCAGAGTTCAATGTAAACTTCTATACCTACTACCAGTTTCCCTATTAGCCTATCATCTAGATCCAAGTGCCTCGATCCTAGCTAAATACTACCCTGTCTCGCTATGTAGACTCTGGTGTGATCCACTGATAGCTAAATCATTTGGTAGGCACCCACTAAGGTGCACTACCTTATTCTCTAGCTCATTCATGTAGATATACCATTTTTGGTACCACACTTGGTATGTATACACTACATAATGGAGTTTTGTCACCTCCACCTATAGCCTAGCCACATCCTCAGTGATGGATCCCTCCCACCTAGGACTCTAAGATAGCAACTGTACCTACATCTTGTACTTGTGTTCAAAGGAGATCTCTCTCCTACCTAACCCTGAGTAGCTCATCTCATAGTTTAGTATCTATGTAACCTTGTACCACCTACTATGTCTGTACCCCCTGATCCCTCATGCCATCATCCCTAAATTCACCTAATATCCTAATTCCAGGATGTCTACCTACTCATCTACCATGTGCCCATGCCCATGCCACTCACTTGCCTCACCCTAGTCCTAATTAGGAGTATTCTAATGAGCCTCCCCCACCGCCCCTACTACATCACCCCCTAGTGGCATCTCTCCTTACCACTGGCATGTCACCCACCAGGATTCATACTCCTCCATAGTCCCGACATCATCCAAATCTAGAATTTCTACTATAGGATATGCATCCCTCCCAACCGCCTCCACCACCAGTCACCTTAGTGTCCTCTCATTCTCATAATATTGGTAAACCACTGGCTCACTAGACAACCCCTATCATAACATGAACTTCCACATAACCTAAGAATATAGGGAAAACTTCCACTCTATATTGTGTTTGCCAACCAACCATCTCCCTCACCTCACCCGATGAAGTTGTGCCTCAACCTCAACCCATGATGGGAAATCCCTGTAGGGTCTGCAAAATACATTCACTACTTTGAGTCTTGTAAAATACTAGGTATAATGACCCACATCGTCCACCCAATGTCGACTTTGTCCTACCTCTTGGGCCACTTGCAATAGGATCTCATAGCCAATCTCTCGGTCTACCAACTATGCATATGTTGTCCATAGTAGTCCCTACGACCTATACATCGCTATATGCTACCATCCCCAAACCTATAGTAGAAAGATACACCTCAAGCCCTTCCTCCCTTAGGAGTAGATCTTGTACAACTCATAATACAACTATACCAATAGTGTCGTCCCCCACACCATCACTAGTGGCCGCTCCATAGTGCACCCTACTAGAGTAAACACTAACTCCATAAGATTCCTTGGAAACCTGGCACCCTATGAGTTTGGTAGAAGCATATTAGAGATTAGTATCATCATTATAATATGCTTCATTCCTAGTACCCTAGCCTTATACCAATACACCACCAATATGCTTCCGCTATAAGAGTCCCCTATCACCTCCTCCACAACCCTACCAAAAAACCTCTCCATAACTGCCTCTCTTCGGTAATGGTGAGTAGACTTAATAAATTGTACCTCTATCAAAATGCATAATATATGTTAGACATCCTCTAGAATTGCCATCATCTCCCCTATCGATAGGTGGAAGGTGTTGGTGGGTGGGTCCCATAGATCAATAAGCATCGTCAAGTAAGTGCAGTCGCCCAACACAGACTCTAACCCCATCACCCGCTTGAGGCCAATGGCATCAAGCCACTCCCAGTTGGCATCATTCAATAAGTCTCTCATGGTATCAAATAGAGGTGTAACTCAACACCGACTCTTCACCACCTGGCAGATACAAGTCAATCAATAATAAGCTCCAAATAGGCTTCAAAATGCCTCAAAAACACTAAAAAAAACCAAAAAGGGCCCTTTTTCAGGCAAGTTTGTGGTCGTTCCACCTTGGTATGGCCCCAAAATTTATAACCATCCCACCTCAAGATGACCCCTAAACAACCCAAGTTGGTCGTCCCACCCTGGGATGGCCCCCAAATTGGGTAAAATTGGGCCTTCCAAGCCATCAAAAATAGGAAAATAATGGTAAAATAAAGCCCTAAAAAGCAATAAAATCACACAAAAACACAATAAAAACATAAAAAATTATAGGTCATCCCTAATTATATTTAAATACTGATAATTTAGTGTGCTCTATCAAAAAGCAAAAATAAGCAATAATTCCGCTTTTAAACTAGCATAGTGTAGCAAGAAATTCAATTCTTACCCATCTCACACCGGATTCATCGATGGATGAGTCTACACACTAGCTCATGGTGACTATAGAATTATTTTAGTAGTGCTCCACTACTTATAATATTTCTTCTCCTCGTCACCTCTCAAGCTGCAAAGTTCCAAATGCACAAATGAGCCCACATGGCCCATTTTTGGCTTAAATAACCCTCCTAGGGACCTGACCGTCTTGGGGTGGGATGAGTGGCTATTTGGCTGACCATCCCATCCCAAGATGACCATAAATCATGCCACTATCCCACTCTAGGATGGCCACAAAAAAATTGCACAAAAACAACTTAAAATGCACCAAAAAGGGTCCAAAACCCACCAAAAATAGCTCAAATTTGGTCAAATTTCACATATTATCATAGGGAATCTAAATTGCTCATGGAAAAGTGGAAAATTATTTACTTCACACCCTAATAAGGCCATTTTTTCCATACCTCCCCATGGGAACGAATTTTTCAGCTCCTTTCTTCCATACAACATCAATAAAATCACCAAAATGCTCTAAAAATGCTCTATTTTTCAATGAGTAAAACCGGAGGAAACTCTAACAAAGTCCTATGTGTCAAGTGACTCATCGATTTTATCACTGGTAACTCCCTCATTGACTCATTTTTTGAGGGGTAGTCATACTTAATGATTTCATAATCACAATCAACATTCACACACTCAATCATGCAAATTGTGTTCGTTCAACGAGTATTTGACAAAGACAATCATGCCCCTGCTTAGGGCAACAAACAAGCACAAATTTAAATTAAAAAATGCTTGTAATTATAGAATTATTAAAAATCTAGTCTCCTACTTCATGAATGAAAAATGTCCAATATCAAGTAAACCGACCATGAAAGGTTGTACTTGAAGCAAGTTCCTTAGCTCGTCAGAAGCAAGGATTCAAGAACGCGTGATCTTTCCATGATTGGGACATCTAAATTTTTATAGGTTATTTAATAACCCTAATAATTTAGCATTTTAGTCATATATTTTTACTCAAAACTATGCTTCACACAACGCATCTAAAAAAGGAGCATCTATAGACACTAAAATCTGGTCAATCCGATTAGGCGACCAAGACAAGGTCCAATTGACACCATATGACCCCCTTGGGTAACCCTTAGAGGTTTACTAGTGGTCCTAACCACTCTTTGAAGGCTCTACCCCATTTTTGGGAGCTTTTTAGCCATATAGGCATGACCGTCCCAGCTCGAGATGGTCATGGTTTATGGTCGTCCCACCCTGGGATGGTGGCAAACTGGTCATCATGGGGTGGGATGACCACTAGGTTTGACTCCAAAAAAGTAAATTTTGGACAAATGGCACACAAAAATCACCATTTGTCCCACCTATTCAAGAATGCAATTCAAATGATGCAACATCCTTATGACATACTGCATGAGGGAGGCCAAATAGGGAGATTCTCTTCCCCCTTCAATGCATGCCACCATAGTGGCCAAATGGCGCCCCTTGCCCTACATTCCCTCGCATGATTTCTTTCCCAAAGGCTTCCTTTGGCTATAAAGTGGATTATTTTTCTACATAAAATAGAGAGAGAAGTTTTGAGACATAGCAACGAAGTGCTACCAAGATTTCCCCTCACCATTTATGCCCTTTTCTCTCGAAATATCTACCTAACGAAGGAGGTTTGCGAGTGATCTAGGAGGTGAAGTTGTTTTACAAAACCAGATCAATTGAGTGAATTTCACCACCAAATACGATAAAAACACTAGTAGGATGGTTTTGGACCAATTCATAGAGGAATTGGTGATAAAATAAATGCAGAATTGGTGGCCATCCCACCCCAGGACGGTCCCCATTTTGTGATAGTCCTGACCGTCCCACCTCGATACAAGGACAAATATGTGCATTATTTCTTTACTATTATTTTTTATTAGGTTCTAGATTAGTATATTAACATGCTGTCCAAATTTCATACATTTTGAAGCTATATTGAGCGAGATATCGTATTTTTAGTGTTTTGCAAGGTCTTTTGCAGGTCTACGGAGCTCATCTAGATATGCACATACAATTGTTATTTATTTTGCAAATATGACCACATTAGTTGTCTTAAAATATAATTTTATGTATTCTTTCCAATTTTCATGCATTTTGAATATGTTTAAGGGTATAAATTGCTTGCTTTGGGTTTTGTTTGTTAGAAAAGTGCACTGCGATTATGCCACACCATCGGATGCAATTTCGGTTCTGTTTTTAGTGATATCTTCCCAAAACCATATATTTTACATACCACTACAATTTCAAGTCATTTGGGGTTGATTTAGATAGGTGTATTTCATATGCATTTTTTCTAGTCTTTTAGTACCTGTGGGGATTGCATGTTTTCACCATACACACTTGCTATTTAATGATTCTGATTTCCTTGTGTGTAGGTGTAGGTTTTTACAATGTATGAGGAAGGAGAACAAGATCATAGAACAAAGTGACAACATCATAGGTTTTCCCACCTCAATTGTGGGTACGAGGAAAGACATTGGAAGTGCACGCGAGTTACTTTGAGGATTCGATCCTTGGGCACCATTTTGTAACAATTGTATCAATATTGAGACCTCAAGGGGACATCTATGTAACCATGGTTTTGAACCATTGAATTAATAGAAATAAACTTCCTTTTATTTCATTTCTTGCAATTTGGTGTATCTTCCACTTTTACTTGCATGCTTCCATTTTGATGCTCATAACACACTACTAATAGATGCACATTGTTTAGCTACATTAGGTGCACAATTTTTCCCCTACTTCAAGCCCAAAAGGTATTCTTTGATATGCAAATGTTCCCCATTTTGTGGTGAATTTTATTTTAAATTTTTCTTCATCTTTCACCCAACTTTGGTTATATCCAGAGAAACCGTCTAGCAGTGAGAATCTTTCTGCTCCTACCATAATCTACAAGATTTGATCAATAAGTGGGAGGGGTTAGTGGCCTTTTAATGATGCTTGATTGAGGTTTCTAAAATCTACACACAAGCAAATGTCACCATTTTTCTTCCTTACATGTACCAATTTGGCTACCCAAGTTGAATGTTTGATTGGATAAATGATCTTAGCCTTCAACAACTTCAATAGTTGTTCTCTCATTATGGCTTTGATCCTAAGATACACAGGCCTTTGTTTCTACCTGAATGGTTTTGCATTAGGATATAGCTCAATTATGTGTTGTATGACCTTCTTGTCATATACTTTAAGGTCCTCATATGACCAAGCTACAATATCTTGGTACTTCAGGCATAAATCTTTGATATCTTCCTCTTATTCTAGAGATCATAGGACTCCAACCTTGAGCTTCTTTTCCTTTTCAATTTCAATTTCTTTATATATTTTCTCACTAATTTGCATGGATCTGATCTTTTTCCTATCTTCATTATCAAATAGAATCTCTATAACCAACCCTCTAGGTATGTGATTGTTCTTGATTTGAATATCTTGTTGATCAACCTCCCAATGATTTTCCTCTTTAACAGTGGATAAACAGGCTTATCTTACCAGAAAATCAATGATTTTTTCATAATTTTCAAAGACCTGCTAGAAAATTTGCTTGTCTAGCACTATAGGCCTAAAAATCATTTTTATCCCTTTGTCCTTTTTAACTCATATGTTTGTAGAAGGGTTGAAATTATCTCCCCTCACTACTAAGGAATCCACCAAGGTGTTATTTCCTCTGGGAAAAAAATTAATGTTTAGGGCTTAAAAGGATTCCATAAAATCCCATACCCTATTTCTATATGCTTTCTAGGTAATAATGCTTAAATATGCACCTTTATCTTACATGATTTAAAATCAATTCAAAGTCACCATATATGTTTAAGATCTTGATGCCCATGCTTTCATCTTGCATCAGTCCAAGGCATAGAGCATCGTATTTTATAGTGTTGTTAGTGCATGACCATATTAGCCTATATGCAAAACCCTTTGTCCCTTTTGATTGGGACTGTAGTACTACATTAGCACCAACACCATTTTTGCATCTGGCACCATCAAAGTGCATGGTCCATACTTTTGTTTCTCTCAAGGACTAGTTGGATATAGTAGGAACTCTTTTCTCTATCTTTGCAAAAATACTGTATGTGCCCATACTTGTACCAAATTGATTATAATCCTCTTTAAAATGCAGTTCATATTCAATCTCCAACTCTTCAAATTTATCCAAAAATTCAAATTCCTCCAGGGGAGTGATATTGCACATGTCCTCTTCAATTTTTTCAATGTGGTAAGACACAGGCTTCTCAGGTGTTATTCTTATCCTCTTTCCTTTGAAAGGAATAACTATGCTGGAATAGTACATATACATACATCCACCCAAATTTGTAGTGAATTCCCTTGAAATGCATAAGCCAAATAGGGTTATAGATCTGCCACCACTATCTCTTACACTATGGTTACTTTAGGTGCTCTATGTAGCCTCATCAAGATATCTTTTATCACTCCCACTGTCTTCACAGGTGTTCCATCTAATTGTAGAACTCTAGGGTTGGATCTGGTATATTCCATACCCATCTCCTTGCAAACTGCTTTAGGCATGACTATAGTAGATTCCCTTGAGTCAATCATACAATTTCGGACAACCCACCTCTCCATTCTTAAATAAATGTAAAAAGGAGGAAGTTTGTTCTTTAAAGTGGTAGGGGATATTTCTTTCTTTTCATAGGGTATGCTGAGGATTGTGGTGGCCTGCTTTTCTTGTGGATATTTTTTCAAAACAGCTTTTAGCAAGTATATTTGGCAAGGAATGAAGAGAGTGTCATATAGACTATCTTTAGATGGTATCTTCTTCATTTTTCCACAATATTGTATTCAGACTTGGCATAGGTAGGTATTTCAGGCCTTTTCTCTAGCTCACCATATATTCTCTTATACTACTAAGTGGCCTCAATTCTCTACCTTTTGGTAATGGAAGGGAACCTAAGCCTCTCTTGGGATTCATTCTTGGACCTCATTCTATCTCCATAATTTTCTTTCTCAAATATCTTGGGAATACTAACCTCCTTTTCTTTGGCCTAGGGAATAGGGAAAGTATCACTGGTTTGGGCAGGTGGATCCTTCTTATTCTGAGAGAGAACCTGGAATTGACCGATATTCTATGGATCAGCCTACAATGTTTTCTTGCCTAAAATTTTCATGACAACAATGGATCCATCTTCATCAAGATCTTTTCCAACCATGATCTGCTCTAGTTGCTAGAGCATATTCACTCTTCCTTTTTTATTTCTCTCTGATTTATCCATAGCCTGTCGTACATGGTGTTGATACATAACACAAGATTGTGAATCATGAGGATCACTGCACACCAAACACCATACATTCACCAAACTATTTTCTGAAGAACACTCAAGCTCTTCATATACTACATTTCCTCTGACTCTGGTACTATTGTTGAGACTAGGTTTTTTATCCTTATTCACATAAGGAAATCTCCTTTATTGAGACCTCTTCATTTATCTCTTCTCCATTGAATTCATTTTGTTGCTAAGAGTTTTCAAGATATTTTGGATATCAAGGAGGACAAAGGATTCTTGGGAAATATGATAACGAAGGGGAGGGAAAGGAACTGTAGCAGGTGGTGCTTTTTTATGTGAAATGAGAATCATTTATGGGAATAGGGGTGACAAAGGAGGAGGTTCCACATAGGATGAAGAAGTTGTTTACCACTGGACATTAGTGGTTTCCAAATTGTAATGCAACACAGCTTTTGAGGGTAATATTTCCACATTAATAAGGATAATCTTTGCATGAACAACTAAATTATAAACCTATGGAAAGGTTTATTCCTCAAATTTTTGGGTTTGCATGCCTAGTTTTGATCCAAGGGCTATGATATAATACATGTAAGCAAGGCTTATAGTTGGTCTAGATACAGGGAGAATTCTCTTCTAGGCCCTACTGAACCTTAAGCTAAAATCTGAAACAGTTTCTTGTTGATGTTTTTGCATAGATGTGAACTAATTAAGGAGGTAAAAAGGATCAGCAGATTCATTAAATTCTTCTATAAAGGGATCAACCAATGCTGACCATGAGGTAATAGTATTGTCTTCAAGGGTATTGAACCAATATAGAATCTTTCCTCTAAAATATAGGGCTAGAATCCTGACAATAACATCTTCATTTTTTATATTGTGTATTACTACCAGAGTCAAAATATCTTGGTAGTGCTCATATGCAATTTCACTAGATCCATCATAGGTGAGAATGGCCTTAGACATAGTTTGGGGAATTTCATGCATTTGGGCTAGTCTAAGGGGGCCAACTATGTTCCAGTTTGGGTACTTCTGCAAGGACTGATTTGGAACTGTATTTTATGTCATGTTTCCAGTTGTAACTCTTGTTGGATGTGGTTTTGGATTAACTGTAGGATTCTCCTCAGGAGGATTTTCTTCTAAGTTAAATTATTGATTCAAATTCCTTATAACAATGGACCCTCAATAAGATAGATCACAGTAGAAAATGATTCTGGGTTATTCCTCTTGAATGACCTGGTATACATGAAAAACTATAATCTACAGGGATAACTTTTTAGATTTACATACCAGGGAGTCATTAGGTGAATTTTTTATCACCACTTAGCAAGGTCAAGACAATTCACCAAATATTGATTCCTTCGGGTAAAGATAAAACAATAAAGCATATGATGGATTTTAGTGTTTCTTGCAAACAAGTCCCACCAAGTGTGCCAAAATTATTGGGATCTAAATTGTCATCAAGTTTTACTTGATACTACAACTATCTATATTCCAATTTTATGGCCAAGCTAGCACCCAATAGTCACATCTCAAAACTCAACATTGTATGTACCAAATATTACTTCAACCCAACCTCCAGTGTAGGCTAGTTCCTTGTCAACTAAATAGATTGTCAACTCAATTAAGCTCAAATAAGGGATTTTAGGAATAGGATTATAAAAGGTTTAGGGTTAATAATTATGCATTAATATTGGCTAGATAGGGCTAATAGCATAGGCATCCATAGGAAAAACCTCTAGAAAACTACTTCCAGTGTCCCACACTCAGGATTAGCAACACCCAAAACCATGAAATCTTCATACAATAAAGCAAAAAACAGAGATATTTCCCAAGAAGTAATTTCAATATCCAATGTATCAACAATCCAATTTAGCAAAATAGATCAATAATTACACTTTGCAAAAATAAACTTCTTGTCAACACAGATCTAACTATGAAAAAATTTCAACTATCTTCACAACTAGTAATCCAATGCAAATGGAATGAACTAACCGTTACAATATTGACAAAAATGCAATTCACAACTTTGAACCTCTTAAACGAATGATATCAAAGATAACAAGCCTTGAATAAAAAATCTAAGTATTGCTCCTTCCATTAGTTTACAAAAAAAATTACACAGTAGGGCAAACAAATGCACTAGAGATGATCCTTAAAATCGAGGGTTTGACCTCTATTTATAGTTTACAATGAAAAGAATAGGAGAAGACATTACAAGTATTAATATTTTGACAACTCAACAGAGAGCTACGCTGGCATTATTTCATTTGCTTGTAGGGTTTGAATAATCTACTAGAGGTCATTTGCCATGGTAACTCGACTCTACAACTTGTTGGTCTAGAAATGACAGTTGGACCTCAGGTTATTAGAAACTAGATCTGAACCATTCATTCTTCTTGAAAACTCCATTCCACTACATATTTACAACTACTCTGGTTATTGGTTCTTATTTCTTGGCACCACTGACACTTCGACTACCCGCTCAAACTGATTGTTCTTCAATCCACCGAGAATCTACCTTTGTATGCTTCAAAAAAATATTAGTAAAATATTTGTTGATGCACTAAGTTAATGGTTGCGATTAAACTTCAACAATGCCTTGCAGGAAAGTGGGGTAGAAAGAGTCACAAATCCACTCTAAAATAATGTTGATATCAGCTTGAATGGATTCAACCAGCAGATTTGAGATCTCATAAAAAATACATTGCTTATTAAGTAAAATATCAATCCGCTCTAAAAAGACTGATGATGTCAGCTTAGGTGACTTTGGCTAATATATTCAAGACTTGGTGAGAAACACAATGAGTTTTTAGTGGAATCAAGTTTATCATCAATCCACTCACTGAGCCTTTTAAAACATTTAAATCCTTTCTCACATTAATGGCTACGAAGACAAGTAGTAATTTGTTCCTTAACTCTCGCTCCACCAGCTTTTAATTGGATTGACCATAGAATAGAGTGTATCGCAAATCCACTCCAAAATTAATGCAAAGATGAACTTTGTGATATTCTACTATCTTTACTTTCTTTCGAGCATTTTTTATCTTCTAACCAAGCGTTACGGATCTCATCGCCATTTTGCTCAAAAATAGTCTTGGAACTTAGAGGAATGAGCTTTCTCGACACTTAGTCACTTGAACATGCAAAATAAGACAATATCGCTAATCCATACTTTAAATTATGTTGATGTCATCAAAACTCAAATAGAATTACGTATTGGGAACTTGGTGAGAAGTTGCTACAAAATACACTAGACATTGGGCAAAATATAATACTTCGCTCATGTTTACCAAAATTACTAAGTATCGAGTAGAATGAAACCTTCTTGCATGGATCCACTCTAAAATACTCTATATCCTCAGCAGATTGGAGATTTCTCATGCCTTAGAATAAAATTTCAAATTTTTCTAAGGATGTGGCCATTTTGGACGTACAAGGATACAAGGATATATACCCTTTTGCAACTCAAATCATCTATTGATTTGGGATCACTTGTAGATTTTTTGGAACAACTTATTATTGAGAAATAAATGATTGATTGGAATTATCAAATGAGGGATACATTAGGTAACACTCAAGGGTTAGGGTTTGGGAATACCTATGAATTAGGTATAATTTTTTGATTTGTATAGTGTGGGAGTTGTTGATGGAAAGGTTGATTTGGAGGAATTTGTAGGAATTGCACAGGATAACCACTTGTAGGGAACAACAAAATTTGGATAGAACCTAGCACCATTTGTAGTCCTACTGATACTAACAAAATTGTAAATTTTACACTAGACTTTGATTTTGTTGCAAATTTTGGAAAAACTAACCCATTTGGCCTTAAGTGACACTAGGATTTGGGGGGTTTTGTAAGTTTTATTGTGGGTGAGGGTTTGGCAACATTTATGATTTTTGGCTTCCCAAGGATCTTGAGCATACATTAAGATAACCCACTTAGATGTTGAATAAAAACATTGTAATGGTTATCCTATTGACTTGATCCAATCGATGATTGACTTGTGTTAGTTTATTGGCTAGGATGGTAGAGAGGCTCATAGACTCATTAGTTAGCTAAATGAAGTTGTTGATGCTTTAATCACATTTAATTATAATATTGTGAGACTAGGCACTAAATATTATGCATTATTAATATTTGGTAAGTGTGGGTAATTTTTGCATCTACCCACATCATATTGCTAGAAATATAAATTTTTGCTCTAATAACAACATTAGAATGGAACCAGAGATTGCCAAAATTATTTTGTGACTAGTCCCTCTTCCTGGCTCTTGGGTAAAGAAAAGTCAATTGTGGATAAGTAAATTAGGAATAAATATGGCCAATACCTGAGCTTCCTAGAGTATTTATACTTAGTTGGAATCCAGGAAAACAACTGAGGCCCGTCATGCTGCCAAACGAGAGAAATAGTTGAAAATGGTTAAGTGCTGAAAATATAAAAAGATATGTATACAACTAGAACCCGAAGGCATACCTGGTATCCATAAGAATATCAAAATATGGTTAAGGATAAAATCATCTAAGGTATGAAAGGTTTAGAACATTTATACCCAAATGGAGTACCAAGAAGTGCGTGCTTTGTCATACTGTCAAAAGGTAAACTCAAGAAAAATTGGCTAAGTCCTAAAGTTGCTGGAAAAATGGTACCTGGTCGGGATCCAAGGCAGTACACAAAGTTCATCACAGGCTTGAAAAAATCATCATAGCTAAAATGGCCAAATTTGGGACACACCAAAAGATATGCACCCAATTAGAGCCCATCAAAGAGATAGAGGTCCGTCGTGCTACCAGAAGAGAAAAGCAAGTGAAATGGGTTAAGTCTTAGGAACTTCAGAGGAGTGTTGCAAGTCCATCATGTAGTCGAAGGTATGAAGGGTGCTTAAATGACTAAGTGTTGGAGGTATCAAAATATGTATACCTGATCGGAGCTCATCAAGGTCCCAAAAGCATGGCACATACAAGAACATGAAAATGGTTAAGATTTGGAGGTATTGAAAGATGTGTACCCAATAAAAACCCGCCATGGTACCAAAATTTTGGCATGAACAATAGCAAGAAAATGTCTAAGTGCTAGAGGTGTTAGAAGACTTACATTTGATTGGGGCCTGTTAGGGTCCCAAAGGTCCAACACCCTTTTGGAGGAAATAAATGCAAATATTTGGTAAAAACCTATAAAAACGACATACGGTAGCTATGAATAAGCCAAAGCAAGTTAAGGCTAGAAACTGATATCAACCTATTTTGTGCAAAAACTATCATCACCCCATGATGCCTATTGGGAAAGATTTCTTGTTAGCAGATCTTAACAACATAAGTCCCTTTCAAGGCCATCATGAAGATAACAGGGTGGCTCTACTGAAAAGGTCAGTAAAGATCTATGAACTAGATGCAAGCAGTTGGGTTGACATACCTCAAGAAGACACAGATCTCGACTAGGTCAGCAAACCATGATTGGGTAGTTGGAGCAACCATACCTTTGAGAAGTTCAACAATTTGGTGGACCTTATGACATGACGACAACCTGTTTCTAAAGGCAATGATGCTTTGTTAAATAAAATAGTATAAAAGACTATAAATACTAAGATGTAGAAGGAAATAAGGGTTAGCTCTTAGACTTTTATAATTCATTTGTAAGAAAGGAAGATTTGTATCATAATATAAAAATATTATTGTTTGGTCTTCGGTTCAATTCATTTGTAGAACATGTATGTATGGATGACTACTTATTTCTAATTTTAGTTTGTTGAATTCTCATAGTGTTTACTCTAATTTTTGAATTTATGCTTATGCTCATTCACTTGTTCTAGAATTTATAGTCTGATAAGCTATATTGTATTGAAATTAAGTGTTCTGTTATTGATAGTAAAATTGGTTGTTTAGTTAGGTAATTCATTGTTTATTTGCATAATATTCTACTATGTATGTATCTTGATGTGGCTTAATATGCATTAACACAAGTTCTAGCTTCAACCCCTTTTTCTTCTTTCAGCACCCTTTTCCCCATGCTTTAGGATTAGTTAGGTAGAATTACAAAGGAATTGGCCTCCTTAAAATATTGACCATTGAAGCCTCATAGATTCGAGGTCATTTAATGTTGGTCAAAGTCTGTGGGTGCACAATATTTCCTTAGATAGATTTGCAGATCAATAGATTTTGGAATACCTGGTGTGACTCGAAGGTCCCATCATTTTTATTAAATAGATTCCAGTGAAACTCTATTCTATAGAATTTATGCTCCATTCACCTAGCAACTATGTTGTGGACTGTAATCTAGATCTATATTGAATAAAATCCTTTCTAGAAGTATCATACCATAGTGCGACCAACAATTTTTGACAGACCCAGTGGGATGGAGGTCCAAAATTTTGGTTAAATCAGGGTTGGTGATACCTTATTTTGAACGATATTTTTTTAATCACCTAGTGACTCTACTACAACTGTGATCCAGATTTTATGATCTGTTTCATTTAAATTTTACATAAATTTTTATTTCTCAAAGGATCCAAGACTTGATGAGCAGTCTTGACCTCTTAAGCAAAGCAAGTATGGTCATCTGGTGACTCCCACCTGAGAGAAGAATCCAAAACTTCTAAAGTATCAGTGGTACAACTATACTGATGTTTCAACAACATTATCCCTACTAGAATTATGCGGGTCCCCTTGATATTCTATACCTACATGAAATCCCCAAGACTGCTCTAAAGACATTATCCAACTTTGATGGTACAAAAAATACTGCATATGAGCATTGTCAAGACATAACCTCCTTGGGTACCATTCACAACATTACATTGAGGATGTGATGATCAATATTCTTGCTCTATCTCTTAAAGGGAAGGCAGTGTTGTGGTACAAGTCCTTAGAGAAAAGAAGCATACACACATGAGTTTATTTGGTGAAAGTACTCATAGATGTTTTTGATGATGTAGGAGATCCTTTTCTTCTACTTAGTTCTCATTCATCAAACGAGCTCCTGAGGAAAGTATTTTTTATTTCAATATCCAGTTCAAAAGAACATGGAAGAGAGTCCCACAGGATTTCCAACCATCTCCAACTCAAGCATATATTTACTATATTCAAGCTTTTCATCATGATCTGAGAATCCTCCTTGGGTATCATCCATAAAATTGCATTGAGGATGTGATGATTAGGCTGCTCACTTTATTTCTTAAAGGAAAGGTATTTTTGTAGTAGAATTTCTTAGAGAAAATAAGATACACACATGGGCTGATTTGGTGGAAGCACTAATAGATGATTTTGATGATGCAAGAGATTATTTTTTTTTGCTTACTCAGTTCTCATTCATCAAACGAGCTCCTCAAAAAAGTATTTTTGATTTCAATGTCTAATTCAAAATAACATGGAAGAGAATCCCACAGGATTTCTAGCCATATCCTGCTCAAGCGTATTTTTACTATAGTCCAGCTTTTCATCCTGATTTGAGCATCCTCATTCAACAATATAAATAAGGTTCTCTCACCTTTTTAGGAAGAAACACAAGCTAAAAATCTATTTATTATGGCCAGAAAAATCCCACATAGAAATGTAGCATGCCCCATAGTCCCATATATAGGCTCATGCTTCACATCACTCTCACAAGAAGCTAAACCAGGTCCCTTGTTCTATTCTAAATAATTGATCTTGTTCTTCTGTGAAAAATCAGCAGTAATCCAAACAACAATTGAAGGTAATAATCCAAGATATTGTCGAAGAGGTTAAGGATATGAGGATACGACTTACAAAATCTAGAGTAAATGCTCCTAAAATGCTAGAGTATACAAGGTCATATGGGCAAAATCATATTTTTCAAACAAGAAAAGTAAAATGAGGAACCCAAAAGGAAATGGAATATAATGACAATTATTAAAGGGAAGAGATAATGGAAACAATAGATCTGGCTAAAAATATGAAGCCTAATGGAACCTATTCCCAAAAAAACTTGTAATCCAATAAATCATCAGTTACTCCCTTTGATAGAAAATGTGATAGCTCTTACTTCCATGCATAAGCAAAAATAGTGGACAAAGATAGATATTATCAAGACAAGCCAAATTGAGTACCATAGTAGCAACGATTGATGATTTTCAGTAGACCAAAGCATAGGTGAAGTCATCCAAGCAAGCACTCAGCTATTAGCTCCAAAATTCCTAAATTAGAAGAAAATTGAGGTTTTCTTGTACTTCCCAAGTATAAATACCAAGAAAAGAATAAAAAGGGTGGAGCAATTTCACGGTTTGGTCAAAACAACTGCCTTATCACCTGTAAGTTTTAGGGAATATTTATTGGTATCCGAGAAGGTAAACTTGATAGATATTTCCATTCAAAGGGTATCAAAAACCAGTAACTCACCTATAAGAGGCTTATCCCTAACTATCCCAAAAAATTGTCCTCCCCCGTTCTATGTGTCCCTTCTATTGTAAAAATATATATTGCACAATTGTGTAGTGGATGTAAATGCTCAAATATCAATTATGTCATTGGAGGTCTATAAAAGTTTGGGACTGAGATCAGAAATAGAGGAGCCTAAATTCTAATATTTTATATGATTTAGGTTTATAAAAGAGGTAATTTTATGCAATATTTCCATTATGATGTGTTCATTCAGATATGGTTGTGATTCAGGATATATTAATAGTTGATTACCCTCATTATTCAGGATATTTTCATCCCAACATGTTCTAACACAAATTAAAGGATGCATAACCTAGAAAAAAGATCAAATAATGATGCCATGGGTTGGGAAGATTATAAAGATACCAAATTAGGGGTTATGGCCTTTTTGCATTGAAAGTTTCAGAGAACCAAGGAAAAATATGACATGGAAAGTCGTATGTAATGTAAGGTTAGAATCAGATCACCTGTCAAGAGGAAGGACAAATCATCCTTGTGTGTCCACTGTCCTAAATTTGCATGATTTTTTATTAACTGATCTTAAGTCCCAATGGGATACAGAGCATCATTATTTCCATTATCGATGGGTTACCACCCTAAATATAGCTACTAGACAGGAAATCAAGAAAAACTCAAGTTCAATGTCTTATGGTCAGGACATTACAGATTTGTGGGATAGTCTGCATAACATATCTTGAATCAAGCATGACACACACACCATACTTTTGTGTAAATATATGGCAATTAAATAAGCTAATACAGTAATAACATGTTTATGCAATATATTGTATCACCTTGTACATAAAACAAAGAGGTGTAGAGAGGGGATCATTATATTAAAAGGACTATAGAAAATCATCAAAAAATATGGAATATGGAATTTTGTAGTCATCAGTGTTCTTTGTCTTAGCACTTTCTCTTTCTTCTATTGTTAGTTTGTTTGACTCCATAGCCTAATGGACAAGAGTAGAATAGTACAAAATTGTAGGAGGTACACCTAAAAATTTGTAGTAGTTTGAAGCAAGACTATCACAACTTGTGCAAGCAAAGTAATATGCCATGCCATATAAGTGGATGATGTCATCCAAGAAGAAGGATGCAAAAAATAAGGGATTCATGTTGATATAAAATGAATATCCAAGGATGATTCACGTAAAGCTAAATCTTTTGAAAAAAGTGCTCAGTTCAAAGACATATTTTTTGCACATACCATCTAACAGAATTATCCCATGGAATTCTATATAAGACTGCATGCACAAAATAAATGAAGAATTTCTAAAGTGAAAATAAATTCAAGAGTACAACTGAAGGCTCTCATGACCAATTATGATTTGTAAAACAAGTTCTTACTGGACTATGCAAAAAGGAAAAAATTTCTAAGGATGGCAATTGTGCATGGAAATTTGTCTATCCTTGAAGCATCTTTGGGCTTTTACGGAGTATGTTTATAGGATTACAGTGTTTTGGGATAACTGATGAACTAGGATATTTAGTCTTCTACTCTATGGGGGTGTCCCATGGATCAGGTAGTTTTGTTTCTCTTGTTTATGATGTATTCTTGGCATTGCTTTCTCGTTTGTTCCTTTTTTTTGTCTTATTTTTCCTGTTTGGTTGTTGTTCATAGGCTAATTATATCACGAACTCCTTGATTTGATGGCACTTTTAGTCCTCCTACTATTGCCTCCTCTCCTCTTCTTCCCTCTTATTAGTTCTTGTTCTTGTTTCCTTCCTTTGTCCTCCACGTGCCTTATCTTCCTTCTTCGCTTCACTGTTATTTCTCATCTTGTTCTACGAGTAGCTTCCACCCCATCACCTACCATCCTCCTTTGTCTTATAGCCTTTCCCAACTGTTTTCTTTTCCATCTTCTTTTCTATCTCTTTCTTCCTTTTTCTTTCGTTAGAAGTGCTAAGTTTAAAATATGGCTATCTGGATTCCTTATTTCCATAAAGTGAAAATTTCATGAGTTACCAAGAATGTGGGTAATTATTACATATACCCACATCATATTTCTAGAAATATAATTTTTGTTCCAATAACAACATTATACTAGAACTAGAGGTTTCCAAAATGATTTTGTGTCTAGTCGCTCTTCCTATCTCTCGGGTAAAGAAAATTCAATTGTGGCCAACTAAAGTAGGAATAAATATGACCAATTCCTGAGCTTCTCAGAGTATTTATATTACTTAGCTAGACTCTAGAAAAATTACAGAGGCCCATCATTCTGCCAGAAGAGAGAAATAGCTAAAAATGACTAAGTGATGAAAATGCTAAAATATATGTATACAACTGGAACCCAGAGGCACACCAAGTATCCAACAGGTTGCCAAAATATGGTTAAGGGTAAACTTAGCTAAGGCTTGAAAGGTCTTGAACATTTATACCCAGATGAAGTACCCAAAATTTCATGCTTTGTCATACTATTAGAAGGCAAACTCAAGCAAAATCATCTAAGTCTTGAAGTTACCAAAAGAATGGTACCTGATCGAGACCCAAGGCAGTAGACAAAGTCCATTGTAGACCTGAAAGAATCATCATATCTAAAATGGCCAAATCTGGGATACACAAAATACACCCAGCCAGAGCCTTTCAAAGAGACAAAGATTCATCACACTACCAGAAGAGAAAAGCAAGTGAAAACGGTTAAATCTTAGAAACTTTGGAGCAGTGTTGCAAGTTTGTCGTGCAATTATAGGTATGAAATGTGCTTAAATGGCTAAGTGTTGAAGACGTCGAAACATGTGTACCCATTCAAAGCCCATCAGGGTCGTCCCAAAAGTCTAGCACGTACAAGAATAAGAAAATGGTTAAGTGTTGGAGGTATCAAATTATGTGTACCCAATTGAAACCCATCACGGTACCAAAATTCTAGCATGAACAGGAGCAATAAAATGTCTAAGTGTTGGAGGTCTTGGAAGACTTACACTCGGTCGAGGCCTATTAGGGTCCAAAAGGTTCGACATCCTTCTAGAGGAAATAAATTTGCAAATATCCAACAACTTCTAAAAAATAAATCCAACGACCATGAATAAGCCAAAGTAAGTCAAAGCTAGAAATTGACATCAATCTATTTTATGCAAAAATTGTCATCACCCCATGACACCTATTGGGTAGGATTGCTTGTTAGAAGATCTTAAAAATATAACTCCCTTTTGAGGCCATCATGAAGATAACATGGAAGCTTTACTAAAAATTTCAGTAAATATCTATGAACCAGATGCAAGCAGCTAGGTTGACATGACTTAAGAATACATAGATCCTGTCCAGGTCAGCAAACCACAATTGGGTAGTTGGAGCAACCATACCTTCGAGCAGTTCAAAAAGATGGTAGACCTTCTAACATGATGGTAACCTATTTCTAAAGGTAATTATGTTTCATTAACTAAAATATTTGTTAGGTATTGGAGCCAAATTGATAAGAAGGGAATTAATTACCATTAAATATTTTTGATGGGAAACGATCAACAATAGGAACGTGAATGGGGTTCCAAGGGGAAGCGCCCCTGGCATGAGAATTTTTTTGAAAATTTAACTGTATTTCTTGGTGAAAAACACTTGTCAAAATAACGTGATAACCGTATGGGTGGTTTCAACCCATGGTTTTGGCCCATTGTATTCCGACACCACTATGTGGTTTTGGGTAGTGGAAAAGTCATGAATCTCTATATATTTTGTACTATAAAGGTCGTCTTATATGTGAATGCTCTTTTTTGGTTTGGAGGAAGAGAGGGGAGGAGACATTGTACAAGTGGAGAAGATTGTTGTATTGTTGCTAATACAAAGTACTGATTTTTCTTCGTAGATGTAGGGTACACTACCCGAACCACGTATCTCTTGTGTCTCTTACATTTGTGTGATTGCTTGTTGTTTATTGCACTGTGTGGCATGGTAGTTAGGAGCAAAATAGAAATTATAAATATATTAATCAATCCACACCAATGTAAAGTTTACAATTCTTAAATAGAAGGGAATTTAACAACCTTATAAAACTTAGGGAATAGATAGGGAATGAAGGAAAATATGGAGGAAAGGAGGAAGGGAAATTGATGTCTAACTCCCTATCGTCCATGTCATCCAATCTGCCCAGTCAGCTACCATCCAAGTCAACCTATCTGCCTAGTCGGCTGTCGTCCAAGGAGGTAAAAGGGTAAGGTCCAAAGCTTACCATTGTAAAAAAAAAATTACCCCTTTTTATTGCTTTAACTTTCAACATTCTCCCCCTTAAAGTTGAGAGGAATGGCTATACAGTCTGTCAGCTTTATATATTGAGGTTTAGCTATACCTTTGCTGAAAATGTCTGCAATATTATCCAAAGTGTTACAATATTGAAGCTCAACTATTTGTTGTTCCACCATATCTCGAATGAAGTGATACTTCATATCGAAATGCTTTGATCTACTATGGTGGACTGGATTGTATCCCAACTAAATGGTACTTATGTTATCACAATCCAGTCGAGTTGGACCACTTTGAATTTCTCCAATCTCTTCAAGGACTTTTCTCAACCATAGGTCTTTATTACTAGTATGTGTGATGGCTATATACTCAGCCTTAGTCAATGACAATGCTACAACAGTTTCTTTCTTGGAATTCTATGCAATTAGTCCTGATCCTAGACTAAAATAATTCCCTAATGTAGATTTCCTATCATCTATATTGCTGCCCCAATCATTGTCACTGAAGCCAACTTATTTCATAGAATTATATTTTTGGTAATGGATTCCAAAATCCAATGTACCTTTTACATATCTTAAGATTCTTTTAGTTGCTTGTAGATGCAGCTTGGATGGACTAGCCATAAACCTTGAAACTAGAGAAACAACATATTGAATATCGGGCCTTATGTTGGTGAGAAACATCAGACTCCCAACCATGCTTCTGTAAGTGGTCATGTCAACCTTTGATGCTCTATCGTCCTTGCTCAATTGGATCCCATGTCCAGTTGGAGTTGCAACTGATTTGCATTGCTCCATGCCAAATTTCTTTATCATGTCTCAAGCATACTTGTGTTGACATATAAAGATCCCTTTATTTGATTGATGTACTTCCATGCCTAGGAAGTATTTAATTAAACCAATATCTTTCATCTCGAGCTACTTCATCATGGAGTTTTTGAACTCCATATTCATTTTAGTGTTACTACCCATAAATATTAGATCATCCACATACAAACAAACTATGAGAATGTCTACTCCATGCTTTAGGTAGTACACAGTTGGTTCACTTTTGCTTCTTGTGAATCCATACTCACTGAAATAGCCATCAATGCGTGAGTACCAAGCTCTTGGTGCTTGCTTGAGGCCATAAAGTGCTTTCTTCAATTTGTAAACAAGATTCTCATTTCCCTATTCTTTAAAACCTTGAGGTTGTTGAACATAAACCTCTTCTGTCAAGTATTCATTTAGAAAAGCACTTTTCACATCCATGTGTTGGATGTTCCATCCTTTATGGGCTACTAAGGAAAGAATTGATCTGATTGTCTCTTGTCGTGCAACAGGAGAAAAGGTTTCCTCATAGTCAATACCAAATTTTTGAGTAAAACCTTTTGCTACTAGTCTCGCCTTATGCCTCTCAATGCTTCCATCAGCATTGTAATTGGTCTTGTAGACCCGTTTACACCCAACACATTGTTTCCTTTGGGTAAATTTACTAGCTCCCATGTCTCATTATTGTTTATAAAGGTTATTTCCTCTTTCATGGCTTCTTGCCATACATTTTGAGTACATGCCTTCTCATAGCTAGCTGGTTCTAGCTGTGTACTAGTCAATAAAGCATAATTGACTACATCTCCTCTAGGATCATGGGAGTCATCATCTCCATACAATTACAAATTTTCAAGTTGTTGCAAAATCGTATTCATCTCACTAGCTTGGCTTCTAGTGAATCTTCTCTAGAAATTTTGATCTAACATTTGAAAAGATGGATGATATTGTAATGTTCTTTTGCCTCTCGATGGAGAGTCTCTGTCAATGTCCATCGATGAAGAACTTACTGATCTCTATGGAGAAGGACTTGGAGTGGTGGTTGAAGTACTTGATGTAGTACTCCTATATGGGCTTGGAGGGAGTGGTGTGCCTTTACTTTTCTTTGGAGACACTTGTTGTACCTATGAAGAACTTACATCTTAGGACTCATCATCAACAAAAATTCTTTGATGACCCCATTCTCCCCCTTCACCAAAAATTACATCCCTGGAGAGTACAATTTTATTAGTCTTGAGATTGTAGAGTCTATATGCTTTTGTAGACTCACAATACCCTACAAATATACAAGCTTGAATTTTGGGATCAAGCTTCTTCCTTTTCTCATAAGGAATGTGCGCATATGCTAAAGAACCAAAAACTTTGAAATGTTTTACATTTTTTTTGTTGGCAATTTTGGGTACTTTGGGTACATTGCCTTTGCTCAAATGTATAAGTTGTCATTGATGTCAAAAGGCATTTTTGTGTTGATATCAAAAGAGTGTGATGTCAAGAATATCTTGAGAAGCTTCATTATGTTAAAGGGTTTTTATTAAAACCATGGTGACAAGGTTAAAGGTTTTTCTTAAAACCATTTGGACTCATTAAGGGTTTTTATTAAAACCAAGCTTAACTTAATGCAAAGGTCCATGTTTATTATTAATAATTAAATTAACTCAAACCTTTGTCAAAGGTCCAAGTTTAATTTATTATTAATAAAATAATAATTATTATTATTTTAATTATTATTAAAGGGTCTTTCAACCCTTAAGCGACGGAAGAAAAAAGAATTCTTTCGTCGATATGTTGCCATCGTTGGAGGAGCGCCGACGTCAAACAGTTAAGGAAAAATGGCTATATAAGTGGGGATGATTTTCTAAAGTGAGCACCTCCGATTAATTTTGACATCTGCGATTTGTGTTTACTCTATATCTTTCGATTTGCGCTTGGCGTCTGTGATTTGCATTTGCTCTGTATCTTTCGATTTGCACTTGGCTTCTGTGATTTGCATTTGCTCTGTATCTTTCGATTTGCGCTTGACGTCTGCAATTTGCATTTGCTCAATATCTTTTGATTTGCACTTGGTGTCTACGATTTGCATTAGTTCTGTGTCTTGGAAACCGTGCTTGGCATACTCAGATTTGAGCTTGGGCTGCATCCTTACCTTTTTGCTTGACAGTAGTGGATTGGCAATTGCACCTGAACTGCATTTTTCAGACTGTGCTGTGAGATGATTAATGCAAGCATTCAGTGACTTACGTTTTGGATAGCGCTCACCAGTTTGCATGTGGCTTGTGGAAGACGTTTACGTTTTCCAGATTCTTGGCATCAAAGGAAGATAAAAGAGAGGGCAGCGTTGTATTACTTCGTTGGGCACTTGTGACCCAACGGTGGTGGCGTTTAAGCGAAAGCGCTAGAAGGTAGAGGTGCCGAGTTCGATTCTCTTCATTGGTAATTTTCTTTTGGTCGCGGTGTGCAAAGGATAGTGGCTGTGAATGCGCGGGAGGTATAAGGTTAAGGTATCATATTTGCTTTGACATTGTTTTATTGATGTTTAATATTTATGTGGAGTAATAAGGTGTAAAGAGGTTTTACTTTGTATGTATATTATACTTCCGGTGGTTTTTACTAAGTTGGAGAAATAAGGTGTTATATTTGGATCTTTATTATTGTGTATTATTGTATAGTTGCTAACTCTAATTGGTGGCAAATTGAGAGTTAGTGTTGTGACAGATTTTGAGTTCTCCTTCTTCATCAAAGTAAAGGTATGGGCAACTTCTTCCATGTATGTTGTTTATGGTATATTTTCTGAAATTGAGTTTGGAGTGAAAAGGTTGTCTACTAGGTATTTTTGGTGTAAATCTTATTTTCTGGATATTGAAGATTGTTTATGCATTAAAGTCATTGATGAATTTTTGGGTGAATGCATAATTCTGGTTGAGGAAGAGGAAGCATTTTTGCACTAGGGTTTATGTTAGTAAGTCTTGCTACTTGCATTGAGATGATGAAACCCTAGTTGTTGGTGAAAATAATATAAGTATCATTGTTATATGAGATATTGCATGGTTGGCAATTGTTGGGTTGTGTTTCATATTCTTGAGAAAAGCATACTACATCTATCTTATTCTTTTGAGATTGAGATTGAGTTGAGATTGAGATTGGGAGTTAAGTATAGAACATATTGGGTCTCTAACAATTCTCTTTATGTTTCTATGAGATTTGAGATTGAGATTGGGAGTTAAGTATAGAACATATTGAGTCTCTAACAATTCTCTTTATGCTTCTATGAGGTTTATGAATCACATTGGGTCTCTAACAATTCTCTTTGTGGGTTCATGCTAAGCAAGTTTTTCTTGGTGAGCTTGCTGAGGTTTTGGACAGGTTTCGATGGGGACTTGTGAGCAGGTTTTGGACAGGTTCCGGTGGGGACTTGTGAGCAGATTTGGACAGGTCCTAGCAGAGGACTTGTGAGTTGAGTTTTTGAGAGTTCTATCAGAGAACTTGAGGATAGAGGTGCATTGGTTCTTTGAGAAGAACCTGAGGATAGATTTGGCAAGTCTTTGAGAAGGCTTGTGTGCAGAGGATTGATTTGTTCAAAGAGTTGGACAGATCTGACAGACAGAGGAAGACTTGTACTAGACCGATTGATTGTGTTTGGTACGAGTAGCTGAGCTGCTGTGGATGTGATCATAGAAGGCAAGAGGTCTCTTAGGCTAAGCATTGAGGATAGGAGGTCTTCGGTGGAAAGGAGTTCCACGTGCTTGGCAAGAGGTAGAGGCGATTGATCTTCTGAGGGATCATTTCCAGAGCAAAGGGGAAGGTATCTCCTTTGAGCAGAGGCTCATAAATTCAGATTGGGGGAAGGTGTCTCCTTTGGGCCGAGGCTCATAAACATTGTAATTGGGAAGGTTTCCCAAAGAACTTTGAGATAACTTTTAGAGAAAAGTTTTGTGGACGTAGCCTAGGCTTTCTGGGTGAACCACGTTAAAATTGGTGTCACTTTGTGGATGATATTGTGCATTGTTTTGATATTGCTTTGGGTATATTGCTTTACTGTTTTGAAGTATAAAGGAAAAAGTAAAAAGAGGTCTTATACTGTTCACCCCCCTCTCGAGTATAAGCTTGTGTTCTTCAATTGGTATCGGAGCGGGTGCCTTCGAAAAGTTTAACAACTTGAAGGAAAAGCTAGTAAAGAACACAATGGATCATTCAAGTGGCAATGCAAGCACCTATTCTTGATGGGTCAGATTTTGGTCTTTGGAGTGCAAGGATGAAGGTTCATCTAATGGCACTTGGGAATGAGGTTTGGGAAGTGATTGAAGATGAGTACACTATTCCTGAACATGGTCCTTATACTAAAGAAGAAAGACTCCTACATCACAGCAATTCAAAAGCAATGAATGCAATCTTGAAAGGCTTACATGAAGCAGATCTCACCAAAGTGATTCATTGCAAGACATCTAGTGAAATGTGGAATCAATTGAAGGTGGTTCATACAGGTGATACAAATGTCGGAAAGGCAAAGTTGAGACACTTCAAAGGTATGTTTGAACAACTCAAGATGAATGATGATGAAAATATTAGTGACTACATGCTTCGTATGGATGAGGTTGTTAACTCCATGAAAGACTTAGGTCTTGAGCTTGCTGAAAATGATGTTTGTGATAAGATTTTAAGATCTCTTCCTAATAGATTTAGTGAAAATATTTCTGCTATTGAGGAAGCTAAAGATTTGGATAAGTTGAAAAAGGATGAGCTCCATAGTATACTTGCAACAACATTTGAGTTAAGAACTCAAGTGAAGGTTGATGTCAAGAAGGAGGCAGCTTTCAAGGCTACCAAGAAATCCAAAGGTAAACAGACTTCAAGAGAGTGATGAGTCTTCTAGTGATGAAGAGGCATATTACGACAAGAAAGGCAAGTTCTCTAGAAAGCACAAAAATATGAAAAACGTAAGATGTTTCAATTGTGGAAAGTTTGGTCATTATGCTACTGACTGTATTATTGCCAAGGATGAAAGTGATGAAGATAAACAGGACTGTAAGAGCAAGGATTCTGAAAAGCACAAGCATCATAGGAAAAACAAAGATGAGCACAACAATCAAGGAAAGAGGTATTCTCACAAACACAAGAAGAGTTTCTACCTAGACAAAGCAAGTAAGTGTTCTAGTAGTGATAGTGAAAGTTCTTCAAGTGATAATGAAAATGAGATGTTGTTCATATCAGAAAAAGAGGAAGAACCAAAACATAGATTCATTATCATGAAATGTCTTAGATGTGGAAATTTTGGTCACCTTGAGGATGATTGCACAAATAATGATTTGGTTTCTAGTATGTATGAGGATGCTTCAGAAAACTATAAGGAAGATGCATGTATGGTTTTTGAAAAGGGTAGCACCTCTAGTGATAAGAAATCTGAAAAAGGCTTTGATGATTCTAAAAGCAAACATATAGAGGAAGGTGAAGTAGATCTTAAAGGTGAACTTATTAGTGCTCTTAGTGCTTTGAAAAAGGAAAGAAAGAAGAATGCTAGACTCAAGGATAAGTTGGATGAATGTTGTATGGAGAGAGATGATCTTATAGAAAGTCTTGACTTCTCTATAGCTAAGACACAAGAACTCAAGGATGAATTAGAGTCTAAGGTTCTTGAGTATAGTGAGTTAGAACAGAAAATGGCTTCTTTGAAAGAGGAAACTAAAGGGTACAAGGATAAGCTTCACAGGTTTCAAGATAGCTCCAAAAAGGTTAAGTCTCTCATCAAAGGTCAAAGAAAGACAACAGATAAAATAGGCCTTGGTTTTGTTAAGCCTCACAAGGAACAAGTTGGAGAGTCTAGTAAGAGACTCCAAAAGGAAGAGAGTTCTGATGGGGAAAGTATTTCAGATCATGAGTCCTTGAATGATAGATGCACAGAAATAGAAAACAGAATTCAGAATGAGAAGAAGAAGTTTTCAGAACCTAAGAGGTCAAATAAAGGAAAGTTTCAAGGCAGATGTTTTGCTTGTCACAGGTTTGGTCACATAGCTTCACATTGCATGGCTCAAGTGAAGAAGGTAAATGACAGTTTCAGAGGTGGTAATTTCTTTCAAGGGTATTGCTACTCTTGTCAATAGTTTGGGCACAAGGCAGTTTATTGCAAGGCAAATATCAGAAACAGGTTTGATCAGAACAGGTTTGGTCAGAACAGGTTTGGTCAGAACAGGTTTAGCCAGAACAGGTTTGGTCAGAACAAGTTTGGTCAGAACAGGTTTGGTCAGAACTGGTGGATCCAAAGAACAGGTATGCCTAAAAGAAATAACATTGTTACTTGTTATAAGTGCAACAATGAAGGTCACACAGTCAGACAGTGTAGAGCTGAAATTCTAGAATACAGGAATAGGAACAGTGGCATGATCAGGTCCAAGGATCAAGGCATGGATAAAAATAGGGATGAGAACAAGAACAAGAACAATGACAGGAATAGGAATATGGACAAAGAGTTCAAGAGAAGGCCCGGCAAGGAAGTTATAGACGTTGATGATGATCAGTGCCTAATGGGAGTTTTACTCCCACCCCAGAATTAATCACCTCATCGAGAGGTGGGGGAGGGACTAAGCTAAGAGGCTAATTCTTAGTCCCGAGCCCCAAAGGTGGCCCTTTGCCATTGATGACAAAGGGGGAGAGATATGAGTAAGGGGGAGAGCTTCAAAGTGAAGAGGAAAGCTTCAAGTCAGGGGAGCAAAACTTCAAAGGAAGATTCTCAGTTGTTAGCATAGTTGGTTTCAGTTGGTTTCAGTTTTGGCTCTTGAGAAGTGTTTTCAGTAAAGGTTTGCCATCAATGACAAAGGGGGAGATTGTTGGCAATTTTGGGTACTTTGGGTACATTGCCTTTGCTCAAATGTATAAGTTGTCATTGATGTCAAAAGGCATTTTTGTGTTGATATCAAAAGAGTGTGATGTCAAGAATATCTTGAGAAGCTTCATTATGTTAAAGGGTTTTTATTAAAACCATGGTGACAAGGTTAAAGGTTTTTCTTAAAACCATTTGGACTCATTAAGGGTTTTTATTAAAACCAAGCTTAACTTAATGCAAAGGTCCATGTTTATTATTAATAATTAAATTAACTCAAACCTTTGTCAAAGGTCCAAGTTTAATTTATTATTAATAAAATAATAATAATTATTATTTTAATTATTATTAAAGGGTCTTTCAACCCTTAAGCGATGGAAGAAAAAAGAATTCTTTCGCCGATATGTTGCCATCGTTGGAGGAGCGTCGACGTCAAACAGTTAAGGAAAAATGGCTATATAAGTGGGGATGATTTTCTAAAGTGAGCACCTCCGATTAATTTTGACATCTACGATTTGTGTTTACTCTGTATCTTTCGATTTGCGCTTGGCATCTACGATTTGCATTTGCTCTGTATCTTTCGATTTGCGCTTGGCGTCTATGATTTGCATTTGCTCTATATCTTTCAATTTGCGCTTGGCGTCTTTGAAATGGTGCTTGTTCTGTGTCTTGGAAACCGTGCTTGGCATACTTAGATTTGAGCTTGGGCTGCATCCTTACCTTTTTGCTTGATAGTAGTGGATTGGCAATTGCACCTGAACTATGTTTTTTAGACTATGCTATGAGATGATTAATGCAAGCATTCAGTGACTTACGTTTTGGACAGCGCTCACCAGTTTGCATGTGGCTTGTGGAAGACGTTTACGTTTTCCAGATTCTTGGCATCAAAGGAAGATAAAAGAGAGGGCAGCGCTGTATTACTTCGTTGGGCACTTGTGACCCAACGGTGGTGGCGTTTAAGCGAAAGCGCTAGAAGGCAGAGGTGCCGAGTTCGATTCTCTTCATTGGTAATTTTCTTTTGGTCGCGGTGTGCAAAGGATAGTGGCTGTGAATGCGCGGGAGGTATAAGGTTAAGGTATCATATTTGCTTTGACATTGTTTTATTGATGTTTAATATTTATGTGGAGTAATAAGGTGTAAAGAGGTTTTACTTTGTATGTATATTATACTTCTGGTGGTTTTTACTAAGTTGGAGAAATAAGGTGTTATTTTGGATCTTTATTATTGTGTATTATTGTATAGTTGCTAACTCTAATTGGTGGCAAATTGAGAGTTAGTGTTGTGACAGATTTTGAGTTCTCCTTCTTCATCAAAGTAAAGGTATGGGCAACTTCTTCCATGTATGTTGTTTATGGTATATTTTCTGAAATTGAGTTTGGAGTGAAAAGGTTGTCTACTAGGTATTTTTGGTGTAAATCTTATTTTCTGGATATTGAAGATTGTTTATGCATTAAAGTCATTGATGAATTTTTGGGTGAATGCATAATTCTGGTTGAGGAAGAGGAAGCATTTTTGCACTAGGGTTTATGTTAGTAAGTCTTGCTACTTGCATTGAGATGATGAAACCCTAGTTGTTGGTGAAAAGAATATAAGTATCATTGTTATATGAGATATTGCATGGTTGGCAATTGTTGGGTTGTGTTTCATATTCTTGAGAAAAGCATACTACATCTATCTTATTCTTTTGAGATTGAGATTGAGTTGAGATTGAGATTGGGAGTTAAGTATAGAACATATTGGGTCTCTAACAATTCTCTTTATGTTTCTATGAGATTTGAGATTGAGATTGGGAGTTAAGTATAGAACATATTGAGTCTCTAACAATTCTCTTTATGCTTCTATGAGGTTTATGAATCACATTGGGTCTCTAACAATTCTCTTTGTGGGTTCATGCTAAGCAAGTTTTTCTTGGTGAGCTTGTTGAGGTTTTGGACAGGTTTCGGTGGGGACTTGTGAGCAGGTTTTGGATAGGTTTCGGTGGGGACTTGTGAGCAGATTTGGACAGGTCCTAGCAGAGGACTTGTGAGCTGAGTTTTTGAGAGTTCTATCAGAGAACTTGAGGACAGAGGTGCATTGGTTCTTTGAGAAGAACTTGAGGATAGATTTGGCAAGTCTTTGAGAAGGCTTGTGTGTAGAGGATTGATTTGTTCAAAGAGTTGGACAGATCTGACAGACAGAGGAAGACTTGTACTAGACCGACTGACTGTGTTTGGTACAGGTAGCTGAGCTATTGTGGACGTGATCATAGAAGGCAGAGGTCTCTTAGGCTAAGCATTGAGGACAGGAGGTCTTCGGTGGAAAGGAGTTCCACGTGCTGGCAAGAGGTAGAGGCAGTTGATCTTCTGAGGGATCATTTCTAGAGCAGAGGGGAAGGTATCTCCTTTGAGCAGAGGCTCATAAATTCAGATTGGGGGAAGGTGTCTCCTTTGGGCCGAGGCTCATAAACATTGTAATTGGGAAGGTTTCCCAAAGAACTTTGAGATAACTTTTAGAGAAAAGTTTTGTGGACGTAGCCTGGGCTTTCGGGTGAACCACGTTAAAATTGGTGTCACTTTGTGGATGATTTTGTGCATTGCTTTGATATTGCTTTGGGTATATTGCTTTACTATTTTGAAGTATAAAGGAAAAAGTAAAAAGAGGTCTTATATTGTTCACCCCCCTCTCAGTATAAGCTTGTGTTCTTCAATTGGTATCAGAGCGGGTGCCTTCGAAAAGTTTAACAACTTGAAGGAAAAGCTAGTAAAGAACACAATGGATCATTCAAGTGGCAATGCAACACCTATTCTTGATGGGTCAGATTTTGGTCTTTGGAGTGCAAGGATGAAGGTTCATCTAATGGCACTTGGGAATGAGGTTTGGGAAGTGATTGAAGATGAGTACACTATTCCTGAACATGGTCCTTATACTAAAGAAGAAAGACTCCTACATCACAACAATTCAAAAGCAATGAATGCAATCCTGAAAGGCTTACAGAAAGAGGATCTCACCAAAGTGATTCACTGCAAGACAACTAGTGAAATGTGGAATCAATTGAAGGTGGTTCATACAGGTGATACAAATGTCAGAAAGGCAAAGTTGAGACACTTCAAAGGTATGTTTGAACAACTCAAGATGAATGATGATGAAAATATTAGTGACTACATGCTTCGTATGGATGAGGTTGTTAACTCCATGAAAGACTTAGGTCTTGAGCTTGCTGAAAATGATGTTTGTGATAAGATTTTAAGATCTCTTCCTAATAGATTTAGTGAAAATATTTCTGCTATTGAGGAAGCTAAAGATTTGGATAAGTTGAAAAAGGATGAGCTCCATAGTATACTTGCAGCATTTGAGTTAAGAACTCAAGTGAAGGTTGATGTCAAGAAGGAGGCAGCTTTCAAGGCTACCAAGAAATCCAAAGGTAAACAACTTCAAGAGAGTGATGAGTCTTCTAGTGATGAAGAGGCATATTACGACAAGAAAGGCAAGTTCTCTAGAAAGCACAAAAATATGAAAAACGTAAGATGTTTCAATTGTGGAAAGTTTGGTCATTATGCTACTGATCGTATTATTGCCAAGGATGAAAGTGATGAAGATAAACAGGACTTGTAAGAGCAAGGATTCTGAAAAGCACAAGCATCATAGGAAAAACAAAGATGAGCACAACAATCAAGGAAAGAGGTATTCTCACAAACACAAGAAGAGTTTCTACCTAGACAAAGCAAGTAAGTGTTCTAGTAGTGATAGTGAAAGTTCTTCAAGTGATAATGAAAATGAGATGTTGTTCATATCAAGAAAAGAGGAAGAACCAAAACATAGATTCATTATCATGAAATGTCTTAGATGTGGAAATTTTGGTCACCTTGAGGATGATTGCACAAATAATGATTTGGTTTCTAGTATGTATGAGGATGCTTCAGAAAACTATAAGGAAGATGCATGTATGGTTTTTGAAAAGGGTAGCACCTCTAGTGATAAGAAATCTGAAAAAGGCTTTGATGATTCTAAAAGCAAACATATAGAGGAAGGTGAAGTAGATCTTAAAGGTGAACTTATTAGTGCTCTTAGTGCTTTGAAAAAGGAAAGAAAGAAGAATGCTAGACTCAAGGATAAGTTGGATGAATGTTGTATGGAGAGAGATGATCTTATAGAAAGTCTTGACTTCTCTATAGCTAAGACACAAGAACTCAAGGATGAGTTAGAGTCTAAGGTTCTTGAGTATAGTGAGTTAGAACAGAAAATGGCTTCTTTGAAAGAGGAAACTAAAGGGTACAAGGATAAGCTTCACAGGTTTCAAGATAGCTCCAAAAAGGTTAAGTCTCTCATCAAAGGTCAAAGAAAGACAACGAGATAAAACAGGCCTTGGTTTTGTTAAGCCTCACAAGGAACAAGTTGGAGAGTCTAGTAAGAGACTCCAAAAGGAAGAGAGTTTCGATGAGGAAAGTATTTCAGATCATGAGTCCTTGAATGATAGATGCACAAAAATAGAAAACAGAATTCAGAATGAGAAGAAGAAGTTTTCAGAACCTAAGAGGTCAAATAAAGGAAAGTTTCAAGGCGAGATGTTTTGCTTGTCACAAGTTTGGTCACATAGCTTCACATTGCATGGCTCAAGTGAAGAAGGTAAATGACAGTTTCAGAGGTGGTAATTTCTTTCAAGGGTATTGCTACTCTTGTCAATAGTTTGGGCACAAGGCAGTTTATTGCAAGGCAAATATCGAGAACAGGTTTGATCAGAACAGGTTTGGTCAGAACAGGTTTGGTCAGAATAGGTTTGGTCATAACAAGTTTAGCCAGAATAGGTTTGGTCAGAACAAGTTTGGTCAAAATAGGTTTGGTCAAAACTGGTGGATTCAAAGAACAGGTATGCCTAAAAGAAATAACATTGTTACTTGTTATAAGTGCAACAATGAAGGTCACACAGTCAGACAGTGTAGAGCTGAAATTCTAGAATACAGGAACAGGAACAGTGGCATGATCAGGTCCAAGGATCAAGGCATGGATAAAAATAGGGATGAGAACAAGAACAAGAACAGTGACAGGAACAGGAATATGGACAAAGAGTTCAAGAGAAGGCCCAGCAAGGAAGTTATAGACGTTGATGATGATCAGTGCCTAATGGGAGTTTTACTCCCACCCCAAAATTAATCACCTCATCAGGAGGTGGGGGAGGGACTAAGCTAAGAGGCTAATTCTTAGTCCCGAGCCCCAAAGGTGGCCCTTTGCCATTGATGACAAAGGGGGAGAGATATGAGTAAGGGGGAGAGCTTCAAAGTGAAGAGGAAAGCTTCAAGTCAGGGGGAGCAAAACTTCAAAGGAAGATTCTCAGTTGTTAGCACGCTTGGTTTCAGTTGGTTTCAGTTTTGGCTCTTGAGAAGTGTTTTCAGTAAAGGTTTGCCATCAATGACAAAGGGGGAGATTGTTGGCAATTTTGGGTACTTTGGGTACATTGCCTTTGCTCAAATGGATAAGTTGTCATTGATGTCAAAAGGCATTTTTGTGTTGATATCAAAAGAGTGTGATGTCAAGAATATCTTGAGAAGCTTCATTATGTTAAAGGGTTTTTATTAAAACCATGGTGACAAGGTTAAAGGTTTTTCTTAAAACCATTTGGACTCATTAAGGGTTTTTATTAAAACCAAGCTTAACTTAATGCAAAGGTCCATGTTTATTATTAATAATTAAATTAACTCAAACCTTTGTCAAAGGTCCAAGTTTAATTTATTATTAATAAAATAATAATTATTATTATTTTAATTATTATTAAAGGGTCTTTCAACCCTTAAGCGACGGAAGAAAAAAGAATTCTTTCGCCGATATGTTGCCATCGTTGGAGGAGCGCCGACGTCAAACAATTAAGGAAAAATGGCTATATAAGTGGGGATGATTTTCTAAAGTGAGCACCTCCGATTAATTTTGACATCTGCGATTTGTGTTTACTCTATCTTTCGATTTGCGCTTGGCATCTACGATTTGCATTTGCTCTGTATCTTTCGATTTGCACTTGGCGTCTATGATTTGCATTTGCTCTATATCTTTCGATTTGCGCTTGGCGTCTGTGATTTGCATTAGTTCTGTGTCTTGGAAACCATGCTTGGCATACTCTGATTTGAGCTTGGGCTGCATCCTTACCTTTTTGCTTGACAGTAGTGGATTGGCAATTGCACCTGAACTATGTTTTTTAGACTGTGTTGTGAGATGATTAATGCAAGCATTCAGTGACTTACGTTTTGGACAGTGCTCACTAGTTTGCATGTGGCTTGTGGAAGACGTTTACGTTTTCCAGATTCTTGGCGTCAAAGGAAGATAAAAGAGAGGGCAGCGCTGTATTACTTCGTTGGGCACTTGTGACCCAACGGTGGTGGCGTTTAAGCGAAAGCGCTAGAAGGCAGAGGTGCCGAGTTCGATTCTCTTCATTGGTAATTTTCTTTTGGTCGCGGTGTGCAAAGGATAGTGGCTGTGAATGCGCGGGAGGTATAAGGTTAAGGTATCATATTTGCTTTGACATTGTTTTATTGATGTTTAATGTTTATGTGGAGTAATAAGGTGTAAAGAGGTTTTACTTTGTATGTATATTATACTTCGGTGGTTTTTACTAAGTTGGAGAAATAAGGTGTTATATTTGGATCTTTATTATTGTGTATTATTGTATAGTTGCTAACTCTAATTGGTGGCAAATTGAGAGTTAGTGTTGTGACAGATTTTGAGTTCTCCTTCTTCATCAAAGTAAAGGTATGGGCAACTTCTTCCATGTATGTTGTTTATGGTATATTTTCTGAAATTGAGTTTGGAGTGAAAAGGTTGTCTACTAGGTATTTTTGGTGTAAATCTTATTTTCTGGATATTGAAGATTGTTTATGCATTAAAGTCATTGATGAATTTTTGGGTGAATGCATAATTCTGGTTGAGGAAGAGGAAGCATTTTTGCACTAGGGTTTATGTTAGTAAGTCTTGCTACTTGCATTGAGATGATGAAACCCTAGTTGTTGGTGAAAAGAATATAAGTATCATTGTTATATGAGATATTGCATGGTTGGCAATTGTTGGGTTGTGTTTCATATTCTTGAGAAAAGCATACTACATCTATCTTATTCTTTTGAGATTGAGATTGAGTTGAGATTGAGATTGGGAGTTAAGTATAGAACATATTGGGTCTCTAACAATTCTCTTTATGTTTCTATGAGATTTGAGATTGAGATTGGGAGTTAAGTATAGAACATATTGAGTCTCTAACAATTCTCTTTATGCTTCTATGAGGTTTATGAATCACATTGGGTCTCTAACAATTCTCTTTGTGGGTTCATGCTAAGCAAGTTTTTCTTGGTGAGCTTGCTGAGGTTTTGGACAGGTTTCGATGGGGACTTGTGAGCAGGTTTTGGACAGGTTCCGGTGGGGACTTGTGAGCAGATTTGGACAGGTCCTAGCAGAGGACTTGTGAGCTGAGTTTTTGAGAGTTCTATCAGAGAACTTGAGGACAGAGGTGCATTGGTTCTTTGAGAAGAACCTGAGGACAGATTTGGCAAGTCTTTGAGAAGGCTTGTGTGTAGAGGATTGATTTGTTCAAAGAGTTGGACAGATCTGACAGACAGAGGAAGACTTGTACTAGACCGACTGATTGTGTTTGGTACAGGTAGCTGAGCTGCTGTGGACGTGATCATAGAAGGCAGAGGTCTCTTAGGCTAAGCATTGAGGATAGGAGGTCTTCGGTGGAAAGGAGTTCCACGTGCTGGCAAGAGGTAGAGGCAGTTGATCTTCTGAGGGATCATTTCCAGAGCAGAGGGGAAGGTATCTCCTTTGAGTAGAGGCTCATAAATTCAGATTGGGGGAAGGTGTCTCCTTTGGGCCGAGGCTCATAAACATTGTAATTGGGAAGGTTTCCCAAAGAACTTTGAGATAACTTTTAGAGAAAAGTTTTGTGGACGTAGCCCAGGCATTCTGGGTGAACCACGTTAAAATTGGTGTCACTTTGTGGATGATTTTGTGCATTGCTTTGATATTGCTTTGGGTATATTGCTTTACTATTTTGAAGTATAAAGGAAAAAGTAAAAAGAGGTCTTATACTGTTCACCCCCCCCCTCTCAGTATAAGCTTGTGTTCTTCATTTTTCTTTCCATACCACCCCTCATAAGGAGTGACACCATCTAAACTAGAAGTTGGACTTCTATTTAGAATGTATACACTGATTCTTACATCATCATCCCAGTACATATTAGTTAGATGCTTAGTCTGAAGCATTGTTCTCACCATCTCAATGATGGCACGGTTATTTCTCTCTGCCACACCATTATGTTGTGGGGTATAGGCATGGTGAATTGCCTTTTGATCCCACTTGCTTTACAATATTTCAAGAATGCTTTTGAGGAGTATTCACATCCTTGATCTATCGTAAGACATTTTACATAATTCCCACATTGATTCTCCATATTGTTTCTAAAATCCATGAAGCAATCAAAAGCTTCATCTTTATGTTTCAAAAAATAAATCCAGCACATTCTAGAGAATTCATCTATGAAAGTGAGAAAATAAGAATTGTTTTCGAGACTCTGTGTTTGCATTGGTCCATAGATGTTTGAATGTACTAACTGAAGTGGATAGCTAGCTCTCCAAACTTGTCCTTTTGGAAACTTTGACCATGAGTGCTTTCCAAAAGCACATCCTTCACAGACCTTTTGTTCATTGATTTTTGTAAGTCTTATCACCATAGCTTGAGAAGTTAGGAGTTTCAAGCTAGGGTAATTAAGGTGACCATATCGCAAGTGCAAAAGCATACTTGGATTTGTTATAGATACATTTGCAATTTGATATCATCCTAGCTCATCAAATTTGAGATGGAATAACCGATTCTTGGTCATGGGGACATGTGTGATGACACGATTACAATTATTTTTATCAAAAATGATACATTGTCCTTCATCAAATACAAGTTTGTAATTGTTCTCCATCATTTTCCCAACACTTAGCAGATTGTGTTGTAGCTTTGGAGTGTAATAGATGTCATGCACTTTCTTTAGTCCTTCTTTGGTTGGAACCTCCATGGCTCCAATACCTTCTACTTGCAATGTTTTATCATCCCCTAATTTGATTTGGGATTTATAAGTGGAATCTAGAGTAGCAAATAATTTTTTTTGTCACTTGTATGGTTTGAACAACCAGTATCCAGAATTCATGTATCATTTAGATGTTGTTCTGATTTTCCATATGAAAGAAAAATATTAGAGGTATCATCTTCTTCTCCATAATTGCCATATTGACTACTGCTGCCTTGTGAATATTTTGACCAGCAGTCATGAGCGAAGTGACCTGGCTTTCCATAGTTGAAACAAGGTGATTTGGAATTATCACTTCCTCACCCTTGATTTTCATTTTGGCCTAGATGTCCTCCTTAATTTTGGTTTCCACCTCTATTCTGATTGCTTCCTTTGTATGAGTTGCCTCCTTTGTTGGAATTGTCTCCTGTGTTCTGGTTGCCTCCTATGTAGTTACCGCTGCCTCTACCTCTCTTTTTTCCTCTACCTTGACCTCTTCCACATCCTCTTCCATTGTTTTCATTGGAAGTGAAGGCATTCTCATCACCCCCGTAGCTGGTTGAAGGAGTTTTAGGAAACCTCTCTTCATGTGACATTAATGATCCGATTAATGCATCGAATGTTAAAGTAGAAATATCTTTGGATTCTTCTATAATTATGGCAATATGATTCCAAATCTATGGAAGTGTTCACAACACTTGTGTTACAATTATCTCAGGCTTGATTTCCTCACCAAGTGTAACCATTTTATCAACAATTGCTTTTACCCTAACACAATAATCATCAAATTTTTCATCTTTCATTTTGATAATTTCAAAATATGTTTTTAGTGTTTGAAGCCTCACCTGCTTCACTTGATCACTACCCTAGAATCCATATTTTAAAGCTTTGCATGCAGTTTGTGCAGTTGTACAAGCGATGATTCTAGAGAATATGCTTTTCTCCAATGCAGCTTGGAGATGAGAAAGAGCAGAAGAGTTGCTCTTTCGTCCTTCTTTTCATGTTTTCTTGTCTGTGGCACTTACTTTTGTCTATTCTGAGGGTTCTTTGTAGCCCTCTTCTATTATTTCCCACACCTATGAGCAGGGTCTTCATAATTTATAGACCAATACTTGTAGTCATAACCGTTGAACTTTGGTATAGGTAAATTGTTGTGTGAGGCCATAGTTACTAAAAAAATCTTTTTATTTCATAGTTACAATAAAGCACTCTACTTTTTCAAAGAAGAAAGAAGAGATTACAAATTTAAGTCAAATCTGACTTGATTTACTCTATCATTGATTGCTTGTTCCTCTTGCTTTGGGGATGCTATCTCTTGATTCATGAAATTATCTGCTACTTCTTCTTCATTGTCACTTATCAATATTATTTATGGTGATTCTAGTTCTAATATTTCCACTGAAATACTGTAGTGTGTATATTCTGATTCTTGTGGTGCGGCTTGTACGAATTTTGATTGTTCAAATTGACTCCTGAATGAGTTATCTTCAAAATATGCCTCGTACCCTGAGTCAGGATGCCTTTGATGTGCAATCACTGCATTCATAAGTTGGCTAAACACAATGTTGAGCCCATAACCTCTTACTTTTTCATCGAATCTCTTTGCACCTTATCTTGCTAAAATTTCACATAAGGCATGATAACAACCATTTAGTCTTATCATCAATGCCTCTTTACAATTTTACAATTTTGATCCTTGGTCTCTTTTACGAAAAAAACTAAGCCTCTTAGGCTTATTACACAAGATTTGTGATTCCTTGAATCAAGTGGAAAAAAAAATGAACCTTTCTATTACAATGAATTGTCTCCTAGACAATATTCTCCTTCTTTTATAATATTAAAAAAAACTATATTACTATTTAATAAAAAATAATAATTGCCCTTAAAAAAAATTTAAAAAAGCAATTATATTTAATTTATTAAATATAATATAAGTGTTTAATTTAATAATATAAATAAAAAATTTTAAAAACTTTTATATAAAAAAATTATCCTCTACAGGAATCGAACCCGCAACCTCTTGTCTTCAACAAAATCGTGCTAACAACTCGACCACCATTGCCGATGAGAACTAAGGACAAAAATGCAATTTTTATAAAGTTTTGAATCCACCTTTAATAATAAAAAAAAATTAAAAAAGGACTTGTTACCGTCGGGTTTCGAACCTATGATCTACATGAGGGTGGGCGCCTTAAGGTTGGCTCCTCAAGCCATTCGAGTTGTGTGGCTCGATGGGAATGCAAGGGAGGCTTGCCTCATTTATTCTTCTCATGGCCACACCAAAGGGAAAAAAATTAGGTACTTTAGTCCCACATCAGTCATGCGAGCACGTTTGAGCCTAGCTGATTCTGTTGCATACAACATCGGGAAGGAAAAGACCACCAAAGGAGCCATGGACACACTAGCTAAGTTGTATGAACAACCCTCAGCTTCAAATAATTTTTTCTTGATTAAAAAGCTTTTTACTATGAATTTGCAAGAGGGTGGATCTATCGAAGAACACCTTAATGAGTTTTATGCTATTATGGATTATTTAAAATCTATAGGGCTTTATTTTGATGATGAGGTTACGGCTTTAGGGTTTCTTTGTTCACTACCAGACTCGTGGGGTAACGTTGTAATGGCAGTGAGTAATTCTATGCCTGGATCTGGAAATCTGGTGTTTGATGATGTGGTTAGCACAATCCTCGGTGAGGATATGAGGATAAAATCCATAGGGGAGGCTTCATCATTTGGAGTAGCACTATCTATAGAAAGCAGAGGTAGAAACAGAGAAAGAGGAAAAGGTCAAGCTATATGGAAAATCCAAAATAGAGGAAAATCGAAGGGTAGATCTAAAAGTAGAGACAAAAGCAAGATTGATTACTGACATTGTAGGAAGAGTGGATACTTCAAGAGAGAGTGCAAAAATAGAAAGAAGAATAAGGATAGTAATGGGAATGATGATCAAGAGGTAAACATTGCAGGTGCAATTTATCACGATATCCTGATTCTTGCAGCAACTTGCACAAGTTAGTATTGGGTTATGGACTCAGGAGCTTCTTATCATGTCACTTCTCATAGGGAGTACTTTGTTAATTATACTCTAGGCCATTATGGAGAGGTTTTGTTGGGCAATAATTATCCATGTGAGATTATGGGTATTGGCATGGTGAATGTAAAATTTCCAAATGGAAATATCTAGGTGCTTAACAATGTTAGGCAAATTCCTGATCTGAAGAGGAACCTGATTTCAACCAGTGCACTTGATTTGGATGGATACAACACTAATTTCAAAAACCAATAATTGAGAGTGACAAAGGGTTCAATGGTGATTGCAAAAGGTGATTTTACTGGAAATTTGTATTTATTGCATAACTCATCTTATTGTACATTCAACTATGTTGCTCAAGATGATGCAAAAGCATGGCATTTATGATTGGGTCATATGAGTGAGAAATGGATGAAAACCCTTCACTCCATAAAACTATTGCCAAATATCAAGGATGTTTATTTGGGTTTCTATGAAGGTTGTGTATACAAAAAATAGAAAAGGGTAATATTTTTGAAAATTGGTCCAGAAAGGAAGAAAGATAAATTAGAGTTAGTACACTCAAATGTGTGGGGTCTCTCATCGGTACTTTCTCTTGAGGGCTACTCTTATTATGTTACCTTCATTTATCATTTCAGTAGGAAGATATGGATCTACACAATCAAGCATATATCTGATATTTTTTACACTTTTAGGAAGTGGAGAGCATTAGTGGATATTAAGGTAGGTAAGAAATTAAAGTGCCTTAAATCTGATAATGGTGGTGAATATTGTAGCAAGGATTTTGAGGACTATTGCACAAAGGAAGAAATTAATAGAATCAAGACTACTCCTAGGACACCACAGGAGAATGGAGTCTTGGAGAGGATGAACAAAACTATAATGGAGTGTGCCAGAGCCATGATATTGCATGCAGGGTTGCCATTGTTTTTTTGGGCTAGTGCAGTTGATACAACAGTTTATTTGATAAACAGGGGACCTTGTACCGCATTGGATGGAGGCATTCTAGAGGAGACTTGGAAAGGTAATCCTGTAAACTAATCTTTCCTTAGATTATTTGGTTGTGATGCTTTTTCCCATATAGATAAATAAAATAGGAGTAAACTTGATGCAAAGTCTAGAAAGTGCTATTTTCTTGGTTATGGTGTGGATGAGATGGGATATAGGCTATGGAATAATGTTGGCCAAAAAGTTATCAGGAGTAGAGATGTGATTTTCAATGAGGATAGGTTGTACAAGGATAGGCACATACAAGTTGAATAGGATGCACCTGAGTTTGTTGACTTGGATGCAATCCTAGAGCATGGTGTAAAAAGATAGCCTCTTATTCAGATTGATGAACATGGTGCTCATGAGGAAGATCAAGGTGAACAAGAATTTTTTGTTGCTCCACCATCATCCCCATAGGAAGTAAGGAGATCTACAAGGGTAAGACATGCACCTGATAGGGAGATGGTAAGACATGCACCTTATAGGTATTCTCCTACTTTACATTATATACTATACACTAATGTCAGTGAATTGTAATGCTTTCATGAGGCTTTTAAAGTAGATGCTAGGATTAAGTGGGAGCATGCTATGAAGGATGAGATGGACTCATTGACTCAAAACCAAACTTGGGATTTGGTTGAGCTTCCTAAGGGCAAAAGGACATTGCATTGCAAATGGGTGTACAAGGTGAAGGATGAAGTTGATGGCAACAAGAGATACAAAGCAAGACTTGTTATGAAAGGATTTGCATAGATAAAATGTATTTACTATGATGATATTTTCTCACCTGTAGTAAAAATGACTTCAATTCGAACTATTTTGAGTATAGTTGCAGTAGAATATCTTCATCTTGAGTATTGTTGCTAATACAAAGGACTAATCGTTTCTCTATGGATGTAGGATACTGCAAGAACCCTGATGTTATTGTGTAAATTTGATAAATAATTTAATATAAAATGTAATCATAGGCCACTCAAAGGGGGCTCCCTTGTAATCACTTTGCCACTATAGGGGGCTCCCTCATTTAGAATCTATATTCTTATTCTTCTTATTCTTGGATGATTTGTGTGAATGGACAACCTAATATATATATCTTCCCTAAAGCTATGTTGGTGAAGAGACGTGATGGTTCACATTATGAAGAGATGTGATGGTTCACATTATGGAGAGATGTGACGGTTCACGTATGAAGAGTTGTGATGGTTCACTTTATGGGTTAATAATATAATAATTAAATGATTAATAATACTAACTAATAATGTTAGGATCGAGGATCCTAACATGCCACCCTCCTTAAAAAGAGCTTTGTCCTTTGTTTTCCAAGAAGGATTTGCATAAGTTCCTGGACTCTTTTAATGTCATTCTTTCATAGTCAGGTATATCGATAAGTATGAAGAGTTAGCATGGGGATGCCAAAAAAATTAGTAAATGTGTGATGATGAGGGAAGGACAACCCTTGGGGTTCTTTAAATGCCTTAAAATTATGCATTAAAAGAGGTGGTAAAACTTCTACATTCTCCTGTTGTTTCTTGGGAGAGGCAATGGAGGAGTGTGTAGTCACCTTTCTGCATTGTTTTTTAATAGGTTTGATCCTATGGTGATAACTCACTATTGGAGAGGAAATTGAGTGTAGTTCTTGTAGAGTGCATGTTTTACCATAATGAGTCACTTCAGGAATGTCTACCTCATCCTTACCTGATGCATCAATCACTTATGGCATATCAACCTCATTGTCTTTATTGTTGTGAGTAGGTGTGCTAGGCATTTTGGACACAACTACCTCATCTTCACTTTTTAGGGATTGACAAGAATCAACTTCCTTCAATAAATTCAACGTTAGTGTAGCGCATTTATGATGGGGTCCAAATTTCTCATCACAAGTATCACAGAGACCTTTTGCTCATCATTCCTTCATCTCCTCAAAGCTAAGATGTTTAATTGGTAAATTTCATTTAGGGTTGGGGGTGGTGTAAGTGGTTTGTGATTTCCCCATAGGTGGTTTTCCTAATTGATGTTGAACATTGAGTTTGTCTTTGACTAATTTGGCCAATCCATAGGTCTGCATCATGGTATAGGGATTGAACCTTGTCACCTCCATTATAATTTTCTCTTTCAATCCATTAATGAAGCTATTAGTGAGAATAGATTCATCCAACCCTGGGTTGTGTTTGGTGATATCCTCAAATCGAGTTTGATACTCACGCTCGAAAGTGATTTGACAAAGATCTTTGAGCAATTCCCACATGACTGGGTCCCACATGGCTCTGATATCAAATGCAAGAACCCTGATGTTCTTGTGTAAATTTGATAAATAATTTAATATAAAATGTAATCATAGGCCACTCAAATGGGGCTCCCTTGTAATCGCTTTGCCACTATAGGGGGCTCCCTCCTTTAGAATCTATATTCTTATTCTTCTTATTCTTGGATGATTTGTGTGAATGGCCAACCTAATATATATATCTACCCTAAATCTACGTTGGTGAAGAGACATGATGGTTCACGTTATGAAGAGACGTGATGATTCACGTATGAAGAATTGTGATGGTTCACTTTATAGGTTAATAATATAATAATTAAATTATTAATAATACTAACTAATAATGTTAGGATGGAGGATCCTAACAGATACACTGCCCAAACCACGTATATCTTGTATCTCTTACATTTGTGTTATTGCTTGTTGTTTATTGCACTTTTTCCTATTTTTCTTATGGGGGCTTAACTAGGGTTTGAACTGTTTCTCTATTTTTGTTCTTATTATTTGTTTTTTCATAGGCTGTGTATTGTTTGTACATGGTAAATTCCCAAAAATATTGTAAAATACTATAAATAATAATATGTATAAATAAATAAGGGTTGGCTATTAGGATTTTACAGTTCATATTTAAGAAAGGAAGATTTACATCTTAATACAAAGAGATTGTTGTTTGATATATGGTTCAATTCATTTGCAGAACATGTGTGTATGAATGACTACTTATTTCTAATTTTAGCTAATTGAATGCTCATGGTGTTTACTTTTATTTTTGAATTTATGTTTATGCGCATTTAATTATTCTGGAATTCATAGTCTGATAAGCTACATTGTATTGCAAATAAGTTTTCTATTATTGATAGTAAAATCGGTTGGTCTATTAGGTAATTTACTATTTATTTGCATAATCTTCCATTATGCATGTCTTGATGTGGCTTAATCTGCACCAACACAAGTTCTAGCTTTAGCCCATTTTTCTTCTTTCAATGCCCTTTTCCCCATGCTTTAGGATTAGTTAGCTAGAATTACAAAGGAATCGGCCTCCTCCAGAGATTGACCATCGAAGCCTCACAGCTTCTAGGTCATTCAATTTTTATCAAGGTATATGGGCACACCTTTCTTTAGATAAAATTACATACCAACAGTAAGGTTGTGACATTTAAGCCGTAACATATAAGGAATTGGTGATTTAATTTCGAACGAAATGATCAAAGGAATCCTAGGCCTGAATAACACTAGTTAGAGTGAAATCATGTATAGGAAGAAGCTATGGTATTCTACTTTACTTAATCCAAAATATGATGGTGATGTAGACAAGGGATTGTGACTTTGATCAATTGGATTCACCTTTGGCATTTATGGATAAGTGGTTAAAACATTTTTGTCTAAATTTTTAATCTGCATGATCATAATAGGTTTTCTCTTGTTCCCTTTTTGGTGGTATTTAATCAATTTTACTTGCTTTATTTTTTTACCTTTGTCATGTGACATGTATATTATATTCATAAGAAATGTGGCTTACCAATACCTATGTTTGAATGATGGACAATGTACCTGTAGCAAGAAAATCACTCCAAAAGAGTGGTCAAATTGATCAAATCTATAAAGTTAGGAAAAATCTACGTTGAGGAATTTTTTAACTGAAGACTAAGCATATAGTAAAACTTGCTAGGATAGAGTGACATGGCCTATTCATCATCCAAAATCAATGAACGACTAAATTGGTCAGTAAATTGAAAAGTAAATAACATGGAAGGTGATGGATCTTATTGATAGGTAGAGACATAATTAAGACATCAACTAAGTAAGAAAATTATATGTTAGGATAGCAAGTTAATTACTTAAGGACTTGGAAACGTAGAATGAATAAACTTATAGGGATATTTATCGATTCATTGATGAATCATAATCTCATAGACCTAAAGAAATTTTGAGATCTACTAAAGTTAATTATTTCTTGGGAAATGCACTCTCATATCAATGATTTATTATGTAGAAGGATGATTATGATGTTTTAATATTTTTGAGATAACTTTTTGAATTTGGTCATCAATGGAGTTGCCTTTTACACTTAGATTGGGTGATTTGAAATGGTTTTGAACAACATGCAAGTTTTGAGACCATATTTCAAAATTGTTAGATTTGTCTAAACCATGCACTGATTTGATAAGATATTTTTTTAGGAATTATTACATCATAGTCCATGTGACATTGAGTGTGGTATTTTAGAGGGAGAAAATTGCACACCGCATATGATCCTCGATTGGATCAACTAGGATACAAGGTGACTGTGGTGGCTATTATAATATTTACACTCAGGGACATAGAAAAGGGGTTCACCAGGAATGATATTAGGACTTTCTCCAAGTTCGGGGTGAAATGTTTGATGTGTTGATTAAGAAAACACCTATTTTTTGGCCTTTCTAAACTAAGCTATGAGAATGAAAGAACAATGCAAGACACACAAGATGCAAGAAGACAAGAACTAACCCTAGTATGATTCTTTGATTCGATGATATCTATCCCTAGGTTTTTCAAAATAGTGAGATATTTTTATTTGAGCAAGGATTCAAGGGAATGCACAAACAAGATTAAAAATCTAGATGCACACTATATGCTTTTATTCTTTTAAATGCCTAGAAATTCAACCGAACATTTTCCTTTTACTTATAATCTAGGTTTTGAACAAAATTGAATAGGAAGCAAACAACAAACAACTTAGAATCTTTACTCAGGGTGCTTATCTGATCTAGTGTTTGATCCTAGCTTTAACTTACATTCAAATATCCAAATAGCTTCAAACCTACAAAATAGCTTCACAAACACTAGAAAAATTGATCAGTACTTGGGGGTCTCCTTAGGCCATTATTTGACTAAGCTTGAATGCACAAAATTCAAGCCCCCTTGGTCCTTTTAGTTGGTTGTTCAAAAGCAAAATGATATTTGACCTTTGGGATATGCACAAAGTGAAATAGATGTATAATAATGAAATTAAATGTAGACAAGATAAACACGACATAATGCTAAGATACAAATTACAAATTAGGATTTTGGGGTACAAAAGCTTCTCCCCAGATCCTAATTTACCAAATTTGTTCCTATAGGAGCAGGGCATGAATTTTGTTTAGATGCCCTTTTTGGGCCCCAAAACAACAAAAAATAGAGTGCAAAATAGTGAAAAGTAGACTTGCAAAGCAAATAATGTAAATAAAGAACCTGATGAGTTGATGGAGAAAGCAAGGAGCAATTAATATGTGGAAGAAGCACTCCAATATGGTGGATTCTTCCAATCGTCAAGACTCCTCCACTTGATCCCCAAGGGCAGCCAACACTAGAACACAAAACAACTTGCAATAGAAGGGCACTTGTTAGCATGAGCAAATGAGCGAGTCAACAATTTAGAATCAAGGATTTCTAGATGGGGCATATGGAAAGAGGGAGTCCAAACCCTTATTTATAAGAGGTTTGGAGGAAAAACGAGCAAAAAAATGAAATTTCACCGTGAGAAAGGGTCGACCCCAAGATGCGTTGACAAGGGGAGGGGTTTTAGTGAAAAAATCCCCTAGAACACCAAATTTGTGCCCTGCATTTATAGGGAATGAATTTTGCAAGTCAAATTTGTGCCGCAAAAGGATCGGGTATGAATTTGGTAATGCTAGGGAAAAATGGCAAAGGGGGAGGGGAAAAGGGTGCCAAATTTGCACTTGGTAAGTTTGGGTGGCTGACTAGGGATCTAAGGAAGAATCGACTCATTTCGATGAGTCAATTTTCTATGTCTATAATTTACCCCCTCTTTTATGTATTTACAACTAAATAAATGCAATAAAGAAAGATGTAGACACCTATGGGCAAAAATAGTGAACACAAAAAGAGGTGTTAGCTTGAACACAAATTTACATGCAAAATGAGGCATTACTACCTTTAATACCTCTAACAGTAGGGTGTCCCCTTGATTTTGAGAAGGAATATAGAATTCCTAAGGAAAATCGAAACAACAAACTCAGAAGAAAAGAGAGCGACAAACAATAACAAATAAAACAAAGAAGACACCAAATTAAAGAAAGAAGATAAAAAAGGAAAGACAAGAGGTTAACTTGCATTTTTTTTAGCAAGATAATCACAAATAGAATGAATGCAATGCAAATAATCCTAACTAAAATGCCTGAGTGAATCTGACTAAATGAAATGTAATCTAACATGCAAGCTAAAATTAATGCAAAGCAAAATGCACGAATGAGCGGATGGAAAGAGGAAAAGGTGGAAATAAAGAGAAGAAGAAAACAAATAGTGATAGAAGAAAGAAATATGAAAGAAGAAGAAAGTGAAAGCTCAAAAAAGGTCAAAAGAAAATAAAATAAAAAAATGGAACCTTGTGAGGATGTATGCTTGCAAACGGTTGAATGGAGGCTTCTCCTCGCTAGTGGTCATGAAGTTATCATGTAAGGGTGTTATGCTCACACAGATGGTCAAGTGGAACGGTATCCACTATGGATGTAGTGTTCGCTAATATGGCCAAAGAGAAAGAGATATACCCACTAGGATGTATGCTCACAAATGGTTGAATGGAGGCTGCCCCTCATTTGTAACCATGAAGCTATCTCGTATGGGGTGTTGAAATGATGTGATTGATTTGTGAAAATGATTACTACCTGATAGTGGTGTGGTGTGTGCAAAATATGAGTGAACAGAGAAAGACATAACTTGTATGTGAATGTGTTTTTTATAGGGAAGAAATAGAGACAAATAAGAAGAATGGTGTGTGTGAAGGAGAATGTGTGAATATAGCAAGATTCATAGATAAAATAAAAGAACGTGTATCCTTATCTTGACAAAACAAAGGGATAAGACATGTGATGGGAAAGGATACACAAAAGAAGAATTATATTCCTTGACTTGGAGAGAACTATGATTATCATTTTATACTTTTAATATCAAGGAATAGAGAATGGCATGAGTGAATGCTATTATGGAAATGAAAGGATATGAGCCCTAGGTTGTAAATTTGAAGGGCATCAGAGTCCTAGTGTGAGTGCAATGCATGTGAGCTATGACCTAACTAGGTGTCATCACTTGCCATTGTCATGAAATCCCCAAGAATCTATATGATCAAGTAGTCATGCAAATATGAGCAAGCAACAATGCAATTGTATAACAAGCAAAATGCAAGAAACAGAATGTCAGGAAAAATATGCAAAATATGATAGGCAATCATGCAGTGTGAACAAGAAAATCAAACCCAAACTAGATGAAAATGTAACGCCATGCATAATTTTTTTATTGCTTTTTATTATTATATCTTTTTATTATTTTTTTGGAAGATTAAATTACATTCATTAGTTCTTAAAGTTAGCACAAATTCTGAGTGTGTTTCCTAATTTAATAAACATGATGGTGGTGTAAGTATTTGACCCATAAAATAAAATATTGTGATGGAGGATATCTTCATGATTCTCATCATAAATGGGATCACCCACAATACATTATCTAGGAGATGATGCACGAAAGTCATTGCAAAATATGACTATACCATATTTTTTGATGAAAAGGGAGAAATTCCTAGATTTGCAAGGTCTCTATGATATAGAGGAACAAAATCCCCTTGATAAAAAGAAGACTCGATAGGTACAAGACAAGGGACAGACCCATAAAAGGAGAAGTTATTTCGAGAGATATCCTCATGAGCTATGTCACAAGGAGTATTCCTTTTAGCATACTTATTTGGGATCATACTGGACTTAGGATATCCAACGCTTACCATATTATAAAATATAATATTTGAGGGATAAGGGGGTCCCTCATGCTCAACACTCCACTCCAAGCCTTGATGATCTAAATATTCAGCATAAGCAATAAGATGATGATCATCATCAAAGGGTAAACGTTGGTTTTTATTAGGAATGTAGCCTATGCCACACCTCCCAGGTCAAATCTCAACATCCAAGGGCTCTTGAATACCCTTATGTCATGACCCCAAACCTTTACCTACATATCCCATGCCATATAGGATTTTTTTAGGGAGTCGATAATCATTGAATAAATAACAATGGGTAAAAGAATGCTAAACAAGGAAAGGGTTGCTACCATGGAACTTTTATTTGAGGGATGTCCTTGTGAAGATAAAGGTACACGTTCCAATGTGTACAAATTCACCCTTATTATGAGGTAAACCCATAGTCCTTAGTTAAGGTGGTAGCTTGGAAATATCTATAAGATTTTCTTGAAGAAACAGATTAACTTGATCCTATAATGAAACATTGATGAGAGGTTCCTCACTCACTTTTGAATTTTCAATTTGCTTGGTTATGTGAGATGAGGAAACTGAAGGACACAAATTGAGATTTTATTGAGCCTACTCAACCATTGAATATTATTCAAATAGGTGAGAGTCACCCAAAATGGTGACAAGTTGATTCTTAAATTTAAACTTCAAACATATTTTTTTGTAGGTAAAAAAAATTTATTTACTTGTCGGGTTGAAGGGCCCAATCCCTGTTACATAAGGTGTTTGGTATGCCAAAAGTACAAAATTTGACACATTCCATCAACACAGGGATAGAAATTAAGAAGATTTATAGTCTGGAAAACCCTGCTACAAACTAACCCCAAAAATTGACAGAGAAAAATAAAATAGATCCGAGGATAAAACCCTTAATAGGGGATACAAACAATGAGCAAAAGTCAAAATAACCAAAGGTAGACCATCTACCAGCTACCACCATCTCAAACCTACTAGGACTCTTCCTCATCCTCTTGCTTGGTGGCATATTTTTTATATTTTATGAGCAATACCCTAATAGCATATGGGAGCTCCTATAAATCATTAGTGATGTTAGACAGGATGACGCCCACCTCCTTGATCATGTTAGCTGTATCTTTGAGGTGCTCTACTACTCTAGTGATATGATTGACAGTATTGGTATGCAACATTTCCTCTGCACTATTTTTGTCATCTTTCTCATCATCTAGAATGATCTCAAGCGATGGACGCGAGTTGTCCTCACTTTTCCTCTTTAGTCGATGTGATATTCTATTTTGAGGGGGTTAAACAACTTTCCTTTTGCTCCTAAGGCATGGGGTGGTTGGATGGGACTCTACAGGGGTTGTGACCTTGGTATTGGGTATCGTGCTATCCTTACCATTGCTGCTAGGCTATAGAGGGTTGATGGTATTGAGGGATCACCAAAGGGGGAAGCCAAATGTAGAGGGATACTTGTAGAGGGACTGAGGGACTCCAGCAGAGGGTTATGATCACATAACTTAGGCTTATGGGCTGCCTTGGTGGGGGGATTTAATATCAAGGAGTAAAGGAAGGATTGTCTCTAGGGTGAGATATGAGGGCATGCTTGTGAATGACTAGGAATAGGCCCTGGTGCAATAGGAATTTGGAGGATTTATTTTCCCTGAAGTTCTCAAATGGTGATGTTGTTGGACCTAATGAGAAAATCAAGGATGTTCATGGGCTTAATGTCATAGAGGTAGTTGATGAAGGCTAGGTGATAGGAGCAGAGGGGGATACTAGGATTTTCAATAGTCATAAATTGAATGATGGGCACAATGATGGAGTCCCAAGAGCGAGGGAGATAGGACCAGACAACTCTCTCCTTATCTTAAGCCATTTCCTTACCTTTATAAGGAAATGCTTAGTTTTTTATTTAAAATTATGTTTATCCATACGCACCGCCCTACCCTTAGGAGCCAAACCAAAAATCTCAGCTATCATATGAACATTTACCTCTATGTAGAGCCATCAGACCTGGACTGTTCCATTATTCCATGAGCTTACGAAGTCGTTGGTGACTCACTCGTCCACACCACTAAAGAGTTTGAAAAGGGGGATGAACCCTTTGGCTTCAAGTAGAGCTTTGGCTATTGGTTTGAGTTGTAACTCCCAAGGTTTGAGAATGGCCATCAATGCCAGAATTACTATAGGAGTTCACGCAGTTAAAATGGAAACCGCCAACCTGAGAGCTACACCACAAGTGAGTACACTCAAGAGGGTGGTGGTGGAGTAAATAGGGCCGAGGACTGAGGTAAGAGAGAAAATTATGAGAATGGCCCTTTACGATGAAAGATGGAAAATAGTAATGGCAAAGACCAATATTATCACCTGCATGTGATAGGGATGTGACATGGCAATTCAAGGGATTAGATTTGATGCCAGGGTGGAAGGGCTTAACAAGCAGAATGAAGCTGATGGTATAGAAAATGGGAGGGAGGTGGAAAAGAAAGGGGGAATGGACATACAACAAAAGGTGAAGGAAAACAAGGAATGAGAAGTAGATGCAAGGGGTGAAAATGGATGCATAGGTGAATATGAGCTTTGCCACATTTATAAAGGATCGCATGGTTAGTGGTACAGCCAACTTTACAGGATAAAATGATGATTTGGGAAGGGGAACAAAATTCCTTGGTGTTGAAATGAACACCCTTGGTGTTAATAAAAACACCTTTGGAGTACCGCTTGTTGTTAGTTGGAGAATAATTCCACATCGGTTTTAGCAATGTTGATGATGTCCTAAGCGAATGAGTCTTCCCAAATGGTAAGTTTGTTTTGATTTGTTGCTCTGCTAGCCAATACGTCAGCCACCATATTTACCTCTATAAACACATGTTGGATTGTGCTGAGTGGGCTTTGTCTAAGGGTGAGTTGACACTCTTGGATAATTTTTTGAATGTTCCATCTTCCTCTGGTATTTTTCTTTATGTGGTTGACCACATTTAAATAATCCCCTTCCAAAATCATGGGGTTGGTCAAACCTTTGCTGACTTCAATGCTTCTCCATAGAGCTCAGGCTTCAGCATAATTGTTTGAGTGGACCCCTATATTTTTAGTGAAGGCTTTGATGATTTTGCCTTCATGGTCTTCGATGACTCATCCAATCCCAGTATCCCTAGGGTTGCCTTTATAAGATCCGTTGAAGTTCACCTTGAGCCATCCTATGGGGGAGGGTTCCACTTGGCATTGGATTTGCAGTTGGTATGTGTCTGGGATTGGGTGCACTCAAAATATATGCCCAAGGATTTGAACAAGAAATATTGTAGCCAATATGTAGGAGTGTCCAAACAAGGGACCAGGATTGCATTTTCAATTGCAAAGCAAAGGGCTTTGTTGGCCACAGCTTTTGGGTCCCTGGAGTGATCGTTGAAGATTTTTTTGTTATGCTTGAGCCATATTTGCCCATCGTGTGGTGCAGTAATACTTCCCATAAGAACTTGATCCTAGAATTTTAAAATACATTGGTCCATTGATTCAATAGATTAGTGATTGATTGGGACCACACCCATTTGACCTAGAACAAACTGACCAGTGTGGAGAAAACATTGTAAGTAAAGGGGCATTCTACCAAGAGATGTTGAGTGGACTCCCACACTTGTAAGCATAAGTAACAAATGTTGGGGACTATGATACCCCTCTTAATAAGATTTTTAGTGGTGAGAATACTATTGTGGAATTCTAGCCAACAAAAATGAGCCACCTTCGATATGAGATGCTTGATCCAAATTCTTTTAACTGTAGCATGGGTACCCTTGTTGTTGTGCATATTCAGTGAAGTGTTTGTCAAGAGAAAAGTAGAATTAACAAAAAAGTAAGCATAGTTAGTGCCTTTCCATAAGGGTTTGTCTTCCTTATGGGTCTTAGGAATGAAATTTGCCTTAAGAACTATCTGCGGAGAGGAAATAGCTCTATATAGAACTATGTTGCTTACTTTGAAGTGAAGCTTCTTCCACTTACGATAGTCTTAATTTTACACGATGAAATCTGCAACTTTTGACCCAAACCTGCTATCAGTGAGATGTTTGATCACAACGATATCGAGATCCCTGATGAGGGGCTCACCCCTTGCCCAAGGATCATGTAAAAAATTGATGGCTTTCCCATATCCAAGCTTCCACCTGGTACCTTGTTGGAGTAGATGTCTAATTTGTATTATAGATCGCTAAAAATGGGACCCTACATAAGGAATCCCTTCATCCCTAAAGGAATGGTGTTACAGGTATTTTCTTTTAATAATTGAGACCCACTCCAGGTTTTCATTAGTGAACACCTTCCATGCATGTTTAGCGAGGAGGGCATGATTCATCTTATTGATCCTACGAAATCCAAGCCCACCCTTATCTTTTGGAGTACATGTTTTATCCCAGGCCACTAGATGGAACTTTTTTTTATTGTCAGCTCCAGCCCATAGGAAGTGCTTTTGAATTTTCTCAATCATTGTCCCTACTGTTTTTGGGATTTTGAAAATTGATAAGAAATACATAGGGATGCTTTGAAGGACAGACATGACCTAGGTGGCTTTACCCACCTGAGAAAGAAGAGCCCCTTTCCACCCATCCAACTTCTTATGAAATCTCTCGTGTGACATTATTCCACATTGAATTGTCAAGTCTCTCCTAAAACATTAGGAGGCCAAGGTATGTGGCTAGGAATGCTACAATGGAGCAACCTAGGATATTCACAATTTTGATTTGTCGGGTTATTGGAGTATTGGTGAAATAAATCTTACTTTTGGTGAAGTTGATATTTTATCCTATAGATTCCTCGTAGAGGTTGAGGATGGATTTGATGACTCTTACTTAAAATACAAAGGTAACAGTAGCCAACAAGGTGTCATCCATTAACTGCTAGTGAGTTGAGGGTTGGAGGTTAGACGTAGCTTTAATTCCAGAGATCAACCCTTTAGAATAGGTAGCTTTAAATAGCTATTTTGAGGATCTCAGCTATAATGATGAAGAGAATGGGGGAAAGGGGGTCCCCTTGCCTCAACCCTCTGGTGATGGGGAAGTAACCTACAACAGATCCATTAACCAGCACATAAATCCAAGATGAGGAGATGCATTATGAAATCAGATGAACCCAATTATCGTGAAACCTAAACTTCTAAATAACCTTGGCCAAAAACTCCTGATCAACTTTGTCAAAGGCTTTTTTCATGTCAAGTTTAAGGAAGAAATCTGATTTGTTAGAATTAAGGGTTGAATGGATGATTTCGTGAATGGTGATGACTCCATCTACTATATTTTGACCCTTAACAGAACTTCCTTGGTAGGGGTTGATCAAGGATGGGAGGATGCATTTAAGTCTATTGGCCATGGATTTGGACAGAATTTAATAGATGAAATTACATAGGCTTATAGACCAAAAGTTAGACAGTGATTTGGAGTTGGGGCCTTTAGGAATGAGGGTGAGGAAGGTAGAGTTCATATCCCTAGGAATAACTCTGGTATTCTGCATATATGAGATGGCTTAGTAGAGATTAGGGCCTATGATGTCCCAATAGGCTTGGAAAAACCTTGGGGAGAAACTGTCAGGGCCTGGGGCTTTGTTTGGATGCATGGAAAAAAATCTTGGTGGATCTCCTTAGGAATTAAAAGTCTAAGTAGATAGATGTTCATACTGTCATAGATGGTTTTGGGAATGTGATCAAGAAGGGAACCCATGGCTTGGCCAAAGGTGATGATGCAGGAGCCAAGGAGGGACTCAAAGTGACAGACCGCTTTATCATAGATCTCATGGATGTCTAAAGTGAAAGTGCCATCTTGCCTGATCAGACCCTTGATCTTGTTTTCCCCTCTATGTCTGAGAATAGAAATGTGGAAAAACTTGCAGTTTGAGTCTCCTTATTTGAGCCACATATGCCTCAATTTTTGGTGCCAAAATAACTCTTCCTTTCACAAAATATTATGATATTCTGAGAGCAGAAGTTTTTCTTCGGCTCTCAGGCTGTCATCCACTTAATCCTACTGAAACTGATTTTTGATTATTTAGAGTCTGTCCTTGATGTTCTGCTTGTTTTCAAAGATATTTCCAAAGGTTTCTTTGTTCCACACCTTCAGCTTGGATTTAATAGACCATAATTTCTAAGTAACATGGTTTGTGATAGTTCTAGGGAAACTTTCCCCCCACCATTCAATAATACTATCTTTAATTTTAGGGTGTTGGGTCCACATTGCTTCAAAGTGAAAAGGTATTTTGAACTGGGGTCTATTGACTGTTTTGAATATTAGGGGGCTTTGGTTAGACCCAATCTTAGGCATAGCCTATAAGCTGACATCATTGAATAGAGGAAGTGCTTCCTGAGACAGAAGGAAACGGTTAAGCCTTTATTGAATGAGGTCACCCCCACCCTTCTATTACTCCAAGTAAATAGAGACCCCCGCAGCTGAACATCCATTGATTAATTTGTATCCATGAAGTTACTAAAGTCCCCTATGATTTTAGGAGTGATATCTTTCCCTCCTCTCTTCTCTAAGAGGTGTACTGGGGCATTGAACTCCCTAGCAAGGATCCAGGAGATATTTTTGAATGCTTCTCTCATCTGAGTGAGATTGTTCCATAAGGTCAATCTGTCCTGAGAGCTATTTGGGGCATAGAAATTCATCAAAACCCAGGAGTGTTGAGTAATAGAGTCATGAAAGAAAATATTGGAGATTCATCCTTTGTCTAAAATTATTGTTCCTTCCACCTTGGTTGGGTCCTAGAGACAGAGGAGGCCGCCAGAGGTTCCAGAGGTAGGGCTAAAATAAAACTCACATTTTATCTAAATAACATTGGCAACTTTAGACGAGGAAATCATTCCTAATTTGGTATCTTGAATTAAAAAAATTGTGGGATTTGAATCCTTATGCATAGAAGCAGCAAGTCTTTGTTTTGCTGCCCCATTTAACCCTCTCACATTCCAAACTCACAATATTCAATTCAATAACTTCATTAAAAACAACATGCATAGCAAAACCCTTATACACCTTATAATCTCCACATTTACAATATTCAATCACCAAAAATCAAAATAAAAAGATTTTAATTTTTCTTTACCTTATATCTCCCCTAAGCACTTAACATCCATGATAATCTCAAAGCATTTAATTTTCAACACCAAAAATCAAATGGCATACCTTTTGTTTGTTCTACCCACAAAAGAAGACTTTGACGGATTCAACCATGTGACCTTTGCACTCCCAATGCCCTAGCTCCAAGCTAGGCCACCAAGTGGGTTGTGTGCCCACATGAAACACAACGGGCACACTATCCCACAAATAGTGTTGTCTCTCGAAAATGCCAAACAAAGCAAATGAAGGGCTCTCTCCAAAATGACGATCACGTGGATCAAATCGCGATATCCTCCACGTAAACCTTAACACTCTCCCAACTACCATTTGCGCTACCGCCATTGGTGGGACATCAAACCAATGTGCAGCCTTTGTTGTTTTTGTTTCCCTCCAAAATACTTTAAACTCAATTGTTCTCTTCTTAAGCATAGTGCACGATTATCCTCAATTCGCATTCAAAGGTGTGATAGTAGACTTAGGAAATAAAAATCATTTCCTATATAAATACTCATTCTTCTTTTGATTTCTCAGGTCGGCCTTTTTTTCGAATTTAAAAATTCAAATTTAATTTTTAAATATAAAATTTAAAAACCTTTGACTCCTTTACTAATTTAAATTAAAATTTTAATCAAAGATTAAAATATTTTAATTTAAATTAAACCTTTGAAAATTTGCTCATGGTTCTTTTCAATTTGGAAATTGTTTTTCTTCACCTTGTTATTTGGCCCAAAATATTATAATAATAATATATTATTATTTAATTTAAGCTTGCTTCTCCTTTCTCGAAATTTCATCCTTTGGGCCCTTTTAGGCATATAATATTAAAAATAAATATTATATCCTATTCCTTTCCAAGACCTTCTTGATTTTGGAAAAACCACTTGATGTCCTTAATGACGACGACATTAAACCAATATTCCTTTCACATCAATGACAACAAAACTACTCAAAATTTCCAACAATCGGGCACGCATTACAGGGTCGATAGTGATGAGCTTCCCAATCGCTTGGGCAATCCTCTGAAGCATGTCCTCATGCCAGAATTGAGAGGGTAATTTTGAGAGCCAAACCCAAATGGGAGCAAAATTGATATTCTGAGTCTTCGAATCGAAGTCCACTCGCCACTTGTGACAGAAAACGCTCCTTCTTCCAAAGAACCATGGGCGCCCCGATAGAATGTGATCCACATCCTTTTGGGTGTTGAGTCATATTATGAAAAAACCTCTGGACATGGCTATCAGTTCTAGGTAGCCCCTAGTTTTCTATTTTATCACAACCCATTGACGGATAGCGTCCATGTCGGGCCTTCCACCTACAAACTTCCCAACTAGGTAGAAGGAGTCGAGGTTAATGTACCCATCCATGACTTCTTCTGGTAGAATGACATCGCAACCCTGAGGGATAAAGGTGTGTGGTGCACCCAGCAAGGGTTTGGTATTTCCCTTGAGCACTTCTACGAATTATGCTGAGTGATTTTTCCTGCTTCCCTTCAATGCTTTATCTGGAGGATCTTTCATCCTGTCAGTACCATTCACATCTTCCAAAATCCCTGAATTAGATTTAGCTATTTTTTTGCTCCCATTCTCTTGTATGGTTGATCCATCATTGATGCCACTTGTGTTCACTCGTCATCACACTTCATCTTCCATTTTCTAAATCATCAAAATTATTTTACTTTGACTATCAACTTGAATTCAAATATTGATGAAAATTAGAAGGCACGACCTTTATCACATGAATCCATGGGTGCTTAAAAAGGATATTAAAATATGCAAGATAGAATACCACATAGAACAAGGTATCTAATATCTTAGGTCCAACCCTAATGGGGATAGATACAATGCCACAAGCCTCTTGGGACTCATTGTTGAAAGATTTGACAATGATATCGAATTTAGTTAAGTCTTCCTCTTTTAATCCAAACTTTTGAAAATTTTGATAAGTGCATAAATTGAGGGAAGAACCATTATCAATATAAATTCATTTGGTAATTGCTTCCCCAATAAATGCAATGATGTAAAGGAAAGAATCCCCTTGTAAGTCTGAGGAAGGCATATCGTCATCCAAGAATGTGATATGATGTATCCCATGAGAACTTACAACATTAGCTATAACACTAGGGGAAATGTCTTGAGGAATAGATTGTTGTCTTATAAGTTTCATCAAAGGTTCCTTTTGAATAGGAGAAGTTTGTAAAAGCTCTAAGAGAGAGATATTGGTTGGGGTACTAGCTAATTGTTTTTTAATTTCAAAGGAGGCTTTAGGTTGAGGTTTTAACACTAAAGGTGGTGTTTCTAATCTTGTTCTTCTTTTTTGGGTACTCTTCAAAACTAAGGGAGGTTTTGAAGGTGAGTTGGATGCAAAACTCATCTCCTAATGAGAATGTTGAGTCGATTGAACCTATTATTTTTGCCTTGTAGTTACTGTTATCATACCAACCATATTATCATAATGAGGGGCACATTCTGATATGACACTTAATTAGTTGTCTGTTGACCATGCTTAGGTAGGGGATACTGGAAGATCCCCATGTCTTGATTTTTTGTGGGTGCTTGTTGTGTAGGAGGTTGATTGTTTGTTGGAGTATTGGGTTGAGAACCTTCTATAACAATGCACCCTTCATCAATTAGATCTTGAACCACATGTTTCAACCTCTTACATGAGTTTGTCATGTGCCCCTTCGCTCTATGATATTCACAATATTTTTCAGGATTATACCTATCAGTCGTGGTATCTGGTTGCCTTATGGGAGGTAACTCAATCATGTGATTTTCCAAAAGTTGTTTGAGGATCAACGAAAGAGGTTGGTTGAATCTTATGAAATTTTGTGATGGGGGTTTTTGAGGTTTACTTAACATCATCTTTTGTAGATTTTTAACTATACTATAAATAGGCCTACTATATGTTACCCCATCACCAACTACATGCTTGTTCTTATACTATGTTTTAGTGGTCCTATCCTCTTTTATCTTAAGTTGACATCTTCTAATAAGGGCTTGATCTACCCTTCGTGCTAGATCTATTGCTTGGTCAAAATATGTGATAATTGTTGTTTCCAATTCATAAGATATTTGTTCTTGTAAATTTCCAATTATATCTCAAGCATGTCTCGAGGAGGTAGGGTATATCTCAAGCATCCAACTAGAATCCTCTAGTGAGATAAAAATTCTAAAAAACTTTAATCTTTAGCTTGTTTTAACATATATACATCTCTCATAGTCACATTCTTTTCAACATAAGCACCAAATTGTTGAACAAGCTTTTCAGTTGTCTCTTCAAAATTCCTTAGAGAATGATTAGGCAGTTGATAATACCACTCTAATGCCATAGCACCAAGGCTCTTAAGGAACATATTAAGTAAGAACATATCATCATATATGATATCATGGCATGTTCTAAACATTCTTAAATGTTCAATTAGATCTTTTTCCTTTATAAATAGGAAAAACCGACATTGCAAAATGCATAGGGTAGGACCTAGAGGCAACGATAGGGTCTAAGGGTTGATTGCACATTTCTCTTTAGTTGTAGGTGAAACTAGGCGACTAAATCATGTCCACTCTTGAAACCAATTGTTTCACCACATTTTTTTAACTTTGCATTTTATGATTGTTGTTGTGCAAGGTCCTTAGGTTATCTAAGGGAGGGGTATAGATAGGTTGTTGAAAGGAAACTTGGCCAATTTTGGAGGTATTGACACTGTTATGGTATGGGTTATGATATGGGGTATCTTAATGCAGAGGATAACTAACATTCAATGGAACAGAATAATGAATTTTGATATTGGTTGAATGAGGAGGAAATTGAACATAATCAAGAGATGCACTGCTACTTGGAGAAACTTGTGTAATTATTACAACATTGATGGTCATAGTAGTAGCATATGTTGATTTATGTATAGGATTACCATGATATAAAGATTCAAACAAGGGTTTGTTATGAGCATTTCTAGGAAATACGGTAGAATGAGGCACCTCACTTATTTTGAGTTGAGCTTCCTCATCCATAACTCTAATCAAAGTCTCCCTATGGTGTTTTATGAAACCCCATAAATGATCAATTGTTGTGAATGTGAAGCCTCCATCAGGCCCCTCATAGGGATCATAATTAGTATCAGTTTCAACATGTTCTTGCTCTTTTGCATCAAGGTTAGGATTCTCTCTATCAACCTAATCATCTTCTTGAGGAATTTGATTAGATTCCAAATGCCTTCATTGACTCCTAAGGAATGGAGTCATTAGGAGAAACAAAATGATAGAGGAGAAAACTAAAGAAAGACATGGAAGGAGGTTCTTAATATATTTTTAATATTTTATGATCTAAACAAATAGAATTAGTGGTCTTGTTTAAATTTTTTAAGAAAACACAAAGGAAGAGGCTTCCTATATTAGCCACTAAGATGTATTTTCATGTCAGTTTCACCAAATATATAGAGGAAAATAGTGCACTGTGTAGGGAGTCGAGGTGACCACTATGGCTGTTATAATATTTACAATCGAGAACACAAAAAAGGGGTTCACTAGGAACGGTTTGAGGACTCGCTCCAATTTTGGGGTGGAAATGTTTGATGTTTCGATTAAGCAAACACCTATTGTTTGGCCTTTCTAAACTAAGCTATGATAATGAATGCAAAAAGACAAGAACTAACCCTAGTATGATTCTTTGATTTGATGATATTTATCCCTAGGTTTTGCAAAATAATGAGATATTTTCCTTTGGGCAAGGATTCAAGGTAATGCACAAACAAGATTAAAATCCTAGATGCACACTATATGCTTTTATTATTTCAAATACCTAGAAATTCAACAAAATATTTTCCTTTTACTTATGATCTAGTTTTTGAAAAAAAATTGAATAGAAAGAAAACAAAAAATAGCCTAGAATATTTACTCAAGGCATTTAACTAATCTGGTGTTTTATCCTAGCCTTAACTTGCATATAGAATATCCAAACAACTTCAAACCTATAAAATAGCTTCATAAACACTAGAAAATTTGATCAGCGTTTGGGGGTCTGCTTAGGCCATTATTTGACTGAGTTTGGAGGCACAGGAGTCAAGCCCCCTTGGTCCTTTTAGTTGACCGTTAGAAATTAAAATGATCTTTGACCTTTGGAACATGCATAAATAGAGTAAAATAGATGTATAACAATAAAATTAAATGCAGACAAGATAAACACGACAAAATGCTAAGATGCAAAGTGCAAATTAGGGTTTTGGGGTGCAAAATATTATCCCCAAGCCCTAATTTACCAAATTTGTGCCTTGTAAATAGGGAGCACAAATTTGGCTTGCAAAATTCATGCCCTATATGTATAGGGCACAAAGTTCAAATGCCCTTTTAGAGCTCCAAAACAGCAAAATATAAAGTGCAAAACAATGAAAATGGACTTACGAAGCAAATAATATAAATAAATAACCTGATGAGCTGATGGAGAAAGCAAGGAATAATGAATAGGTGGAAGAAGCACTCCAAGATGGTGGATTCCTCCAATCGTCAAGACTCCTCCACTTGATCCCCAAGGGCAGCCAACATTAGAACATAAAACAACAAAACAACTTGGAAGGGCACTTGTTAGCATGAGCAAATGAGCGAGTCAACAATTTAGAATCAAGGATGTATAGATGGGGCATATGTAAGGAGGGAGTCCAAATCCTTAGTTATAAGAGGTTTGGAGGTCAAACGGGTAGGAAACCAAAATTTCATTGTAAACAAGGGCCAACCCCAGGACGGGCCAATGAGGGGAGGGGTTTTAGTGATAAAACCCCTAGAACGCCAAATTTGTGCCCCGTCTTTACATGGCATGAATATTACAAGCCAAATTCGTGTCTCTAAAGGATCGAGTACGAATTTGGTAAGGCTAGGGGAAAAAGGGAAAAGGAAAATGGGAAAAAGGTCTCAAATTTGCACTTGGTAAGTTTGGGTGGTTGATTAGGGATCTAAGGAAGAATTGACTCATTCCAATGGGTCAATTTTCCATGTCTACAGGTATAACCACCCATAATAAATATTATGCATGCACTAAAGGTCAAGGTTAGTTGCAATATTAGTTAAGGTTTGTTATATCAAAAATGGGCATCAAATGTATTTAAATATCCTTCATTTTATAATGTAAAACATCGAAGCATCTAGGCATTAGCAGTATTAGTGGTATCAAAGCAAGTCTCAATCCCTTAGTGAGAAAGAACACTAAAGTTCTTCCTCAAGCTTCAACACAAAGAATCCCTAGAGAGATCTCTATTAAAGAGTATGTCTCAAGGTACAAGAACCTTTCCATGGACCAGCAAATTAATTTTGACCTCGGGGTATAAGAACCCTACCAAGGACTAGTTTCCTACTAGGAAGAGTTACATGATATAAAATCCTAAGAAATACCATAGCATAAGAAGCAATCTCAAGATAAGAAATCCTAATAAGTATCAACTTAAGCCATGTTTTATGCCCATAACATATTTGCAAACACAAAATTGGAGGTGATCAAGCATTTGTAAAAACATTGGCAAAGAAGAAAGGCACCAAGACTATAGAGCAAAATAATCCAAAGAACAGAGAAGCCCTCAACATAGATTACATATTCCTTTGCTTTGTTCCAAAAATATAGCATAAAATAATCACCATAGGGTGCACATGAAAAAGGTTCACACAAGCACAAAAGCAATAGTTTCTTAACCATAAATAGCATATTTCTAACATCAAACCAACTCTCGAATATTTTTTGTTTCAACCATTTGTGGAATATAGATCTAAAGCTTTTATAACAAGTGCTTAACAAGAGGAGTCTCAAACAACAAAGAGACATCAAAGACATGTTGTGCCAAATAGGAGAATATAACAAGGAGGTTGGATGATTTCCTCTCTAGAGCAAGACATATAAAGACATCAAATATGTGTTGTTCTAAACAAGAGAAGATAACAAGAAGGTTGGACGTGTTGAGCCAATCAATTGGACATCAAACGTGTTGGGTTACCAATGTCAAACTATGTCATACAAGCACCCACACCTCGACATTGATGATAATCAACCAACCTAAAATACAATCTACAATAATTGTTAGCACGATCGGACATTCTCTTGAACATATTGGAAGAATAGAATTAGACGTTGATCAAGTGCAAAACAAAACTGAAGAACATAGTTTATCATGAGATATAACTTCTCATCAAATTTCCCATGGAATATTGAAATTAGTGCATAAATAGATCTTCATTGCTTGAAGAGAAGCGACAAGAGCAACATTTTTTTAAGAAGCACTTCTTCCAAATGTTATGCCTGAAAGCAATTGTCCACAATTTGATGACAAGAGGAGACACTTCGAATTTTCACATGTAAACGCATGAAAAGATAAAGGCATTTTTTTTAGTTCAATTAATTGAATATCCCACATTGATAGTGGGAAAGCTAGAAAAAACCTATATTTATGTTGCTTCTTTCTTTTGTTGGTGTAGGTGAAGAAATAAAAACACATTTAATATTTTAAAATATAGGACTATTTTGAAGAAATTCTCTGAAAAGATTCAAGAAGGAGAAAGAAACTCCACATATATTTTACTTGACGAGACATAATTTTCTTACACTTTGAGGCATCAGTTGAATCACAAGTATAGGCTTATATATACTCGTAGATAAGCATATTTTAAGATCAATTCAATGGAATGAAATTTTTCCACTTTTCTAAATATTTACTATGGCTAGTGGTGCACAAAATTTCTTGTTTCCTAATTCCCAACTATTGAGGGGGAATAATTATGTTGCCTAGAAGACCAAACTTAGAACACAACTTGAGTTTGAAGAAGTATGGGAAGTTGTAGATGGCACCATCACCCATCCTAATGCAAAAGGTGAAGACTAGACCAAATTTGACAAGGCAAATAGAAAAGCATGATTGATCATCATGTTTGGAGTAGTTGATAGAGTACAACCATATATTCAAGATTCTATCACAGTTGAAGATGCATGGAAGAAACTTTAGATAATATTCTAGGCAAGGAACCAGAATCAAATTCTATTTCTATAAAGTCAACTTCATTTCTTGAAAATGAAGAATGGACAAATATTTGAATCTTTCATGAGAAGAATTAGTGAACTATGACCATCACTACAAGCATTAGAAGAAAAGGTATCTAACGAGACACTTGCTCCTATTATTTTGAGATCTCTTCCTTCACAATATAATATATGTGTGACAACATTGAATATCAATGAGCAAACACCAACATTTGAAAATTTGGTGAACCTACTTCAAAAAGTAGAGGCCTCGCATACAACACAAGAAGAAGAAGTACTTACAAGTCAAAAAGGGAAGCAGACATTCAAAAGAGGCATAAGACCTTTCTTCGAACAACAGAGAACTAATTCTCACATGCAATAATATCAGCAACAAAGAAATAATTTTTACACACAAAATATGTGTGAACTTTGTGGTAATAGTGGTCACACGATAAAGGAATATTGGCATAATCCATTCACAAATGGGTCTCCTTCATGAGAGATATATCAACAACAAGACATGTTCTCATCAGATAAGCAAAATCAGATTTGAAAAAGAGTACAACAAAATAATGTAGCAAAAGACAACCAAATTATAGAAGAATAAGAAAAAATATCATGCAAAAGAAATGTATTTGTTGCCCATGCTCAGCTAAGTCAACACAACAATTTTTGGTATGACTTTGAAGCAACCAAACATATGATAGGCCAGGAAAGTTGTTTTCATCCAAATTATTCTAGTTATAAAGGAAATAATACAACCAAGGACATCAAAATCCTAGTTAATCGCTCCAAGCCACTGGAGAACCAATAGGAAAACAAGGCGAATGAGCAAAATTTTCAACTTCAAATGAAGCATATTCAAGTACCTAAGATTGAAGAAGTGCATTCCAAATGTGATTCTTCTCTATTCATAGAAGAATTTGAAGAAGAAGCCAGCAAAGAGAATGAGGAATCAATGCACTAGGCACTTAATATTCAACCATAAATAGCACACAAAGAAAGCATGAATATGCTTTCCACAAACGTCTTATTCAAATGAACAAAGCCAGGACAAAGAAGAAGTAGAAGGTAATTGATCTCACTACAGCAAATGATGATCAAAACATGAAATGGAGACACACTAGCATAGAAAACATGGCATCACAAGACAGATATTGGTGACTAGCCAATTCAGTGGTCGACATAAGATGCGTGATAGCTCAAGTAAAAAATCCTTCACATGAAGACATTGGAGGAGGCACGTATTTCTTTCATTGAATTTTTAAGTATTAAATATTTAATAGGTATTTGTAATAAGTGTGTCTTTGGAGTGCATGATTGGTGGGTCCTGACACTACTAAGTATTATAGTATACAGTCTATATTGAGGGGGGGAATTCCCTCTATTCAAATATAGAGATTCCAACATCACCCTAGAATTTTTTTTCCTTCAAGTCTAAAGCCAAGAGCCTGAGCTTGAGCCAAGAGCAAGAGGCTGAGCCAAAGCTAGGACTATGATGTAATAAGGGGGGATGTTAGGAATTGTTACATCATAGTCCATGTGACATTGAGCGTGGTATAATCACCCATCACAAGGACTATGCATGCACTAAAGGTCAAGAGTAGTTGCATTATTAGTTAAGGTTTGTTATGCAAAAAATGAGCATTAAATATATTTAAATATACATCATTTCATAATACAAAATATCTAAGCATTAGCAATTTCAATTTTTGTATTTTATTGGATCTTAAGTCTTATGCAAACCCTTTTCAGATATGATGATATTTACTATAGATTGGTGTAGATATAACAAACACACATAGATCGTCTTCTTGATTGCATTATAGGCATCGACTTGTTGACATAGGCACAATGACTATCATTGAATATCTTTGGATGGATAATGATGATTGTGTCCCACCGGGCATGCCAAAACATATTGATTGCACAAAGTGTCTGATTATGTTTGCACCCACACTCTTATCAATAGATGGATGAGAGGAGTTTTAAGTCCCCTCGACCTTTGAATTCAGGCCAACTCCCCACTAACATATGCTATTGTAAACTAAACTAAATCAAGGAAGTGAAATCAATGAAGATGAGGGTGTAAGAAATGAAAACAAAGTGCATAAAAGTAAATATGGTCAAAATTGTAGCGAGGCTAGTGTCCAATCAATTGGACCATTAAGATGTCACTAAATAATGACAATGTGATCAAACATTCATTAAACATGCAAGTCAATGGAAAAGAGGACTAATATGAAGTCAGAAGGTAGGACCATAAACACCATTTACTTATGTACCAAGAGGTTAGGATAAGAGACATAGTTGACACATGAGCACCATGCACAATTTTCCATTAATGATTAAGATCATAATAACAATCACAAAGCATGGCTCTAGTCTTTCTCAAAATGGCCAAAATATATTACAAATGGGCCCATGGATCTTATTTATGTTGGGTGGCACACCAGTTTCCAGTACAAACAAAAGCAATCCATTCACTCAAATCTTATACAAAGAACGTAATAAAGGACAAAAGAGAAATATAGATTATGGGCATCCTTGAGCACCAAATAATCACTATATTATCTAGAGATAAGAAGATCAACACTCTAATACAAGGGATGGTTTGATTGGGTAGTATTTATACCAATACCAAAAACCCCAATACATAATCAAGTTAACCTAAGTCAACATAACAAGTGGGCTTTAGGTTAATTACAAAATATAAGATGGGTTTAACCATAACAAGGTTAATTGGAAACCATAGGGCTTACACTAAATGAATAATTAAATGCATAAATAAATAATTATAAAATTTTATATAATGATTTCCCACAAACCTACACAAGACTATATCATATAATGTCAACCTTGGCAATAAGTTAGATTACACTTTCAACATCCCCGAACTAATAGGCCAAGGAGAGAAGACATTAGTGACAATAAGATCCACATCTAATAAGTATCCACATGAGGATATGAAGCACAAGATAGTCAATAAATATCCAAGGGGGATTTGAAGCACAGGAAAATCAACCCAAACGAGTATATGTAGAGAAATAGACTCCTCTGCAACAAACTCCCTAGTCCACCATGACAAGAACAAGGTATGTGTTATTCATGAACCATGGCCCACAACCTTAAACCTATCAATGGTAGGCTCAACAAAACTAGAAAATCACATCCAATAAATATCCACAGAGGTATATGAAACACAAGATAGTCAATCAATATCCACATGAGGATATGAAGCACAAGAAACTCAACCGTAATGGGTACATGTAAATACATAGGCTTCTTTGTGACAAGCTCCCTAGTCCACCATGACAAAAACAAGGTGTGTTATTCATGATCCATGGCCCACAACCCTAAACCTATCAATGGTAGGCTCAACAAAATTAGAAAAACACATCCAATAAAGTTTTTAACCTTCATTACCATAATATTGTAGGGTTCGCAGCTATGCTAGAACATTTGCTTTGAAGGAATACAACCAACATAATTTGCTATCAAAGTCTAATTTTCATATCATTCACAAACATGATCTAGGGCATAAAAAAATTAATAATGTGGAGAGGTGGTGATAGAAGAATTCCTTCACCTCCTAATATACCTTGGGGACAAACTTCAAGGTTTACTAGCTTCCCAACTTTTCAAGAGTTGCATAATAATGTGTGGGAAAGTGAGGAATTTGATTGCCTCATAATATACTTTTGGAACAAACTTCTGAGCTTTCCAGCTTCCCCACTTGTGTAACACTTGTTTAACAACAATTATGTCTCACTAGGGCATGGCCATCTTATATAGCTTTCAAAATACTAAGAGCAGCTAGTGGTGTGACATGGCCATGTTATATAACTGTTAGATGACCAAATGCAGATTTAAACCATTTCCCTCGAAGGGATGCAATCAACATAGTATGTTATCAAAGCTTAAATTTCATCTTATTCACAAACATGATCTACTGCATCAAAAAAAATACCAATGTGGGCAGGTGGAGAGGGAGGAATTTCATTACTTTCTAATATAGTTTAGGAGCAAACTTCCATGCTTCTGAGCTTGCCAACATTTGTAACAAAAATTAAATAATAATGTGTGAGCGATTGTTTCTAAAGATATGAATGAGCACTTGATGGGTCCAATTTCCCTTGAGGAGTTGGAAAATGTTGTATTCAAGATGAAAAAAGGAAAATCCCCAGGCCCAGATGGATTCCCGATTGAGTTTTATTAGGAGTTTTGGGATTTAATAAAATTTGATCTTTTGGAGGTGGTCCATGAGTCCCAAAAGAATAAACAGATGCTAAGGGCCCTAAATGCTACCTTTGTGGTGGTTATACCCAAAAAAGAGGGAGCAAATTCCTTGGATATGTTCAGGCCTATTGCTCTCTGCAATGTTGTGTATAAGATCATCACAAAAATTATTGTTGAGAGGCTGAAGATATGGTTGAGAAAAATCATCTCTGAGGAGCAAGGAGGGTTTGTTGTTGGCCGACAAATCTTGTATGGGGTTGTTATTGCTACAAAAGCTATTCACTCGATGGAAACTTCTAAGGAGAAAACTATGTTTATTAAGTTGGACATGGCCAAAGCCTATGATCGGGTCAGATGGTCCTTTCTTCAGAAAGTTCTTGTTGCTTTTGGATTTGAGGAGGAATGGATTAGATGGATGATGAGTTGTGTTTCTTCTTCCTCATTCTCTGTTCTTTTAATAATGAGCCATCCGAGCTATTTGAGGCCTCAAGGGGATTGAGGCAAGGAGATCCTTTATCTCCTTATTTGTTTATCATTATGGCGGAAGGGTTGGGAATATTGCTCAAGTCTCAAGTCATGCAGGGTCTCATTCAAGGATGGAAGTGGGATAGTAGTTTGCCACCTCTTTCCCACCTTCAATTTGTTGATGATACTACTTTGTTGGGAGTTGCCACTATCAGGGAAGCTGGAAATATTAGACAGTCTATTGACATATATCTTGGTGCTTCTGTATAGTTGATTAATGAGGACAAGTCTTCTATTTTTTCTTCAATACCCCTCCTCTTATTCAAGCCAAGATTGCTCGCATTCTAAGATTTCAGGTTGGGACTCCCCCTTCATTTATCTTGGTATTCCAATTTCATCTCATCCTCTACCTAGATCTTCTTGGCAGTCTATGCTTGATAAGTTTAGAAGGAAGGTGAATCACTGGACTTTCAGATGGCTATCCACTGTAGGTAGAGTGTTGCTTTTAAAATCTATTGTTCAAGCTTTACCCATTTATAGATGTTTTATACAAATAGCTCCCTCTCACTTCATCAAGGACATGGATGTTTTTTCAGGACAGTTTTTATGGTCTAGAAAACTTGATCAATATAAATGGATTTTGGTTAAGTGGGATTCTATATGTAGGCCGGTGCAAGAGGGAGGCCTTGGGTTGCGACATACAACTCTTTTTGGGCAAGCTTTGGCTGCAAAACTTTATTGGAGATGGTGTACCTCTCAAGATCAGATTTGGGCTAAAATTGTATCTTGTAAATACTTGAGAGGTATTTCTGAGGTTGAGATCCCTAGAGTCAGCTTGGTTGGGAAAGGTTCAGTTATCTGAGACACTTTGAAAAGATGAGCTAATTTAATCAAGCAAGGTTTGTTCTGGATTTGCAATCAGGGATCAAATGCTCTTTTTTGGGAGGATTCTTGGGATGGCCACCCTCCTATCTTGAATCAATATCCTAGGTTACATTCCCTAAGCATTTTTTTCTTGGAAGCAGGCTGGTCTCGTGTGGAGGACTTTAAAAAAATCCAGTCTTTTGGAAATATGGAGATGTACAGGTGGAAAGATCCGCAAGAATGGTCCCAAGGGGGACTGGCCAAGGACAGAGAGGTGCTTGCTCTTATTCTTACGGGGAGGCCTTGTTCTTAATTGAGAGGTAAAGATATTCTGGCTTGGAACCCTGAGCCTAAGGGAACCTACACGGTATCCTATGGTTATCAGGTTCTTGATAAGCAAAAGTATGGGAGTCTTCCTGTCACTTGGTGGAAAAAGGTGTGGAACAAATTTGCCTGGCCAAAATGTAACTTCTTTCTCTGGTTGGTAGCTTGTAATAAATGCCTCACTTGGGATAATGTGAGGAAGAGGGGATTTCAGGGTCCCTCTTTTTGTGTCCTTTGCAATAAGAATGAGGATGACTCTTCTCATTTATTTTTCCAATGCTCCTTTGCCAGAGACATTTGGCACCGTTGGTGGAGCGCCTGGAACCATCCATGTTTTCATGTGTTGTCCCTAGTGGAGTTTTGGAGTAGTCTAGGCAAACCTCCGGCCAAGGCCCCCTTCCTTCGGGTGGCTTGGAATTTGGGCCCTTCTTGCATCATCTAGCAAATTTGGCTCGAACGGAACCGACGTATATTTCAGGGCAGTTATTTGGCTGTTCAACAGATCTGGCAAAGGATCCTGTATATGGTTCAAGAAACCATCCATAGCAAATGTGATGTGGACCCTCTTTTGGATTCTAGGGAGGAGAAGGTACAACAAGCCCTTGGTATCTTTGGGGATGGTGTGAACTCTTCTAGCCCTAGTAGGGTTCCTCAACTCAGCAAGAAGGTTAGGAGAGATGGTAGGTGGAGGCCACCCCCTAGAGGATTTTTAAAAATTAATACTGATGGATCGTCCAGGGGTAATCCTGGACATCCTGGCATTGGCGGTGTTGGGAGAGATTCTACTGGTGGTGTCAGTTTTTTCTTTTCCATTTATAAAGGTGTTCACTCCAACAATTTTATGGAAGCTCTTGCAATTCTTGAGGCCTTGCGGAGGGGGTTTTCTCTTGGCTGGCATAGAATTATCTGCGAGTCTGACTCTCAAATTGTGGTTAATATTTTAAACAGTAAAAGGGTGGAGGAAGTTAATTGGCAATTGGCCTTTGTAGCCGTTCAGATTCTCAGAATGAGTGAAGAGTTCGAATTTATATCCTTTGTGCACATTTCAAGGGAATGGAATGTGGTTGTTGATTACCTGGCCAAAAGGGCTTCTGAGTTGCTGGATCCTTGGAGTCTCGATAATTGGGAGAGTCTCCCGTCTGGGGACTCTCAACGCCTGTGGGAGTTGATCCACAAGGATGTACAAACTTAATGTGGTTTGTTCTTGTTGTCTTTTTCGGGTGTCATTCTAGTCTAGTGGTTTTAGCTTGTTTGGCTATTTATTTGAGTCCTGGTTGGAAGCTCAATTGTACTCTGTAATCTAGACTTTTTATCAATAAATTTTTACCCCTTTATTCCAAAAAAAAAAGGGGAGGGATTTGATTAGTAATATACTCTGGGAACAAATTTCAGGCTTACCAGATTCCCAACTTTTGTAACTAGAGTTATGCCTTGTTGAGTTACAGTCATCTTATATGGCTCTAAGAGAACCAAAAGACGCTAGTGATGTACATAACCGTGCTATAGAGCCATAAGTTCTGTGAGATAGTTGTGTTATAAAGCCATCGATGGTGTGACATGGCCATGTTATACAGCCATCAGAAGACTAAAAGGTGTGACAGATTTCCAGAAGGCTTGGAAGAAAACAAGTGACAATGGAAGTAGATCATACAAGCGTCTCCCTACTCACATCAATGCCAACTCTTTTCACCTTATGTACCATTTTATTCCCCTAGTAATACTAATCCCAAATGAATGACAAAAAGAAGATGGGTCTCAACTCCCAAAAAATGAGATTGGGAGGGTGATGTTAGACTGCACTTTCGGAATGTGCATGTTGAGCAGAAGGCAAGGCTTGTGTGGTACCAACTGCCTATCTCCCCCATAGTTCCAACAATTAGAAGGTTATTTATGAGAGGATTGGCTAAACATGGAGCAAATGTCACCACCTATAGGGAAGCTTTTCAGCCAGACATTAAAGTCCATGAAAATTTGAAATTTTCAATTGTAATATCCCAAACTACTATCGTTAATGTGTTTAAAATGTAATTTTCACCATCTTTTTGTGGTTTAAAGTTTAAACACATCAAAATTATAATTTAAATAGTTATAATTTAGAAAATTTAAATTTTTGTTGAGACAAACACCTGCCCAGAAGCCTGCCCAAAAGGTAACATTTGCTACAAGAATAGACTACTCCATTTATGAGTCCACATTTCCACTGCTAGCTCTTTGGGCGCCCAACATTTTTGCATCAACATGGTTTGAAATCCTCTTGTGGAGACCACTCTCAATATTTTTGCATTTACATGCTTTGGTTCAATTTCCTAAAATGGATGTGAAAACATTGAGCAGGAAGCTGCAAAAACTTGGCTTAAATAGGCCTATGCTACTTTTGGCAATTGTGAGCAGTGACACCCATTTCTTATTAATAAATTTCAAGTCTTAATATATGTAGATAAATGAAAAGCGTTCCCTCCACAAAACCAATGTAAAATTTATCATGTGTAGAACAACACTAATTAAAAAGAGAGGTATTCTTAAAATTTGAAAAAAGACCTCCACATACATACACAAGATATGTTATTTCATAACATGATAATGAGACCATGAGAGAAGCAACATAATGTACACAATTTATAGAACTCCAAAATATTTGCTTTGAAATTCCAACCAAATCATACAAAGGCTTTCAATGTTTGCTCTATATCATTGTAGGAGGATAACTACTAATACAAAATAATCGTTTCAATCCCAACGGTACAACTCCACAAGAGCATGAGCATGAGCCTGTAAAAAGAGAAACCTTGTAAGCTTTAAGGTAAATCTCTATGCCTTGGACAATGCTAACATTGTGCATGAATCCAATTCTCTAATTTATTCAACACACCATATAAAAATTTCAACAATGTTAACTGATTGCATCCATAATTTAAAAAATATAGTATGTACAAATTTAATTTTCTTCTACTGCTTCCCCTGCTGCTGCTGCTTCCCATGAGTATGAATTGGCCTCAACCCAGTCAAACGCTATTGGACTCAAAAATGGCTGAGGAATTCCAAAGGAATTCACAAGAGCCAATGCCTGTGGTCGTAACTCGCTGCACAATTCAGTGACTTCCTGCTGGATCACTTGTGACTGTTCTGGTGTTAAATATCCATATCTGCCATTCACCCACATCATGCATCAGCTCCATTTGCACATATTCATACACTTAAAAAGGCACAGCGTGGATCAGTGGAAATTTAGTCCAAGCATTTGGAATAAATTAATACCATTCCATAGAGTGTATGTTTAAGCACATGTAGTAAAATTGCTTTGAAAACTAGGTCTTTTGACATAACCAAAATCAGAATTGGATAGATTAATAAAATTAGAGTAAAGAGGAAGGAATGAAATCAACAGCAAGCCCTTAGAATATCTGCTCTAGTAATATCCAAAGGATCTCTGATAATACAAATAGATGTTCCCAAGGCCACTGGAATTGAGATTAAAGAAAGACAAGTAGCTTGATAACTGGTTTCCTTTCTGCATATGTATACCTGAGGAATGAAATTTCTTCATCGAGAGTGATCAAAACATACAAGCTCCTCAATAGTCCTAGAACATCCTGCAAATCAAAATGCACAAATAGAGGCCACCATATGAAAAAGAACTAAGAATAAAGGCTAATAGCTGATGTTCATATTTGATTAAACTTTTTCCACTTGTCAGGAGCAGGCTAGGATAACACATTCAAAAGGAGACACAATAAAATGAGTTCAATATTAACAGCTTTCAGTCACCTTCATAGGAGAAGCACTGAGTTTTGACTCAGCAGAAATGAAGGAATCTAATGTTGCTCGTTGAGAGAAAGCCCTCCCCGCGTCCTCTGCTAACTTGTAGCTCTAATCACCAAACATTCCATATGCATTTATTGCATACACTTGATCAGAATCTGCCTTAAAGCATAATGAATTGATTGTTTCTCAAAAGTATACATTCTTTGTCTCTTGAAATATAGGCTTAGATATTAGTTTTTTTAGCCTTCACAAAGAGAGAGAAAGATATTCTATGTGACTCCATTGTTCAGCAAATATATCTTTTATGTTCCTTACTGTAATACAAGATACAATTCTCCCAAGGGCCAAAGAAAATAAAAAAAAGAAAAAAAACTAGCAAACAATCACAAACCATGGAGAGAGCAATTGTCGTGCTTTTGCCGTGAGAAACAATCTGAGATGTCTCCATTGCCAAACGCTCCAACAAATCACGCTCCCTTAAATGAAAAATGTCAAGCTGAACCCATGCTTATAAGTACAGTTACAAATCCTTACTTTGAGATAGCACTAAAACCAAATATAATAATAACATACAACTAAAACTAAAAAAGAAGCAGAAGAGAAAGCAAAAAAAAACTAAAGTGAGAAGAAACTCACTTGGAATTTAGTATTCCGCAATGTAGATGTGTCCAGTAGTGCTGGAATTACAGGCCTCTCATAATTCATGTGCTCCAGGCCCAGCCCCTTAAAGGGTTTCTGCTTCTTGCAAGCAGCAAAATACTCTCCAAGTAGTGCTTCACTAACCTGAAGCATTAAAAAGTTAAGGCAATGGAGGTCTTGTACCCTTGCTGAAGATGACAATACAGAAGAAAACAGTATTAAGATGAAAACTAGTTGTTAGTTAATTGTATTAACATCATTTAGAAAAGATAAACGTCTTTTTTTTCATTAACAGCAACTAATAAATGTATAGTAGACTCACGGAAAATACAAACAAAAGAAAAATAACAAATATTTACCTCGCTAAAATCTTTCTCTTTGGCAATCAGAAATGTTTTAAGAGATTTCGATAGTTAAGCAATCACAGAACCAAAGGATAATAATTATAAGCAACCACAGAACCAAAGGATAACAGTCACAAGCCACCACAGAACCAAAGGATAACAGTCATAGACAATGAAGACTGCATATGCATGGTATTTAAATAGCTACGAGTACTTACATGGTACTCAAAATTATATGTTATCCTATTCATACATATGGGTACCTTTTGCACAAGCACATTATTATCTCCTTCACCTGTCGATTGAAGATCATATTCCCCCTTAAGGTGACCTATGCGGTTCTCAGTTTTTAGACCTTGACCGCCACATGCTTCACGGCACTCCTGCACATCAATTTTTTTCACCATTAACCAATTGGAATTTAAAAAAAGGCTAGAGATTATAAAAAACTAGACACACAAAAACCAAGAAATCCAATAAATGGAAATACAGGCATTGAAAAGATGTAATGATCATATCCAGATTATAAATATATTAGATTAATCAAAATCAAAACTGGCCAGTTTGAAAACTTTCTTTTTCATAAAGACCTGTAATGTATTCATGTTGTGCCATGTGAACATAGCCTTAAATCCACTGGAAAGAGCATGAATAGTCTTGCTATCAGAAGGGGTCCTTTTCAAGTATATCTTCTTGAGATCAATTGCTGCAAAACTCATGGCATATCTGCAGAGACAAACAAATGCTTTATACAAATTTGCTTAAATAGTCCTCGCTCGTGACTGGATTTGACACCATTTTACATTATTTTAGTCAAGAAATTTTCTAACTTTTCACATCCTAAGCTAATTTATTTATTTTTGATCAAGATACTCATATTTTTTTTCAAATTAAAGATAAGAATATCTCTCACTAAAAGAGATGCATACATAAATTACAAATTGATTTATTAGTATGTATGCATGACTGCTTAAGTGCATAGATTGAGTTTGTGCTGTATAGGTCCTCCAGAACTACCAATAGATAAGGTAGTATGATCACCAACAAATCTCCAATAGAAGTAAAACCCCTATATTGTGACTCTCTTCACTTCATAATTCATAATACTAAGCCAAATGATGCCTATACATGGTTGAAAATGGTTCATGATTCAAAAGAATGAACCATGAAGTTAAGCCTACAAAAGTTTAGGCAT